>KV751342.1:5649093-5689620 GCA_001698575.1 Mola mola
TATCCTCACCTGGCTGGGTGGAAGGAATGATGTTGTGGTACAGTAGGTCATGTGCTGCCTGGGCTGGCAGTGTAATCACTACAATCTTATCCCTGTCCCTCTGTCTAGCATGACTTTGGGTGCCAAAATTTCTCTGATCTCTGCACTGTGACCTCTTCAAACGTGTCTCTCTGACGCTGTAGGCTGGCCAAAGTGAGGCTGATACTCAGGTAAGAGCATTAGCTTGCATTAGCTTGATGGCTACAGAACTTCACTATTCCTTTTTATTAATCTTATATACTCACATATACTTACATATGTGAGTCTTCCAACTAAAACTTTCCAACTAAAAGTTTTAAGCCTACTTTTTGATATAGCTTATAGTTAGGGCTGGCCTATCTACCCCCTATTTATGCTGCTATAGCAGACCTGGGCATTTTACGGCCTGCGACCACATCCGGCTCAGTCATGTCAGTCATAAACATAAATGAACAAGTATTTATGCTGTGCACACAATACAACTGTGTTGCTTTTATTTTGAAAAGCCAGACGTATTTATTATTTACGTATGCACGCACATGAACAGGTGATGCTGGTCAGCTACCCCTGGCGCCCTAAAAATGTTCGCTGTTTAAAAAAGAAAAGTTGATTCCCAATGCCGCGTTTTCAATAAGACATGGACTGCTGAATATTTCTTTACAGAAGTCAAAGGTGAAGCCGTGTGATTAGTTTGTAAAACACAGGTTACTGTGTTCAAGGATTACAATCTGAAGCGCCACTACGTGACCAAACACGAGGAGAAATACAAGAACTTGTTTTACGAAGAGCGCGCAAAAGAATCGGCTTTGCTATAATCAAGCTGCAAACCCAACAAGGACTTTTTACAAAACTTTGCACACCCAGAGATGCAGCTGTCAAGACAAGTTTTGTCCTATCTCATTAAAACGCTAGAAAAAGTAAACGACGGAGAGTTTATTAAGGAGTGTTTGGTGGATTCTGCTGTACATTACCCAGCTACTCATCTTCTGACGAGGAATCACTGCAGACTTCAAAGTCACAGAGGAGCAGGCAGCCATGCAGTCAATGAAAGAGACAACAAAAGGGAGGGATTTCTTCACGGAGGTAAATGCATGTTTGACCTGCAGTCTTACACACTTCTGGCAGAGCACTAGGTCAGTCCCACTGCTTGAGTTCTACTCCTCATTCAAAGAGGAGAACTTTGCACATGAAGAGGCATGCTCAGAAGGCTTTAGTCCTCTTTAGATCTACCTACGTATGTGAACAGACATTCTCAGTGATAAAGTTCAACAAGTCCAGATACAGATCATCTATCACTGATGATCACCTCTCAGCTCTCCTTTGCATAGCACCCTCAGACTTTCAGCCAGATTTCAATGCACTTGTTCATTCCAAGACAGACTGAATTTTCTCAATGAACAAATATAATTAACTGAAAACATCAAAAGCACATATTGCCTTTTGTATAAAGTTGATCAGTTTCTTATCTTTAACATACTGCAAAACACCCTCCAACACACAGTTTAGATTTTTCATGTGGCCCCCTGTAGAAATGAATTGCCCACCCCTGTGCTATAGGTAAAGGTTGCTGGGGGAACACTCCATGATACATTGAGCTACTCTCTTGTCCTCCCCTTCTGACTCTGACTCTATCTCTGCTCCTCTAAATGTCCATATCCTAACAATAACATTATATTAACTTTACTTCATCCCCGCAGTCTTTGTGCTTTATCATCCTGCAGGTTTTCTAAGTCGCAGTGGGGGCTGCTGCTCTGTTGCTGCCTGATACCTACAGCCCACATTAGGACAGGAGATCTTGTGACTAGGAACCTAGGCTGGATTGCCCAGCTCAAATCTGGATCCATGGATTACAATGTCTTCCGGACCAACAGACTACACCTGCTTCTGGGTCAAGAGATTTCTCATAAATTTGAGTTTATAGACTCATCAACTCAATCTGTTATTGTCATATTGTTGTGTCATCAAGTGACATCTATTGCATCGCTGTCCGTCCTAGGAAGAAGGATCCCTCCTCTGTGGTTCTTCCTGAGGATTCATATTTTCCCTGTTTAGGGTTTTTTAATTTTTCCTCACTCGGTTGAGGTGAGGGTATAAGGGTAGAGGGTGTCACATCTGTACAGTTTGTGAAAGCCCAGTGAGACAATCTGTAATTTGTGATTTTGGACTATACAAATAAAATTTAATTTAATTTGATTTGATTTGATGGGTAATGAGAATACAACCCTTTCAGACATGAGCCCAATAAGGCAGCAGCAGTCAGAAAGGCCAGAGAACAGAAACAAGAGGAAACTGCTAGATGACAACCATGCATTGCTGGCATGTATGTTTTCCTACCTATGTTTACCTGTTCCACAACTGTCAGCAGACAGCTGCTCTGGAAATGCTTTACATACAATCTTCATGTATGCCACTTAAAGAGCTCTCTCCAAATCTCTGGACTCTTCCACAATATATATTGGATCCCCCAGTTAATGTTGCCTCTGCTGTTTTGCCAGAGGTTTGTCCTGCTAAAGCTGAAAATAAAAATCCTGTAGTTTTTTAGTATCATATACTGTATATTTTCCCTGCAAGGAGAACAAAGTTATATAACAGCAGTTGGTTTGTCCTGGAGTTCATGTAAAGTAGAACTACATTATGGATAACAACACTGAAACTCCTGTAATACAGATGCATACAGAGCAGCCTACTCTATAACTCAAATATCTCCACCTAGCATCTCACCTCTCCTCTCCTGTACTCCTCCCCTTCTCTTTTTCTTAACCACTGAAGAAGTGAGCTCACAGTGGACGGTACGAAATGTAACTACAGATTGACACCCGTATACAGGAAGGACTGCTCCAAACAGCTCAGGTAAGAATGGAAAAAGTGAAAAAAAACCTGCTCACCAGGCAGACTCTGCCACTTAAAGATCCTGAAAATCCTTTTCTTTCTTCCGTTCCTTATTGAAAACAATGGGACAGTGCACGAGCACATTTCTGCTAAAGTTAAAACAATGCTGGGTTTTGCAGATGAGAGGTTTCTCTATTTGTGTCTTATGTTTCAGCTCAGGTTCTGATTGATTTACAGTCTGCAAGGCTTGCTAGGAAAAAGTGATGGTGATGTCAATCAGGATATGCAAAAATTAAAAGAAAATGTGAATAACTCAGTGAATAGTTTCCAGATTAGAATATGTTTAAGATAGTTTCAAGTTTTGTTCAATACAGCGAAATGTTAATTTCGTGAATTATGGTCCCATGTAGAAATTAGACCTTAAATCTACATTTTGATTAACAAACTCTACCAAAGCATCCTTGGATCCTCTTTCAGGTCGAGTTTTAGGTTTAGTTATCTTCAGCGGCTCTCTTTCTCTTGCCCGTGCAGTAACTTGTGCCTCCAAAAATTTTTAAATGTCTACAAATGTAATAAAACAATTCAAGACTTCCAAACGGTGAACTATAAAGTCTTGGAGCATTTAATGTCTCAAGCTTTTAAATCTTAACTATTGAAACAAATATCAATCTGCTGGATATATGATACTCACCAATGCCACATGCTTAGTTGAATCAGGCTTGTGTTCAAGACTTCAATTGGCAAGCAATGCCACATCTGTGTAATATCAGATGTTAAAGGTGGTGTTTCAAAGGGCAAAAAATGCTATGAGACATCCATGTGTTCCATAAAAAGCAAGGATCCCTGTCTTTAGCTAGGGTTCTTTCAAATCTAAATCTATAAATCTCAAAAATGATGACACTTTTCTGTAGTACAAAGTACAGCAAATACTAATGGGAAAATCTCTGTGAAATCCTTTTTTTTTTTTTTTTAATCCTGTCACTGAAATTAGGAGAGACAACTGGCAAAAGTCCATGCAGGGCTACATAACTGCCACAGCAGGCAGCTGAGCTCACTCTCTCTGCTCCTGAAAGTTATCCTCCCTCCTTTACAAACTCCTGCCTAATCCGTGGCTGTATTCCTCTCTTCCCCTCATTTATATCTTCCGCTCTCCCACTGCCACCTCTCTCTTCATCTCTTCTTCTTTCTGTTATGGTTCGACTTGGAGATTCAGCAAAGCGATTCAAGAGGAGAGAGAGCATAAGGGAAAGTCGACTAATATGGTAAAAATCAAAGGAAGACACTTAAAAGGAGGCTGAAATGGGTGACCGCTTCTCTCCTATCCCTACACCTCTTCAGCTCACTGAAGCCCAGTCAAGTCAGTGTAAATACAGCGGAATCAGGGTTTTGCCCGACGGGACAGTAAAAACTTTCCATCTACCCATTTTCCGTCCTTTTTGACTTTAAAGTTTTATTTTTGATCAGAACCTTCAAAACAGCTCATGTTGGGAATTTAGCACAAGGATTGAGAAATGTGCAAATGAATGATTCCTGGTAAGGAAGGAAGAAGGAGCCTTCCTGCAACAGCCAAAACAGATGGTTATTTACTTCAATTAAAAAAAAGGAAAAAAGAAAGGAGAGATTAAAAAAAAACAGTCCACTGTGGTTATTCAGCAGTTTTAATAACCACAGTGTTAAGCTGCTCCAGTACTGGGACAGCAGTGAGGGGCTTCCTGTAGGCCGAGGTGCTCTAGAAAAGTCAGAATAACAGGGAGTGTGTGTGTGGTGAAGTGTATCAGTGGGGAGCATGGGGGCATGTGGGTGGAAGTTTGTATGCCTTATTGTGCACATGTGTGTGTCTATTTGTGACACATACAACGCTGCAGGACCACACAGCCCTTCTGGTATGTGGGATTTCCAGGTTGAAAATAGGCCCCACTGTGGGAGAAGGGCAGGAACAACAGCATAAGAGAGGAAAGGGAGAAGGAGAAGAAGAAGAAGAAGATGAAGATGATGAGGAGGAGACAAGACATGCTCTGCGTGTTCACAGCAGCTAAGGAAGGATTTTCATTTTCATCTGAATGCCGCGTTCGTTCTACCCAACCCACAACAAGCATGGGGAAGTGTCTGTGGTTAATGAAGTGGGAGGTGTTCTGGTATGACAGGTGGAAAAAAGCCAACAACTCTGGTAAATTGCCTCTATTAACAAATGGAATTACAGTTCATGGGAGGAAACGTATGCAGACCTACAAGAAGGCTTACCCCAAAATCACCTTGCCACTATGACTGTTTAGTGCAAACTCAGTGTGTAGCCAAACAAACCCCGTTTTGGTAAAGGATATGTTAACTTTACCTTTAGTGTTCAAGCACAAAAAAAAAAATTGGTTTTGAAAGAAAAAATCATGTTTTACCTTGAAATACCTTGTTTTGTTGAAAAATAAATTGTCTCCTGAACATCTCCTTCATAATATCTGCTTTTGGAAGACAACTAAAAAAATCCAGCAATAATGACCCAGCTTTTAGTTAAAGTGATGTACCTCAAATATATCAGACTTCAGTTTTGGAAAATATGTATATAAAATGAGGTATGAAACATTTGCAAATTTTCATTTGATGGACTACTGCAAAAATAAACGCAATATCCGAGTTTGAATGTTTCACTCCTTGTAAACATTATGTATCTTAAATACATATCTGGAAGAAAACCTGACACACACTGTCAAAGGACTCACGCTTAGAGAACCCACAAGTGACTGATAAAAAAAACTGAGTGATTTTAAATAAGGACGTTTAGTTTCTAATATACTTAAAAGCATAAAATCCCGCAATTTCGATGCATCTCGATAGCATTTAGCATGTAGAGAGCTCATAACATCTGTCTGCTAACAATCAGAAGAGTCGAGAGGACTCTAAGACAACTCTTGTGATTTTAAGAGAACAATAGTCACAGAATGCGGCAATTATTCTGCATTTTAAATAATGTCTGTTCGAAAATATGTTTAAATTTACATTTTGGTGGACTAATAACTATAGGTCTATAACCAGATTTACCTTGGCAAAAATGTAGACCAATAAACCCATGAATCTCACCATTCTGAATGAACTTTATAGAGCTGCCTTTCCAATGAAAAGTAGGAAATAGCTTGCTTCACTCTATGTTAAAACACGTGTGCTGTGTCAAACAAGGCAGCTCGAGCTCATGTAAGAGAAGCCAGTATGAGTCACCTGTTGCGCCTGGTTGATCTCGGCTCTGCGTGCGTAACGTGCGGGAAAGACACTTTCTCGGGCTCGTTACAAGAGTACAGTCAGTGTTTGGTTTTAAGTATGCCCGGACTGTCCCATTAATGGAGTGTAGTGAGTTGGTACACGTGTACAGACAGACTATTGGTAAAGTTTGTGAAGTAAAGTGTCTGCGTGACTCACCGCTAACGACGGAATCCAGCAGCACCGCGGAAAAAAGGAGAGATAAAGGTAAAAATGAAGACAGAGAGCAGCGCTGTCCTCCCATGTTTCTGTGCGCTCTGCAAAGAGACTCTCATTCACGTTAAAAGTCAAGAAAATGACAGTCCAGAGGAGGAAAGGGTGTGCTGTGTCCGCTCTCCTGAGCAATCCACTTCGCTCAGCAGCTGTAGAATCACTGCTGAAACATCCACATACACACTGACTGAGTACAAACATACACACACGAACACACAGATCTGACAGGAAACCGGAGGAGGGAGGCAGGACTCTCTCTCTCTCTCTCTCTCTCTCTCTCTCTCTCTCTCTCTCTCTCTCTCTCTCTCTCTCTCTCTCTCTCTCTGTTTGTCATAGTTACCTATCCAAAAAACTGTAAAGGGTAGGAATCAACAGCTCTGCACATTGACATAAACTTCAGTTTACTCAAACGCTTCGGATTTGTAGACTACAGATTTTGTGTAGATTAACAAAGTCTCAAAGAGCTGAAAAATTTATGCAACATAATGCAACATAGATACATTCAGTTTAGAGTATGTTGTGATGTTGTGCTGGCCGTGGAATATTGGACCGACTCTATACCCTTGTGAGGGGACTGGAAGGGGCATCGGAGTTTGCCCAACCAGTCAACAAAACACCAACATGTGTTTTGTGGATCTGGAGAAGGCTTATGACTGTTTACCTAAAGGTGTCCTGTCGGGGGTTCTCAGGGAGAATTGAGTAGATTGAATGGGCCATTCGATCTCTGTATTGTCGGAGTCAGAGCTTGGTTCACATTGCCGGTAGTAAGTCAGACTCGTTCCCAGTCAGGGTTGGTCTCCGCCAAGGCTGCCCTTTGTCACCAATTCTGTTCATAATTTTTATGGACAAAATTTCTAGGCGCAGCCAAGCGGCGGAGGGAGTCAAGTTCGGTGGCCTCCGGATTCCGTCTCTGCTATTTGCAGATGACGTGGTCCTGTTGGCTTCTTCGAACAGTGAAACTCCAGCTCGCGCTGGGACGGTTTGCAGCCGAATGTGAAGCGGCGGGGATAAGGATCAGCACCTCTAAATCTGAGGCCATGGTTATTAACTGGAAAAGGGTGGATTGCCCACTCCGGGGCATGAGTGAGTGGAAAATGGAGCGGGAGATTGACGTATTGGCAGTGATGCAGACATTAAAGCGTCTGTTGTGGTGAAGAATGGAGGAGTTCGGACATCCGGGAGAACCGCTCCTCCTCCGAGGAGCCAGTTGATGTTGTTAGGGCATCTGGTCAGGATGCCTCCTAGACGTCTCCTGGAGGAGGTGTTTCGGGCATGCGCATCCGGGAGGAGACCCCGGGGCAGACCAAGGACATGCTGGAGAGATTATATCTCTCGGCTGACTTGGGAACATCTTGGTGTCCCCCCGGTGGAGTTGGTGGAAGTTTCCGGGAAGAAGAACGTCTGGATCTCCCTTCTTAGACTGTTGCTCCCACGACCTGGACCAGGATAAGTGGTAGAAAACGAATGAAACAAACACATGAATTATTACTGAAACTTACATGAAGTTTATCATGTCCCACAAGGATGTAATGCTTGTGATTTTTGTGAATAGTTTCTATGTTCTACCAACAGACACTGCAGGATTAATCAAGTTAAACCAACTGTAGTGAAAAAAACAACTGTGCTCAGTCACTTTACCTGAGAACCCCTGTGCATTAGTCCACATGAACTCCCAGCTAATGTAAAAATGGAAATGCTGAGCTGGCATGCAGGTGTAAGTGTGAAGTGGGCAGAATGAAGCCTATTTACTGAAACATACAGTAAGTGCAGGCAAAGAAGTCACCTATTAAGAAAATGTAAAACACATTTCACCTTGAGTTTGACTGTGGGATCATTTGGGTTTATGCGGCTTATTGTGACTCACTTTATTGTGATTGCTGGCTTATTTGCCCCGCACAGCCAGTTTACCCTAGTGTACTTGAACTGTAAGCTAGTTAGCAAAACCCGATAGTGAAGTTATTTGTGATCAGTTCAGCTTCTGACTCAACTAAGCACTCAACTGGGACTCATTTTCTTATCCGCAAGTATCTTCCCTTTCCGCTTTATTTTATAAAACACAGTTTCTGTAAAAAGCTATGGCATTGGGAAAGTCAAGACATTGGAAATAAATTGCTTTCTTTCGTCACAAGTAACACTGAAAATGTTATTTGCATGTGTCTGGTAACGTGGAGCAGATACCTATAGTGAAAGACGTGTATGTTTTTGAATCAGCAACTGTAAAGCTACTCTAGAAAGCAAATGTTTGCAAAATATGTTATGTTATGTTATCTGAACTATCTTTCCCTCTGGTCTATCTTTCTCTACTTCCTGTCACTGATGGTCACTGTTTCCTGAAATGTTTTGATGTTTACAAAAGACTAATAAATTTGTGTAGATTTATTCCAAAGTATTTATTCCATGCTCTGGGAAACTTCTAGATAATTAACCATTACTTATGAACAAATCCACACAAATTTGTCTTTCATTATGTAGAAAACTTCATCGAACAGTATCACTTCAGCAATGGCTGTGTCTGTGGTAGACTGCCAGTGACAGGAAAGTCTGAAAGGTATGAAAATCACTGCAAAACTTTGCAATGTATGGTGCTGTCGAGCTAAATGGTCCCAACACCCAAACTCTGTCCTGGAATAGTGTGTGTGTGTAAAGGACGAGCCTACTGACTGTTGAAGGACAGTGACCTCTGTGTATTGATGGCGGCACAGAGATGGAGAGATAATAAAGCAGCGTCTGTCTGCCTGCTCGTTTCGAGGCAACAGGTCTGGACATGCAGCTCGTCGCCAATACGGAACTGATTCAAGCACTCAATAGAGTCTCATAGCCCCCGCTGACCCCTCTCACCAGTTCTCTGGGGTCCAGCTCCTTGACCCATAGCCTGGGACAACAAATAAGATCAGATTGGCTTTATGTATAAAAAAATAAATCCTTTTTTTATTAACGAGCAGAAGGAAAATTCTGGTATTTAGTCTTTTTTGAGTCCTACAATGGCATCCAATATGTTCTCAAATTAGTTAATTTCATTTACTATGTTAGCTAGTAGAGAAAGCACCATTAATCTGTCTTACCAATGTAGGAATTCACAGTTAAAATAGGTTCTGATTTGAGTCTTATGCAGTTATGCAGTTAATAACTTAACATCCAGTTTTGAGTTTTGTTCATACACTAGAATCAGCTCTTCAAAGCAATATAATCTTTATATATTGTGAAAAAATTAAAAGAAAGACTAAATGTTCAAGGCTACAATATTCCAAGTCTGAAGCATCGACATTCCAGTTTTAAATAAAGTTCTTCGTTTGAACAACTCTGTCTCCACAGCTTGATTAATTGGTTTAAGTAATGTGTGGCTCACCCTGCAGTAGGTCATTGGAGTTTAGATAGTTTGTCTTAAACAGGTGTACATGTCTGCTATAATCCTCCAGGGCATTCCAATCCCACTGTAATACTACTTAATTAAAGTCACAGCTTTGAAACCTAACGTACAATTAGTTATGGTAAATATTTTCACATTTAAAACCCCTCTCCAATCAGAACGGTTTTACTTCAAGGCTGTACTTCTACAAACTCCTCTTACAATCGAATCAAATTTGGTCTGTACATCTGCCCCATTTCACCTCAAACATGTTTGGCAAGAGTCATATCCTGAGAGTATCTCCATGACGATTAGGAGTAATAAACATCCATCACCTGTAGTGGCAACAGAACATAATCCTTGTGTGGCAAATTTTATGTTGGTTTACACCTGATGTACTGGGACATATTGTTTGATTTGTGGGTATTTTGTAGCTCCACATAGCGATTCTATGGTGTAAAACAGACTGTCTTCTTGCATTTCCCAAAACACATGTGAATGGTGGCAGTTTTCTTTCTGTTGGTCTCTCAGTACTCTCTGACTGAATTAAGTCGACAGGGCTGAAAGTTACAACCTGTTCCATTGTAGAGTTCAGTCATTTTTGTGGTATCCTATCTCATGCTCCGAGGTCATGACAATGATCCTTGGAGATAATTATGGTCCAAGTTAACTAAAGCAGACCTCAGGAGAAACCCTGTGTCAGCTCAAACACAGCACCGTTCTCTCGTGTTGGAGAGCCTACTGGAGCCTACTGCATTCTGCACTCTTTATTTACCTTTGCAAATATTAACTGATAGCCTGTTTAGCTTATCCACATTTGTTGATGCACACTTCCATGTCAACTGATTTGTTCACTGACAATCTATTAACATGTTGCCTTCTTATGTTTTGCATCCTATCTCATCTAAACTGCATTGTGGGAAGTGAAAGTTAGCATGTGAAAGGCATGTGTTGTGTGAGAATTCTAGGTTTGTGTCATGACATTTGGCATCGCTGATAGTGTTAGAGGCTTAACATGAGACTGTCATATTCAAACCGATCTAAAATGGTGGTAGTAAATTACAGATCAACACTAACCGTTCTTTTAAAGTGGACTGTAAGGAGCTTGCGTGTTGCGCCATTGAGTGCTCTAGGTAATTGTAAAATTTTCTGCGAAGTTTGGCAACAACAGTTTGTGTGGTTTTGACTGGCATATGTTTATAGGACAAGTAACTAGCAGTTGTAAGTTACAGTGATGAATCTAATTTCTAAGTGCAGCTCTTACAATCTCACTGCGCATTGTTGTTCATTGCTTGTTATTGATTACCTCAAAATGCCCAACATTAGTAACCCTCACAAAGTGTTAGCAGGCAGTTTAAAAAGAAATTTAAATTCACTAACAAAGATGACGCCAAGGTATAGTATTTTATATAATTTACTGAACATAGTTTGAAGGCTTGGGCGGGATGAGATGTGAGTTGTGTGTGGAAGATGAATTAAGGAACTTGGGGCTATCACTCAGGGTGAGGGCATGTCTCAATGAGCAAACAGGTTTCTTCCTCTCCCACCGTTCCTGAAATAAGGAAGAAGAATTATTATTTCTTTTTAACAATTATTACTGTGGTGAAAGAGATGGGGGACTTGTTATAACCCCTGTGAGCACAAGCATGTGAATGATCTGGGATGGCTGTAATTCTAGTCTGGGAACTTCTGACCTTTAAAACCACTTTATGAAAGAAAATAACACAGGATCTGGGGGGAGGGATTAAGAGCTTGAGACAAATTTAAAATAACTTCATTAAAATTAAAATTTTAGTTCGATCAAAATGTTTTTTAGTGCTAAATTATTTCCCCAGAGCAAGAAATATGTGTTGGATGTGTCAGTGGTTGTAGTCATGGATGTGTGTGTGTCTGCATTATCAATTCCAGCTGTCAAAACCAGCATTTGTCCATCACTAACAAGCACAGTGAGCTCTGCACATGACTTTGTTTGCTGGGAAACACTCGCCAGCTACATTAAATCTCATCACTGTGTCTCCATTCTGCAGCAACATGATGTTGTTCATGTCTGTCATGTCATTGCTTTGTGTGAACATCCTGAAATTCTCTGCTCTATTGTGTGAAGTGCCGTCTGCCAGGGGAGTTTCACAATACTGGAAACTTGGACGCAGATTGAAAAGACTTTTTCTTGTCACGATGGCTGAGTGAGCTTTTAAAAGGATATTATATTTTGATTCATGTGGGGTCTGTTTTGTTTCTTTTGCCCCAGGAGACCTACAGACAGAAACAGCATCATTTGGATGACTTGTTCTGGGAAAAAGTCATCTATGTTGCCTTGCCAAGTGCTGCCAGTAATCCTTTTCTATTAGAATGAGCTATATTGGATGGTGATAAAACAAGATTTTGGTCCAAGTAAAATTTCAATTCTGGTTGACTTAATGATCTTTTATACTACAGGTCAGAGATTTGAGGGCAGCAAAATAAACAACAACAATATTCCCCCAGTATTCTGTAACAAACTGTGACCTGGTTTAATGCTGCATGCAGGATGAGTCTCTAGACAGCAGATCAGAGTGGAAAGAATTGGTAACCTCTCTGAGAAGGTGGATGTGTGACCCGGCATCCTTCATCTAACAGCTCACTGTGACTGATTTGACTGTTCCATTAGACCCTGTAATATTTCGGTTTGTCAAAAAATGATAAAAAAAAAAAATTACCATTATCTGATTTGATACATTCTGAACTCACAGGCCTATTACACCTTACATTCATATATGTTGATTTTGAAGCATCTAATAGAGTAAAATGACATAAAAATTACCTTCAATGAGCGAAAAGAGTCAAGGTTGTGTCAGAAGTAACAGATGACTGGCTTGAAAATCAGAGTGTATTATGAGTTTAAAAACCCTGTTTCCCAATAACGTTGGGTGCCGTGTAAAATGTAGATGTAACAAATAGCGTGTGATGATTTAAACAACATTAAACACACTTATTTAATTTCAAATGTTGAAATTGAGAAATTTTGTAGTGTCTGAAAATAATAACGTTAGGGTTCATGTGTGCCACGAACACTTTGAACAAGGCAGGACCCAAATTCAGACTCATAGGCAGAATGGAATCAGCTCAATAGTATTTATTTGGATGAGGCAAACTCACAGGTAAAATGCAGCAGCTGTTGACCATAACTAGAGTATCAGTCTAAAAAACCCCAAAACAATCCAAAAGGGGCACAGGCAAAACATGGAAAGGTCCAGAACACAAGAGGCAAAATGAAAATCAACATACTAGAAAGACACACTGAGAAATGTTGAGACGATGTCACACTACAGAACACGACGAGGAGACACATGGAGAGGGGGGATGCTGTTGGACACCATGGAGTGAAGATACGTTTCCCGGCGCTCCATGCATTGACAAATAATTAATTAACCTTAAAAGCACATCTTTTGAAATATCAGTTTAGTTAAAGTTTATACATAGCAGTCCTCCAATTCCGGTTCCGGTTGTTATTTTGTTGTTAATTTTGTTGCTATTGTTTTATTTACTAGTGCAGTCTTTCACAGAGTGGTGAAACCCACCTCATCTCTATGTCAGAAAGACTCAGCCTCTTTTATATCCTGTCATGTCACTCATCTGTGGCCAGTTCCTCATTAATAATGAGATTTTCCATCAGCAATTTTCTTTCAGCATTTCACAACTTTTCCAGGCTTTTTTTTTTTTGCTAGTGTCCCAACTTTTTGGAAATGTGTAGCTGGCTTCAAATTCAAAATGAGGATATAATTTTAAAAAACCCCAAATGTCTTAGTTTTAACATTTGATATATTGTCTTTGTGCTAATTTTAATTAAATATTTTTGTTTCAATGATTTGCAAAACAGTACATTCTGTTTCTCTTTACATTTTGCACAGCATCCATTTTTTGGTGACAGACTACTGCCAATACGCAATTTGCCAGGTAGGTTTGTTTATTTGAAAGACGTGAACTGTATAATAACTGCAGTACTGTGACAGATTTTTGTAAGTTTCACAACCACTATCACAGTATCACTGTTAGTTACAAGCAAAAAATCTACGTAAACAAATGATATGAAAAATTCACTTAGTATTCTGATACATCTTTGGTGACTTCTCATCTGAGCTTGACTGAGGTTCAAACATGTAACATTATGGCTGAATCTTTCCAAGTTGCTCCTAACATTAGCCATCTTGATTCAGATACTGAACTTTCACCGATCGACCTTGCTCACATAGTGTGGTGGTCGAAGCAAAGAGCTGTGATTCATAGATTAGTTTTTCAGTGAAGAAGAATGTGTTATCACCTCCTTTTCAAAGCTTTTCAAATCTTTTTGGGAAAATCCTGTCTAATAAATATATTATGTACTTGAAAGTGTGCATAGAGGTGAATTTAACTTTTACCTTAATGACCTTTTAGTTGTTGTCTTGCTCAAAAGTAAATGTTGATGTTGGTGATAACTTACATCAACATCAACATTTAAGGCCACTCTGTCACTTTTTCTCCAAAAACAGTGTCTCATTTAATTTTTCCGATGCTCAGTATTTTACTCACTCATCATTATGGAAAGTAAGTGCACTTCTTAGAAAATAGGAAATGATTTAGAGCACAGTTATTTGCACTCATGTTTGGCTTACTAATACTGCCGATAAATGGAATTGCAGAAGTAGATTATAAACAAAAACAGATTTCTTTGTTTTTAATATAAAAGAATAAAGTTCCTGCAAGCACCATGATGCTAACATATTTTTATCCCTTTTCTTAAAATCAAAACACTAATTTCAGTTCTATTTACACTTAAAAACATTGCATTTGTAAATATATAGTAGTCTAACCAGCATTGAATACTGCCATGAACACCACCCGTAATAAGTTTCACTGCTTTGACTGCATAATTGAAATTGTTACATTGCTCATCACATTAGAAGTCTAAATAATAATCTCTGCATATCTAAACTAACAATCCCAACTCTGCATATATCTGATGTGAAAAGGCCCTAAAGGCGTTATTATATAAAATGTACAGCAAACCCACACACTTAGATTCACACATTTGTCACACATCACAAACAAAACATCTCAGCCTGAGTCAGATCTGCCCATTCTTTTTCTCTTCTCCATCAACATACTTGCATTCCTCTAGCTTGTAATCATCAAACATCTTACAATGACTTACAATGACTTACTGACCTCTGTTTTCAAACTGCATATGCTAGCACTAGTAGCTAATACAAACACCCAATTTTAGCAGCAGTCCAACATTAAGTGCACATACTCTGTGCTTTACTGTTACCCATTGCACTACCTGTAGTACAAGTATTACTTTAACTTGTGCAGCAGAAGCTCACAGATGACCTTTGTCCATAGTGGCAGAGTGTGTGTGTGTGTGCTGGAAGTTCAGCAGACTCCAGTATGGAATGTTGAGAACAGCTGTGGACATGACCAAAGGAATTTACACAGAAACTGTACCTCATGATGGTATCTCTCTCTCTCTCACACACCCACACACACACTGACTTCATTCTGTGCAAATACTTAAAAAGACCATTTATCAATCTATCGATCAACATTTGAATAACTTATCCTTGTCAGAATCATGGAAAGTTAATCATCTATATTTTCCATGTAACAAGCATTTAAAACTTTAAAACTACCTACTACGGAACTACCTGATTGATGACAAATGGCAGCTGCGCTCATTTGCATTGGTCGTGTTAAAAACTAATGTTACTCTAACTGTTCTCTATTTGGTTACCTGCTAATTAAGTGTGCAGTTTATGTCATTGGCAATGCCAAGCACTCCATGTGACTTTTGTACTACCTGAACATTTGTTAAATTAAGCTGAGAGGTTCTAATAAAGCTGAAGGAGTTGTGATTCCCCTAATCATTTTGTCATGCATTGCTTTATTCAAGCACTAAAGGTATCTGTTTCATCCCTCAAAAACACAATTAGTATTTCTATTCAAGTATTTTAGCAATAATCCCAGCCTATTATTGTGATTAACTAGACTGAATTTTGATAATTGATTGGCAGCACTAGTATAGACCCAATTTTGTGTGTCTTTGTCCTAACTTGAATAATAACACTTCCTACAGCTTAAGCACACCCCTGGCCCACGTTGTTTTATCTAAGGCAACTAGCACCACCCATAGAAGTTGAAAAAACCTCATACATGAAACACACATGAAAATGTCCATGTATGTGAACCCCAGTCTCATACATGGACATACATATTCACACCACTAACTGAAAGCAGCCGTTCACAGTATGTTGAAATGTGCAGTGTGTGTGCCTCTTCCACCTGCTGTCCTTTGGATTGACAGGAAGCTAATGTTGACCCTTGGCATAAATTTTCATTGAATGAGCCAAGAGGAAGACATTTACGGAAGCGTATTATATTCACTTGAAAATATATATATATTTTTTTGAGTTCTAATATCAGATATTCAGAAAAAAGAGCTTGATTTCATGGGAGCAAACATGTCCAGGTGCTTATTTATTTATATTTAATACATTTTTTTTGGCTTGGGTTTAAGACATTGGGAGATACTGCTGGGAGAGCAGCAGTAGCACCAGTGTAGGTGATGTGCTCATGTGGTCAGATCCACTCTGGGTAGCTCTGTTTTTCTGAATTTATGATATAAGAAGTCAGAAATTCAGAGAAACAGAGCCATTTGCAGTACACTTCCATAGAAATAAGGAAATGAATAACATTGTTATTCATTAAGTTGCCTCATTCCTCATGGCTAAAAGCTACCATAGTGCAAAGATAGAAACTTGTTACTTTCCAACAATGAACATTTATTACTTTTCATCAATCTATCACAATATTTTCCCCTCATGTTTTGCATCTGTCAGCATAAGCATATAGAGGTCAGTCTTTTCTCATTGGCTCCAATGGACACTCAAGTCCCTTTAATCATATCCTCACTCAGCAGTTCTTATTGCTTTGGGAAGTACCCTTCACCCCCACTCCTAATTCTTCTCCCACCCACAGTAGCATCCTCTAACCAGCAGTGCTGAGGAAGTAGCATTGTTTAGTGAAATGCCGCTGCTCGTAATGCTGCTAATGCTGCTAATGCTGCTCGTAACTCTCTATAATAGTTCCAAAGTGTGAAAAGGGTTTTACTGTATAACTACTCTTGAAGTCCTCAAAATCCAAAGATTTTATAGCTTTGAGAGTTGATTTTCACTCTGCAAAGTTCATGTCCATTTTCTTATTCACACATGAAATGTATTGTGTGTATTGTGTGTTTACGTTTTTTGTGAGAACCGAAAGAGTATAGGTCATAAAACAGAATAGGTCCATTTACTGGAAATACTCAATTGCACAAGTATTAGTATGTAAAATTTAGGTACAGGAATGGAATATTATGAGAAGAATTTTATTTCAGTGGTTGCAATCTGCAAATCATCGATAGATGATATAGATGAAAATAACCCCTGCACTCTGGACCTTTAATACCACTCACCTGCATTTTGGATACATCATGTGCACAAATGAAAGTGATAATGCCACAAGACCGGTCAGGTTGAACAAACTTAAAACGATCCTTGGGGAACCATGCATAGATTAAATCTCATGGCAGTCTTGATGATATGCAATGTAGATTTTTCTCTGAACCGATATGTTTGACACTACTATACTTAAAGTAGTAGATCATAGAAAACTAGGGTCTGCAGGGTTTGCAGTGAAGCACACTGTTTCTGAAAGCCACAGGCTTGAGAAAGTTCAGTATCTTGCTTCTTTGATGTGAAGATATAAAATGATGCCCACTTGTCCGGTCACCACTTTGACCTTTCTATGTACTGTACAGGCTCCTGATGAGGTGACAATCTAAATGCACATAAAGGGTGCATTATCTGAACCTGCCATAAGTGCTGCTATAATGTGGCAGTCGTTGAGTTTCTGTGCATTTGTATAATCTTCTGGAAAGTGTTTTTACATCCAGACTGACACCCAGTTGGAGGCAGAAAATTTATACCAGATAGGAATGCTGTATATTGAGTGTAAGTGTCACATGGTAGGAATGATGTATGGTCTGGGAACAGTAGAGAATGTGGGAATATGGAGTCTACTGGCGTCAGCGTTATTATAGAGACCACCCTGTCCCTGCAACACTATGGCATTGTCCTGTATGGAGGTGGTCATGGGTGAAAGGCAAGGAGGTCAAACACACACGATGGGAAGAAAGAAGTTACCACAGGGAACCTGAAGAGGTCAAAGGTAGTGGCACGTCTACTGTGCCATTTGACTTGTATCTCATATGAAACTAACGCCAACTGTTTTGCTTTCCTTTAACATAAAAACATTTGATTCCATTTACTCTGATCCCACATGCTGGCAGTGTTTGTTCAGGGAAGCGAATACTTTTTCTCCAACAGCAGCCATCACACACAGGGGAAGAAGCTCAGTATGCCCTATGGAATGTTGCTGACAGGAAGGGCAAGAGCTGAGACCAAGAAACAAGAGAATCTCAAAAGGAGAAGAAGGAGAAGAGGATGGACAAAAAGCAGTGAATAAGAGGGAGTACACTTCTAAACAATATGAAGTTTATAAAATTGGAAGAATTTATTATTATGAAATCAACAACATTACATCTTATTTGGAGCTGAGGGAGGCAAAGCAGTGAATTCAAGTGTGTTTGCGTGGTATGTCAGTTGTGCCTGTCTGGGGAAAGCAGCACTAACTATGATACAGCAGTTGTTTCTACAGAGGTAATCCAAGGATCAGCGTGTCTTCCTCTGTAATTTTTTGATGGGATCTTTTTGGGATTTGAGGTAGTTAGTAATTACTGGATAACAGGAACTGAGGTGTGTCAGGATGTGTTTTCTGAGACACACCGATAAACCGCCAGTCCTTTTTAATCAAGCAGAATTACTTTTATTAAAGGATGATTTAGCTAAATTCTAACTTTGGTCTCAGGTTAGCCAGACTTATTTGAAATAGAAATTGAAGGCAAACAGCAAAAGTACTACCTAAACTGTTTGTTGTAAACGTTTAACCCACTTTACAAAGAGATTTCCTCCCACAGATTTGGTCTACTGGACATACCACTGATGCGCACACATTGTTATCCTGTGCTGCGAGGGATTTGGTGGCTTATTATGGTGTGTTTTCATTTATACCTTCAAATAAAGTGTTTATCTGGCTTTGTTACAACTGGTCTCGTCTCAGTGCTCATTCTTTGTTCCCAGACAACATAGAATAATGTTATTGTAAGCAATAAAAGAGATGACTAAAACTATGAATGTAAAATGTAAAGTGTTTTTGGTATTGATCTGAAATTTGAAAGAGAGCATGACAAATTGTATTTGTACACCAGTAATGCAAATATTACAGGTCAAATTAGAAACAGGAAGTCAGCATCTAAACTGTGATGGAAGTTTATAATCTCCCTGTTTTTGTGGCAGCTAGATTTCTTTCCTTATCAAACTCAACAATTACATCGGGGTGCACAGTGTCATGATAACCAACAGAACTGATTAAACATGACATGACTTTATTTCAATGTAGACCTGACATGAATGTTTTTTGGGTCACCTGTTTACATGGGATCTGATTGAATATGTTATGGTGAATACATGCACTGTCACTATTAATCAGAACAGTGCAGCCAGGAAATAATTAGGTTAACTCTTTACATAGTCAGTTTATTTAAATATCTATTCCGCCCTTCTTCCAAATGAAATTTAATTTGCTTTTGACCTTTAATTCTGAATGGAAAGTGTGTTGGTGGCATAGTGGTGCAGTGGTTAGCACTGTCGCCTCACAGGGTGGTGGGGTTCGATTCCCGGTTCAGGGTCTTTCTGAGTTTGCATGTTCTCCCTGTGTCTGTGTGCGTTCTCTCTGGGTACTCCAGCTTTGTCCCATAATTTGCCTATTTGCATAATAATATTGCCCAGTGTGAATGTGCGTGTTGATGGTTGTTTGTCTCTATATGTTAGCCCTGCGATGAACTGGTGACATGTCCAGGGTGTACCCCGCTTTATGATGCTGAGATAGGCTCCAGCCCCCCTGCAACCCCTAACAGGATAAGCAGTAGAAAATGGATGAATGAATGAAAAGTGCGCATTCTGCTTGAGCTTTGTAATCAGAAGATTGGACATGTATATATACCTCATTTCACAGGTATAAGCTTAAACATATCACTAGAATACAATGCTGAAAATACAGTAATTTTCATAATCTTGTCAGCCTAACCCTGTAATTTATTCAGCATTCTGAAACAACAATAAGTGTTTTCATGAAGGGTTTGATATTAACTTGTTATCTGAACCATCAACTGACAACCACATTTGACAACCATCAACTATTCTTTTCCAGAATAGCTCATACCACTTTCAACTATTGTCTTAAGTCATGTCATAGACGAATTTCATAAAGACTTCTGCTCCTTAGGCTTTTTTTTCTTAAAAGAGAGATGAGAAAGACTGATATGCAGCAGGGGTCTCTGGATCTGCATGCTAAGGTTTCTTGGTAGGTCAAAATCAGCAGGATGTCTTAGAAAAACACAAATGGATAGCACTTGATATTTGTGTATTTTTCTTTTTCAGTTTGTTACCCTGTGGTGTCATCCTGTGGCTGTCACTAAACCAATAATGATTAACTGCACCTTGAGTCAAGCTTGTGTCCTTATATCTGTAACATGTTTGGGAGGCCAGGATTATTGCAAGTATGGGAACAAATAAGAGCTGATAGGAGTGGGCGGAGGAGTTTGTGGAGTGTATGTGCATACGGTTCCATGTGTTTGCATTTGTTTGTGTGTGTGTGCGTGTGGCTATATGTATCCAATGGCGAGCATTTGTTTTTGACGGAGTTGTCCAGCCCGCACAAGAATGCAATGTGCCTCCATTGAACTGAACTGCACATATCATCAGATCACTGTTTTTTGCACACACTCGCAATCATCTCTCCTGCGCAGTTAGAACTCACAAAGAATATCACATTATAAAAAGAACCATAACATACACTTGACATTGTATTTTTAACAAAGAAAATGATGATACAGTTGGATCATGTCTGAGAGTGAAAATGAAACCTCTAATATAAATAAAATTATCTTTATCTCATTTACTGTATTGTTCAAGGATTCACAAAAAGGAGCTACCCATCAGTTAGGAGGAAATCCGCTCCACATAATCTCTTTTGGTCCTTCCTGCATTTCTGTTTCTACTTCATCACTTATCTGGGTTTTCCTGGCACGGATGCAGGAAAGCAGATGTCAGCAATACAGTGCAATGTGTTGTTGGGAAAGGCTTCGAGGAGGGCAGGAGCTTTGGATAGAGAGATGGATTAGTGTATTAAGTGCAAAATTCCCCCTCACTCATAACAAATTGGGAGTGAGAGGAGCAAGGTTTAGATGCAAAGTTAAAGGGCTTTTATGGTTGAGTTTAATGGATTGAAATCACTGATAAACTGTAGACTTGTCAAAACAGTTTTATATCACTTAAAGTGAAAGGAAGACAAAGGGCAGTGGTGAGGGTGAGGAGGAAGAGAATAAAGGCCAAAGGAAAGGAAACAAGTAGGGTTGAGTAGGGCCTCTAGCATTTCAAATGACAGACTTTCTTTACTAGACTTTCACTGTGAAATATTTGCAGGAACACGCTGTGGAGAACTCGCTGAACTGTCAAAGATCAAGAGGCCACTTGAAATGTGTTATGGCTGAAGTTAAATGATAAGACAACGTATCTGTTGTGATGAGTTGTAGTGCTGCCAGCGGCGATTCTAGTTTGTTGGGGCCCTATAATTCAAGTTAAACTTCAAGTCAAAATACCTTCAATATTAATTAAGAATCAATATTCACATTAGTAGAATGTTAAGGCTAAACCAGCAGCATTGAGTTATTTATTGTATACTATATTAAATCACCATAATCTGCTCCACTTACCACTGCCTTGCTTTCCCTTTTTCCTCTTTCTTTTTTCACTCTGAGATTGATAACTACTCTTCATTTTCCTTCTGTGATTTTCATCGACAAACTCAGGTTTTAACAAGAATTAACCATGTAATAGTAAATGGTGTCAGATGGCCCCATCTTAGAAAAGTTTTCTATTGTCAATGCACATTGAGACATTTTTGTGGTTCACTGGTTGTCATAGTGGCAACTAATTTTAAAATCAGTGTACTGGCCTCGTCTGGTCTACTCACCTTATTCTCATGTGTGCTATGGTAGATATAACTATGGGTGTAACCTCTGGTGTGATATTATAACTACAAGTGGTACACTTGTAAGTCCCAGTGGTTAACCGTGGTGACTGGTGGAAAACGATGGTCCTTACATTTAGCAACATGTTTAACTAAAGTAACAGTTATTTCCTACAAAGCCAGATAATATATTTTTGGCCACAACAACTGTGCTTTGAACATGCACCCAAAAGAAAAAGAGATTGCTCCTGTGACTAATGGTAGCTTCCATCACCTATCTACAGAAACAGAATTCAAAGGTATATGGCTGAGAAACCTAAACTACAAGAGACAGGCAAAAAATTCCATATGAATGCTTATTTCATCTT
Organism: Mola mola; assembly: GCA_001698575.1. NCBI lineage: Eukaryota > Metazoa > Chordata > Actinopteri > Tetraodontiformes > Molidae > Mola > Mola mola. Next base: position 5,671,252 of record KV751342.1, read on the forward strand.
ATTGACAAAAAAACAAACAACAACAAAAAACAAAAACAATTCAAAACTTAAACCGAGGACTTTGGACATTAAACCCCTCTGATGAAAATCATGCTTTTGTCCTTTTGTCCTGTGCTTTTGTTAATATTTCTATGTGTTGTTTTCAATATACTATGCACATATCATGACTAATAGATACAGCCAATGTCATTGCTTAGAATTTCTGTCGTCGCTGTGTAATAACTGCCCTGCAAAAAACTGCAGTGGGACGAAAGAGGCCCATTCACTGATTCATCGAACCTAGATGAGACAAAAGTATATTCACTGTGTTGAAAAATTAACTAATTTGAGAAAACTTATTCTTTTTGATCATCAACATGCTTATTAAGAGAATTTCTACCAGTTATGGTCAGAGCAAAGTACAACAGTTAGTCCAGATGACTGTTTTCTAATTAGCCACTGTGGTTAAGCTTTGGTTATGTTCGGCACACACACTACATGGCTAAAATTAGGGAAAAAATCTGAGTCAAAAAGTGGTCTGCGTGGTGGTGGTGGTCTTTCCAGATGGCTTATTGTTGCTTTTTAAAGACAAACTATTTCTGCCTTTACAAAAGAGACTGCATAATCACTTACCCATAAAACATTTTAAGAATTTAAAGAAATTGCCAATGATGCTCCTTTTTTTTCCTAACACATGAAATTCCCTTGATTTTGAAGGATGTGACTATTCATATCCCTGAAGACATGCAGCAAAATGTTTCCACTTTATGAAACAAATGATATTACTTAACTCCAGATATCCATATCTTTGACTCCAAAGGAACAACTTAATTATGAAAATAATTAATAATTTAACCAGTAAGTAGAAACCTAACTTACTAATCACTTTTCTGGGGTAAGAACAGCAAAAACAGCATATGATTTATCAAATAGCATTAGCAACTGGTTTTAAATCTGTGTAATTTGGCCCATTTTCACTGCAATGTTAGTTATAAGTAATGTTGTGAATAGTTTTTTTTTTTTTAATGAGAAATCAAACTGGCAATTATGTTGCAGATAAAGTTATACAGAATTATTAATCAACTCTGTGTCTGGTTGCTGTGTATGTGAAATGTGGTAATGATTCAGATAATTATTATCATCATCATCATCATTCTGGTTATTAATGTTGCCTTTGTTGAGTATATCCAGGATCACCTTGTGGGAATGTGTGCACACAGTCTCTGACCAGATTTATGCTTAATCACTACAATGCAAGACAATAACAATGAAAAGTAACACTCCCGTGAGCAATGATTGTGTTATCACTGTAAGATCCCATTTGCTCTTGTTGCTATACTCACCGTGAACTTGAAACTCCTCTTCCTCCTCCTTCGTTGAGCGAATGTGTGTCTGTGGTGTACCTCACACCCCAGATCTCACGACTCAGCTTTGCGTTTGGAAGTTTGGCCTTTCACCTCCTGATGGGAGGGGAAAACTGATACTAGTCTGCTTTTAGGGTTGATTTATGGATCAGAGAGTTTCCACACACACACTTTTGTGTTGACATGTGGACACGCTTTGCTATAATGTGCATGTATAGACACATGCTTATACTGTATATGAATGTGTGGTCAATCGTTTCCTGTCTTTAGTCATCCCAGCTGCCTTTGGTTCAGCAAGGAGGAGGAAATAAAAGATACATATTGACAGCTGTAAATGGATTTTCTGTAAACAAAATTGCTGAGTATGAATGTTTTTATTTTTGAAAATCTGCAATCTAATTCCCACCTACATCAGTTCATGAGAAGTCTCACACTTGACCTGCTTTACAAAGTGTGTCATGTTAAGATTCTGATTGTGGTAGTGGGTCACACCAACTGGTGTTATTTATTGACCAACAGATTAAGGGAGTTCTTGTCAATCAATACATGTTTTCCACTGCAGGCATTTGATCATCAGTAAACCATATTACACTGTTAGCCAGAAAGAACAGTCCAAGTTTTAAAAAATGTCTCAGTTAAATTGAATGGATTCCTCTTGTTTAGTTGGTATGCATTATTGGCAATGCAACTGCATTTGTAGATGAAATTGTAGTGTAAATTTGGTAAGCGGTTTTGTCTGAATATTATCTTGAAGACATTAGGTGATCTCATATGCAGAAAGCAGCCAAAAGGGACACAAAGGATGTAACTCAATGTTTATGGCAACTAAGGATGAAATATGAAAGAATTTAATGAATTTTTGTTTATAACATTCAACGTTGATAGTTGCCACCAGAACATGAAAAATAAGTTTTAACATTCAGTTATACGTATACAGTACATTATGAGACCTCTAACATAAAATATATTATGCCAGAGGTCTATAGGCTATACTGTGTAACCGAGACACCCAATGAAGATAACATAACGATCTACTTCCAGCCCATCCTGTCTCTTAATACCACTCTATACTTAAAGGCGATAAACTGACTAATGCTCAGGCCTCTCCCTGCCCTGTAGTTTCAACTGGTAGATGTCTGTGAGTTTGCTATGTTCCAAAACCTCTTTATTCTTTCAATTTAACACTAATTTACAAGGAATGAAATATTGTTTTCCGAATTAAACACACAAATACAAAATCTTATCGTTGTCATGTCACCATGAAAGTATCTGATCCATTTGCTTTTTTGGGGTGTTAATTGGACTCCTAGAAATATGGATTAAAACATATTTCTTTTATTTTAAAAAACCCCACCACCTGGTGGCCAATTCTAATGTCAGACACTGACTGAAGGATCAGCAGCAGTGGCTTACTTGGTAGCTGTGCTAATAATTCCATAATATCATTGATTTTTCAGGATAATGAAATTAAATTCAAATTCAAATTTGAAGATTCAACATACGTAAAAAGAAAACACCTCAAAATTTGAGCTAAGATGTTTTTTCTTCAATGCCGAACAATCACTCCATTCAGTTGAAGAGGCTGAGATGTGCAGCGTGAGTCAGGTTATGGAAGTACAACAGCAGGGCCTGTGAAATGCTTCCTCTCATTTCTCAAGATGGCAGGACAGGAGTGCTTTGTGCTCAGCTGGCAAAACCATCTCTCACACACAGCCGGACACACACACACACACACACACACACACACACACACAGCAACACATCTGCTCAAACTGCTGAAAGAAAATAGGAGATGTATTGGTCTGAGAAAAATGACACTGGAGAATGAGAGAAAAAAAAAATCCAGATACTATAAGTGCAGGGCTGGAGGTAGAAATATTGATAGTAAAAAAATCTAAAAAGAAAGGCGCCATTATGGAATGACACAAAAAACAATTAAAGGTTTGATAGAGATGTACTAAACAGATATGGAAGGAGGATGTGTGTGTGTGGCATGTTATGCAGATTTTTACAATTAAGAGACTCCTGTAGCTGCAGGGAGGCAGGAGATCATCAGTCAGCGGAACATGATCTCTGCTTGGTGCCGCCCTGTGATTTCCCTGCTGCCGCCCTTAATCTACATCCCAACCTCTGCAGCTCTGCTTCGGCAGCCAGAACTAAACCCTAGAGAAGGGAGGGAGGATGAAGGGGAGGCTGCTCTGCTGCTGCCGTCAATTTTGCCAAATTCAGTGATTGTTTGTTTTTTGTTTTTTTTTTTAGAATTTATAGGTTTTGGGTTGGCCTTTATCCATCTTTTGATTATATTTGCTGAAATAATTTTGTACAATAGATCAGAGGAATCATTTTGCACACTGTAAAAGATCAGGCAGTTTTTGAACACGCTTTCCTACAAGCCCTATAGACTAGCTAATAATTTAAGATTATAGGATGTCTGAATGAGTATTGGTGTTTATTTGTCAAAGGTGACATGTGATTTTAGAGGTCATCAGTTAGTTTTAGCTGGTTTTATTTTGTTTCTCTTTCTATTCTGATTTTATTATAATTTCATCAAAAATATTTTTCCATAGGGTATATTCAATTGGAAGACCAGATTTTTCCATTCTTCATTTCTACAACATCTATGCGTGGCAACTATAAATACTGAAGAAAAGACTGCCTTTTAAAAAGCTCTAATATTAATTTTGGCTTATGTATCTAAATAATAATTAAGTAAATTAAGTAAATTAAGTAACTTAAGTAGAACAGATAAGTAGGTTAAATAGGTTTTCAAAAAACAAACGTAAAATGTAAAAAAAATAAATAATGCAGCCTGTTCTCACCAAATGACATGTCAATAATCAAATCAAATCTTATTTGTATAGCCCAAAATCCCAATTCACACATTATCTCACTGAGCTTTGACAAACTGTACAGATGTGACACCCTCTGCCCTTAAACCCTCAAATTGGGTGAGGAAAAACTTAAAAAACCCTAAACAGGGAAAATAAGAAACCTCAGGAAGAACCACAGTCCGTCCTGACGGACAGACGTGCAATAGATGTCACATGTACAGAACACAACAACATGATAACAGTTTACTTAGAATGTGTAAAACATCCATGAGTCCCAGAGTCTGTGGAATCTATAAATCCAGATGTATGTCTGGTGTAGTCTGTTGGTCCAGCATTATAGTCCATGTATCAAGATCTGAGTGTTGCTGATGTAGTCACGTAGTTCAAGAGTATATGAGGAATCTATAAATCCAGGGAGGATATGTGAAGTGTAGTTATTCGGAAGCAGGTGTAGTCTATTGGTCCAGAAGCCATTGTAATCTGTGGATCCCGATTTGCACTTGGAAATCCATTTTAGGATCCAAGTCACAGGATCTCCTGTCCTACTTTGAGCAGTAGACATCAGGCAGGACCTCAGTAGCAGCTCCCACCGCGACCTAGAAAGACATGCAGGATGATAAAGCACAAAGACTCTGGGGAAGAACTTGGTGTAAGGATATGGACATTTAGAGGAGCAGAGAAGAAGTCTGAGTCAGAGGGGGGAGAGAAGAGAGCTCAGTGAATCATGGATATTCCCCCCAGCAATCTATGCCTATAGAAGCATAACTAAGGGCTAGATAGGCCAGCCTTAACTATAAGCGTTATCAAAAAGGAAGGTTTTAAGCCTACTCTTAAAATCAGAGAGTGTGTCTGCCTCCCGTACCAAGACTGGAAGATAGTTCCACAGGAGAGGAGCTTGATAGCTGAAAGCTCTGCCTCCCATTCTACTTTTGGAGATTCCTGGGATCACCAATAACCCTGCATCCTGGGAGCGTAAGGTTCTAGATGGGGGATAGGGTACTATGAGCTCTTTAAGATAAAAGGGTGCCTGACCATGAATAGCTGTTGGTGAGGACAAGGATTTTAAATTCTATTCAGAATTTAACTGGGAGCCAGTGCAGAGAAGCCAGTACGGGGGAAATATGGTCTCTGATATTAGTTCTTGTCAGTACACGCGCTGCTGCATTTTGGATTAATTGAAAAGTCTTTAAAATCTTATTAGGACAACCTGAAAAAAATTACAGTAATCCAGCCTGGAAGTAACAAATGCGTGAACTAGTTTTTCTACATCTTGTTGAGACAGGATGTGCTGGATTTTAGCAATGTTACGGAGGTGAAAGAAGGCCGTCCTTGAAATAAGTTTTACATGTGGGTTAAGAGACGGCTCCTGGTCAAAGATAACACCCAGGTTTCCGACAGTGGTGCTAGAGGCCAACGTAATGCCATCCAGATTAATTATGTTGTTGGATAATGAGCCTCTAATGTATTTAGGGCCCAGCACAATGACTTCAGTTTTACTGAGTTTAACAATAAAAAGTTATGAGTCATACAGTTTTTAATGTCCTTAAGACATGTCTGTAGATTAGCTAACTGATGGGTTTCATCTGGCTTCATGTCATCTGCATAGCAATGAAAATGTATAGATTGCTTTTTAATAATATTACCTAAAGGAAGCATGTATAGAGTAAATAGTAATGGTCCAAGCACCGGACCTTGTGGGACTCTGTGACTAACCTTATCATATCTTGATGATTCATCATTAACATGAACAAAATCATATCTATCAGATAAGTAGGATTTGAACTGTCTTAAAGCAGATCCTTTAATGCCAATTTGGTGTTCCATCCATCCTCTGTAGCAAGATGTGATGATAAATAGTGTAAAGATTCATTATATGCAGTAAAGAGGTTATTTGTTACTTTTACCAGTGCTGTTTCTGTGCTGTGATGCTTTCTAAAACCAGACTGGAAGTCTTCAAATAGACCATTATCCTGAAGAAAGCCACATAGTTTAGCTGCTGCTTTTTCTAGAATCTTTGAAAGAAAGGGATGTTGGATATTGGTCTATAGTTCGCTAGAACTTCTGAGTCTAGGGTAGTTTTTTTTTAGGAGCGGTTTAATTACAGCTACTTAAAAAGACTGGGTAAATTGATTATATTCAGTAGCGAAGTGCTAACTAAGGGTAGAACGTCCTTGAGCAGCCTAGTAGGTATGGGGTCTAGTATACAAGTGACGATTTAGATGAAGATAATGTTCTAGGAATGCATGGTTCAATAGAATGATGGCTCTCAGTCAGCCTGGCTACAGTGCTGAAAAGGGTCCTGGGCTTATTTTTGTTTTCTTCTATTAACTTTGAATAGTAATCTTTTCTTGCTTGGCAAAGGGCCTTCCTGTATAGTTTAAGGCTATCCTGCCAGGCCATGCGTGACTCTTCCAGTTTAGTGGATCGCGATTTCTTTTCAAGTTTGTGAGTTTTCTGTTTTAACTTGTGAGTACTAAGATTATACCATAGAGCTAGTCTCTTGAGTGGTTTTGCTTTTCTTTTTTAGCAGGGGCAATTAAATCGAGTGAAGCAAGTAGGGAGCCGGTAGTGAAATCAGCAAGGTGATCAAGCTGGGAGGGGCTAAAATTAAGCTACTCCTCTGTTATATTGGAATATGGGACAGAAATTATTGCATAGGGAATAATTTCTTAAAATTTATCAACAGTGTCCTCAGATATGCATCTGCTATAATAACTAAGTGACTCTTGGTTTATAGTTGATGAGCAGAAATTCAAATGTTAAAAGATAATGATCTGATAAAAGCAGATTTTGCGCAGAGAATTTTAACTCAATTTCAATGCCATATATTAGAAAAAGATCAAGGGTGTGATTAAGAGAGTGAGTTAATTTTTGAACACACTGACAGAAGCCAAATGAATCCAACAGTGACAGAAATGCATTACCAAGGCTGTCGTTTTCAACGTCTAAGTGATGCACACAAAAATGTATGGTCACATTTATGTTGTTGTGTATGTGTCATTTTTATCCTTTTTCAACAGGTTTGTACCATGGTAAAGTGTCATAACTTAACTTGTTGTTGAATGATGTTATATCCACCTGAGATTGAGTTTGGTGAAGTTATTAGTATATTTGAGTGGGTTTTGTTCAATCAGTATTGTTTTCCCCCATTATATACCTCTTCGCCTAAAATAGTGGATCTGCATTGTTTTGTGTTGAAGAGATTCGTTTTTGGCTCAAGATAGTTTTATTTTTGTAGTTAGGATATCTGAGGTCATTGTTTAAATTTATATTGTTTGTGAAGTTCTGAGTGCAATTTCATGGTCGTTTTAAGCACTTTAAGGAAGAAAAAGTTTTTTCAAAAGCCTTATTCCAACTCATGCAATATATTTACCAAATGCCTTGTTCATTGTAAGCAAATGCTAGATAGACAATTTCATGGTTGCATATGCACTGAGAAAAACATTTGTTAAAAACATTTAGAAATATTCTAAAAATGACACTAAAGATGGACATTTAAAAACTTGGAAACATGCATTTCATGTAGTCATTGGGCAGTTAATGTGTTGCTTTGTTTGAAAGACAAATATAATTGAAATGTGATGTATTGTAAAAGAAAGAAAAGAGAATATTTTGACTATGTAAAGTTTGACATGTGAAAATACAAGAAGACAGAAAATATGAAGATTTTGAAGTAAAATAAATTCTGCTTGAGGAGGCTCATGGAGAAAGACATCATCGCATTGTGTCATTTTTATCCTGTTTCAACAGGCCTTTAGCATAAACTCCCAAAAGCCATATTCTAACTTGTTTATGGGTTCTCACACCGAGACCTGTAACATTTACATGGATATTAAAGTCACCTACAATAATAACTTTATCTGTTTAAAGGACCAGGACTGAGAGAAACTCTGAGAATTCAGATAAAAATTCAGTGTAGGGGCTAGGTGCTCGATATACAAACATACTTGGTTGCAGAGTGTTCATGGTTGGATCGGAAATGGTAAGAATGAGATTTTCAAATGAACAGAAATTTTGTTTGGGCTTACGGTTTAATTACAGGGCAGAATTGAAAATGATGAACCCACACCACACAGATACAGGAAATAAATTGGTTAAATTACGATCAGGACATCTACCACTACCACCTTCTCCTGTTTGTCAACCACCACGATATCCAGTTTATTAGCCACCACCATCTATCGGTGTGGATCTGGAAGTCCCACAGGATCTTACCTCGGTCGTTTTCAATCACCTTTGGAGTTGTTGTCCACTTTGATCCTGGAACCTCCAGCCCATACTCGGGGGAGATGTTTCCGTATACTATGCCACATGGTTATGACACTAGAAGTATGCCTTACTTGCCTGCATCTTGAACCCTGCTCTATGTGCTGCTCTGTCCAAGGGGCATCATTGCACAGTCTCTACCTTGGGTCCTGTCTGGTGTGGTAGACCCCGGCCTCTATCGATCTTGTGTTCAAGGCCTGTTCTTGTGCTGCCATGATCAGTGCCTCTGTGCTGTCCCTGACCTTCTCCAGCCACTGGTATGTTTTCTGGATATCAGCTACTTCCTCTGTCGGTAGTACATCCCGTGCAGGGGCTTGTCCCTCCATGATGGTGTCTCTTCTTCCTTCTCACTGGTTTCTACTGCCTGAGGCATGCACTTAGCAGGTCATCATTGGGGGCCATTGACCTGATGAAGAACTCTAACTGTGAAGTTACTCAGATATTCCATTTATCTCTTTAGTGGAGTTTTATTTAAAGCAAAAAGGATAATACCCGCAATCTTAAAATTTTTTATTAATAACTTCTATATACCATATCATTTTTGGTTCAGTTGCTGTTAAAGGGGTGGGATGTTTTCATGCGGACATTTTTCCAAAATTTTCTTACAAGCGTAAAAGGAAGGGTGGAAGTGGGACAAAGTGAGAGGAACCAAAGAGGAATTACTTGAAATGGTTCAGTGTCCAAGAGAGAGGTTTTGCGGGTGGAAAATAAGTGAAGCCTGTAGGGGACTTGGGACACCCAGAGAGAAATGTATGGAGGTAAGTGAATATTATCTGTCATCATAATTCTATCTTCACACCACACGTTTTTTCTGCACTCCACCAGAAACACTGCTGTTACAGAAATGCCCTCCCAACAGGAAAGAGATGATTTATTTCCCTTGCTGGCTAGGGCTTGTAGTAATTTCTGTGGGTAGATTTGTTATGGGTCCCTCGTCTCTTCCTAATGAGTCTTGGTAGGCTGGAAATTCAAGCACAAAGCATTGATGTTGTCTGTCGTCATTGATTTGGGTGGATTTCTTGTAAAAATGACGGATACTAAATTCCCTACTTGGCTGTGAGAGTAATCGTCCTGCAATTATGAACAAGCAAATATGTTTGTTGCTTCAAAACAGGAAATAACATCTCAGTGTGACAGGCAGATACTGTGTCATTGGTCCAATAAACTCTAAAAACTTAAACTAAAGGAGACTTATTGTTTTTTTGGTGAAACATTTTCACGCTTATACACTGCTGAAAATATTAAGTACATTCAAAAGCTGCAAAATCATTTACATTTAAGTAAAGAATTGAGTAGATTTTGTTTATAATTGTAATAGTACATAAAAATTGAGTAGATATAATTGAAACCCTTAGCCAATTCAACAGTAACATTAAAACAAAATCCTAAAAAAACAAGAATAGATTCAATACAAATGCTAGGGGGTTCTGACTGAAAACAAGGCTGCTATCTAACAAAACAGTTTCTCTAAATTCGCCTAATGTTTTTAATACTTTTAATTACTTATTAATCAGTTGTGGTTATGAGTTGTGAAGTAAATAAAGTACATGCACTGCACTGTGACACAGGTTTGCAATTTGACCCTTAGTTGGTGTCTACTGATTAAAAAACAAATCTAAAACCAGCAAAACACTGAACGGATTGTTCTCTGTGCAAGTCAGTGTTACAGAATTCAAGACCAGTGCATGAAAGAAAGCCAAAGACTTACTTTAACAATTGGCACTTAGCATAAAAATGTTTAACTCCTCATTTCACATGTAACAGTATAACATTAAAAAACAGACCTAGGGCTAAACCTATGGAATAACTTGTATGTGAAATGTCCTCAGATACAGTGATGACCCCAATCACAATTCCAACATTTGCAGGTTCCTTGACTGACCCATCTTTGTTCCACAGTATGTAACTTACTTTCCGTGTGCATTATTAACACAGTGAGAGAATCCCCCCCCCAAAAAAAATTGTGTACATGTATGCTTGTGTGTGTGTGAGAAAGTGTGTGTGTGTGGGTGGGGGGGGGTTTAGAGGGAAAAACAGTGCAAGCTGATTTATGTTAGTTGCTAGTGTAAAAACACTAGTCCAATGTGGTTTATCATGTCTATATTATAATTGTTTAATTGATTTCTTTTAGAAAAGACAAACCAATTTATTTTTCATACCATGACATGTTTCAATGCTGTACTCCCATCTTCCTCAGAAGCATCACATGATGGTAAAGTGCGTGTGTCTTGTCAGTTTATATTCCTGAGGTGTGGTCGTCCTGTCCAGTTTTACAGGTTGACTACACCTCTTGCTGTCCAGTAGCTCCTTGAGGATGGTGTTCCAGGTGAGTGACAGCATGAATGCCCCTTTGTCCTGGTTCATCATCCTCTGGGCCTGCTTCCATATCTGTATCACCTCCATAATCCAGAGCTGATGTCTGTTGTTTTCAGTGTGGATGACTTTGGCCTTGGCCCAGTCCATGATACGATTTTTCTCCTTTGCATCATCCTCAAGGAGCAACCACACAGCATGAGGTGTGGTTGTCCTATAAAACTCAACAAGGCAACTACACCTCAGTAACAGATGGGAATATACCCTCGAAACATGTCAAGTTTTTTTTTATTTAGTTTAAATCCTGGTCCCCATTTGCTTCAATTATTTTGGAAATGAGTGCAACGCCTTTTTCTTGTGAGACACCACATGTGTTTTGAGAGCAATAAAACTTTCACCAGACTTTCCACTGGCATGAGTATATACAAATAATCACTTAATTCTCTCTTTTTTTTTTTTTAAATCCTTTTAATGCACACACCACCATCTTTACCACAGCTGAGTTACATTCAAACTGTCAGAAAAAAAAAGATTTGAGGACTCATCTATTGTACTGACCTTAAAGTCCTTGATTGAGGAACATGCGTCTTCTCCAAGATGGTCATTGAGACATTGGATGATGACCTCTCATGTTTGCTGAATAGGGATTCCATTCTGTGCAATAGTACAGATAAGTGTTAAGATATTTTGGGCCGGGGTTTTTAGGATTCTTGAGACTTATACCTGATGTAATACCCGAAGGAGAATATTCATTTAGGCACAATGACGCACTCCTACAACACCCTTTTTTGCCTGAAACAAGGACAGCAGTTTGGGAGAGTAGGAATCCAATAGTGACATGAATATTGGCTCACGATTCAGATTGGTGATCCACTGAAACTCTGTGCTGACCCGAGAGACAGACAATAAAAAGAACACAGAACTGCTATTTTAATCCTGGACAAATGGCATATAGATATGAACAGGATTTAAAACTGTTTCATATAGCTTTAAAATGGGAATTAAACTTTGACTTGCAGGTGTCCTTCCTGCTGGTATCAACAAAGTATTACAAAATTCCTTTTACTCACGTGTAAAGTGTCGAACAGGGCAGGCAATCTGTCTTTGATGTCCCTAATGCTCAGCTGTAGGGTATTGACATCATGTCTTCGATGTGCGAAGGTTCTGCACATTAAGTCCTTGATGTCTCAGTCTTTTTTTCTTTGATTCAGCAATTAGTTGGAGTCGGTCGAGCTCTTGTTGCCCTTTACTGTCTCCTTTGGGATAGTTAGGAAGAAACACCACTTAATTAAAGTCTCTACCACTACCCCAGTCTGAAGGGTAGTCTGTGTAGCTGTAAATGTAGTCTGGTAGTTTTTATATGATTTCAGACCTGATCTGAGTATTGTTCAGCACAGTCACATCTTTAACATTCTTGATTAGCATTTTTCAACATTGCCTCTGTGGCCACAGAAAAAGTCGGGATGATAATTTCTTAAGGCCATAACATTCAACAAGGGCTTCCACAAGGGGATAGTAAAATGGTGTCTTGTGAAGACACCAATGTGCCATTTGTCTGGTAATCTGGCCTTGTATCTAGAGCAGAGCACAAACTGTCATATTGCTTACAATTGCCTGATCTCCAGTTTGGGGTGTCAATGTAAGCACTATGGATTGAATGATCACAACTTTCACTGTCCCTTTGTGTTTAATGGGATTGGTAGAATGCAGTGTGAAGTAATCCCCAAAGTCCTCGTCCAAGTAGTGTGAGGTAAAATCCTCATGAATTCCAAATGTTTTTTCACAATCTCATGCAACTCCTCTACGGTGCACAGTGTATTTCTGAAGATAGCATGAGCTTCTCACTTCTGTGTTCTATGATCACATTCAAAACCACTGATTCCATCTAGGCAAAAACAGCCATGAACCAAATAAATGAACAAAGATGTTAGACTTTTAGTGTGAGTCTTTTCAGCTAAAGCTGGCAAACAATGTGGCGTTTGAGCATCACCATGCGTTTGCCTCCTAAAAAATATGCTGCCAAGGGATATGTGTCTGTAATTTCATTGTGCTGTAGCTGGGTCATCATTCCAGAGTAATTCAAGAAAAATGCCCTAAAATGTTCGTCATACCAGCTGTTAAGTATTTTCAAAGTGAAACAGGGACCGTTTTTCACAATAACAGTTTGTGAAATCTTAACAAAATCAGACCACAAGTTGACCCATATGGCAAGACCATGCCTGCAACATATTTAGTTCCCTGGTATATCACTACTTTGTTCAAATTCACTGAGGATTGTGTTGAGAAAGTATCCCTGAAACACTGTTGTATTTCAAAATTAAGTTGTTCTAATGGAAGATTATTCTAGTAACATGCAAGTTTTGAAGCCTTTGGTTGTGAATGGTATGCCATCATCATTTGGTGTTTACTGGCAAGTGACATCAACACATTTCTAAAAGTGCTTGTATATTTCACAACTCTCTTAAAGAAATTAAGCTTTCACTCAAAGCACGTAGTCCAGAAGCTAAGCAACGGACCAAAGCCTCTTATTAAATCAGGATAATGCTCCAAAAAGTGCTGCTTTGGAGTCAATTTTTGTTCTGGGAAAACTTCAGGAGGAATGCACCAGAGTACACTTGCAGTGTGAATTTGATATACAAATATCAAATTTGCTGAAGGACAAGAAGGAGAGGCAAAAGAAGCCATAAAGCATGGAAATACTTTATTAAAAAAAACTACTGACTTTTGGCACATTTTTAACATTAGTATTATGAAAATTGTTACTTGATACTTCTTTAGCGCTAGCTTTTATGGCCGTGCTAGCTTCCTTATCGACGCCATGACAGCTAATGTATGCGAAGACAAATTCGACATTATTTGGAAAACTGCACTCAATTTAGCTGTATTCACTAAGAAATGTTCAATACTTGATTGAGTTTCTCTACCTAGCCACTTACCACAATTTGCACAAAGTCTTCTGTATGGCCTCCAACGCAAACTCCTCTTGCCAGTTCACAGGCGAGCACACCTTTTCCACTAAGGCCGCTCTAAGTGCGACTGGCGACAATGTCATGATGTCCGGCGTGTAAGTTACTCAATATTTTCAGTTTTGTTAAAAAAACAAAAAACAATCACTTGGTATGAATGATAATTGTATTTCTTATGACTACTCAATATATGTATTGCATACACAAAATATATGGAAAGGATTTTTAGAATCTTATTGATTAGTAAAATGCTATTTTTCTAAAGGAAATTAACTTAAGTGATACATGTATATTTAATGCAAATTCAACAAATTTTTAGTTATTTATGTTTGTATGTCTAATGCAAAAAACGATTTAAGCGATACTCATAGATTTTATTACTGTATATAGCTTTTATTTTTGTGATATTTACAAAGCTACTGAATTTTTTTTAGAGTGTATGCTGTGACTTTGCATTACTTTATGTCCTTTCACACGCTTCTGTTTTTTTAAAAATTTTTTTTATCTAACCTCATTCGTTCATTCGTTTTCTCCCGCTTATCTGGGTCCGGGTCGCAACAGTCTGAGCAACTTTTCCCCGACCTGGAGTGGGCAATCTACCCTTTTCAGGCTGAGAACCATGGCTTCAGATTTAGAGGTGCTGATCATTATCCCCGCTGCTTCATACTCAAGCTGGTGTTCGATGAGGCCAACAAGACCACTTCATCTGCAAAAAGCAGAGATGGAATCTAGATACCTCCGAACTTGACTTCCTAAAAATTATGTCCATAAAAATTATGAACAGAACAGGTTACAAAAGGTAGCCCTGGCGGAGACCAGCCCTAACTGGGAACAAGTCTGACTTACTGCCAGCAAGGTGAACCAAGCTCTGGCTCCAACAATACTGAGATCAAATGGCTCATAACAAAAGGCCATCTACTCCAGACTCCCAGAGCATCCCCCACAGGACACCTGGAGAGAAATGAATATATCCACAAAACACATGTAGACTGGTTGGCCAGGACGAAAACTGCTTTGTTCCCCTTGAATCCGAGGTTCGACTAACAGCCAGACTCTCCTCCCCAGCATCCTGGAGTGGAGCTTCCCAGGGAGGCTGAGGAGTGTGATTCTCTGGTAGTTGGTCAACACCCTCTGGTATCCCTTCTTAAAAAGGGGAACCACCACCCCTGTTTGCCACTCCAAAGGCACCATCCCCGATATCCATACAATGCTGCAGTGGCGTATCAGCCAGGACAGCCCCGCGACATCCAGAGCCTTGAGGAACTCGGGGCAAATCTCATCCACCCCTGGGGCACCGCCGCTTTGGAGTTGTTTAACAGCCTCAGCGACCTCAACCCCAGTGATGAAAGAGCCAACCCCAGAGTCCTCTGACTTTGCTTCCCCCAAGGAATGCGTGTGGGTGGGATTGAGGAGATCTTTGAAGTATTCCTTCCACCGCCTGACTATACAATACACTTAGTTGAGGTAAGCAGCTCCCCTCACGCACTGAAGACCATGTGGACTGGCTGCCGCTTTCTACTCCTGAGCCGCTGGACAGTTTACCAGAACCATTTGGTGGCCTCACCAACTTCCTCCAACACCTGCATTTCTGCCTCCGCTACCGCCCGAGCTGCAGATCGCTTGGCCTGCCGGTAGCTGTCTGCTGCCACAGGCATCCCACAAGCCAGCCATGCCCTGTAAGTCTCCTTCTTCAGCTTGACAGCCCCTTTTACCCCTGGTGTCCACCAGTGGGTTCTGGGGTTACTGCCACGACTATCACCAGCAACCTTGGTACCACAGCTTCAAATAGCCGCATCCGCAATGGCATTACGTAACATGGCCCACTCGGATTCCATGTCCCCCATCACCTCCGGGATGTTGTTGAAGCTCTGCTGGTGATGCGATTTTAAGACCATTTCAACAGGGTCTTCAGCCAGACATTCCCAGCAGACCCTCACTATACGCTTGGGCCTGTCCTGTCTGTCTGGCATCTTCCCACACTCCTAATCCAACTCATCACCAGGTGATGATCATTTGACAGGTCTTTTCCTCTCTTTACCTGAGTTTCCAGCACATATGGATCAGATGGACAGATGATCTGGCAACAAAGTCGATCATTGACTGTTGACCTAAGGTGTCCTGGTGCCAGGTGCACTTACGGACACTCTTATGGCTGAACAGGGTGTTTGTTATCAACAAACTTTGGCTAGCACAGAAATCCAATAACACCGCTTGGGTTCAGAGTGAGCAGGCCATTCTTCCCAATCACACCTTTCCAGGTTTCGCTGTCATTGCCCACGTGAGCGTTAAAGTTTCCCAGTGGAAAAATGGAGTCCCCAGAAGGGACACTTTCCAGCACCCGTTCCAAGGACTCCAAAAATGGTGGGTACTCTGAACTGCTGTTTGGCACACAGGCGCAAACCACAGTCGGGACCTGTTCCCCAACCCGAAAGGCGCAGGGAAGCAACCCTTTCGTCTACCGTGATAAACTCCAACACACTGGCTGAACGAGTCCAGCAAAGAAAAGAGTCCAACCCCTCTGTGTGTTGAAGTGAGCCCGACTATCTAGCCAATATCGCTCAACCTCTCGCACAAGCTCAGGTTCCTTCCCCCTCGTAACATTCCATGTTCCAATAACCAGCTTCAGCAACCGGGGATCAGACCACCAAGGCCTCTGCTTGTGACTGCCACCCAATCCAAATAGCAACAGACTCCATGACTCCTCCTGTGGGTGGTGGGTGCATAAGAGGATGCACTCATGTCTCCCTTTCAGGCTGGCAAACTTATTTTGTTTTAGTCAATTATATTTAAAACTTATTTTCTATTAATAAAATGTTCTATTAGCAATTGCAGTGTCAGGGTACAGCATTTGTGTAAAATTAGTCCAACAATTATCATTATCTCAATGTCCTTATTGTCCAGTGTTGTTGATGGTGTCCTTTTCCTGCATTCTGTAGTCAGTCAATTTTTCCCATTTTTTGTTGAACTGTGTCTCTTGTAATCTCAATTTATACGTGAGCTTTTCCATTACACACATCTCTTCCGGAGTGCACAGCGACTGCTCCTTGGTCAGAGGTTCCGCCTTATACCATAATCTTGCTATCGCTTTTTTACTTGCCAATAGCAATCCATCCATCCATCTTTTTGTATAGTGTCTTGTGTCGTATTTCCTAAGAAAGTATCTTGCATAGATTGGGTATCTTTTATCCTATTATTTTTTCAGACCCAACCATATTTTGTCCCAATATGCTATTATCGTTTGGAAAATCCAAAATATATGTGTATTGTCACCATCCATATGTCCACAATATCTCCAGCACGGTTGCTGGTTAGCTACCAATTTCCCCCTAATCTTTGGAGTAATAAAAAATCTGACCCTCTTCCAACAAAATTGTCTCCAGATCCTGGAGCTAGTGGCCATGGTCTGCATTTTACTGATATTGTACCATTCCTCCTCGTTATTTGTTACTTCAGGTCTTTTTCCTTGAGTCAAATGCATACCAGTCAGGATCTTGGTTTTTCCAGTTTACATTTTTCGACTATTATGTTCCACGTTTCATCTGTACTTCTAGTTATCTGATTCAATTGTATTCTTAGTTTGCCAAGTAGTCCTTTGTGTGCTATTAGATTTTGTATCTTGCTTTCTTTTGCACCTATTTCTATACTTTTCCATCTTGAAACATATTCATCATTTCATGAGTGTATCAAAGGTCTAATTTGTGTCAAACAAATATTCCTTAGGTTTTGGTAAGGCCTCCTTTATATTTGTGGAGTTGCAGAGTTTCATATCCGATTCTAGGTTTCTTTCCACCCTATATAAACCTCGATATCCACTTATCTCAGTCTATAAAGTGTTTTTGAGGGATCATCATTGGCAGGGACTGAAAAAAATATAAAATCCTTGGAAGTATATTCATCCTGATTATCTCTATCCTAGATATGAAATCTAAATTAATAAATGATCATCTCTCCAAGTCTTTTCTGATTTTTTGGTTTATTTTTGTATAATTTCCATCATATAATTTATCTATTCCTTTTGTGACATTCATCCTAAATTTTATATTGATTTAGCTTTCCACTTGAGTTTATATGTTTCCCTTATCTCTTGTGAAGGAGAGTAATTCATTGACAAAATCTGTGTTTTTGTTTTGTCAAGCTACCATATTTTTAATCCTTGCAATTGTTTCCTGATAATGTTTTGACACAGTTCACAGATTCCTCATTAAATCCCAATTTTTTTAGGACTTTGTACAGAAATACAGAAATAACAATACAGTACCACACTTTTTCATCTATGCTTACATGAATTGCATCTTCCCCTTTCCCTTGTATATTCTCTACAATATGTAGATTTCTTCTTATATGATCTTGTGCCCGTCTTTCCTTAATAAAGCCAGCCTGGTCCTCATCGATCAAATCCTGCATGAATTTCTCCATTCTCTAAACTATAATGGAGGTGTGAAATTTATAATCTACATTTAAAATCAATATTGGTTTGTAATTCTTGCAATATTCTTTATCTTTACCCTCCTTAGGACTAACAAAGATGATAGCCTCTTGATGAGGGAGGAATCTTACCTTTCATATACACACACACACACGCACACGCACACACATTTTGTATATATATTTATTAAATTATTCAGACAAAATAGCAGGAGTAACTCTTTT
>KV751342.1:5693703-5710170 GCA_001698575.1 Mola mola
TTCTGTCAGCTTCCTCTCATGCAGGAAAGTCAACAGATCCATGTTGGTCATATTTTCTGATGGCAGAGGTGGAAAATTGTACATTTCCATTGCAAGTTCAGTGCCATCAATGTCTGCCTGGCTGTCACGGGTCAGAGCAGTTCTCAAGGTTTGATGATGTTTTAGAACCTCTTCTTTTTTTTTATATTAGGGAAGTTGAGGAGCACTCCAAATTTGTCTTTTACCTCTCCAAGGTTCTGAAATCTCTCATCAATAGAGGAGATGGCTGTATCCACAAGCACATTGAAAAATGTAGTTTCCATTTTTCGCAGTGAAATCCTCAATGGGCTCATCTTGAGACTCATAGCCAAAGTGCCTTTTTGTAGTTCTCAGCCGCTTTTGTTTTAGCTCAGCCTCTGTATTCATTTCATTACACACTGCCTTTGCAGTTGTCTGTGCATCAGAAAAACCAGTGTTTCTGTAGGACATGAGGGCATCTCTGGCTTTCTTCAGCAAGTCAACTGCCACATCTAGCTGCATGGAGGGTGACTGCATGAGTTTACTCACATGCTGAATCTTGCTGAGAACTTCAAATCAAATAGCTGTACAAATGCAAAAGCAGTAAGATCCAATCACCTCAGCCAAAGACTGGGCCTCAACTCTCACCACAGGGTCTGCAGTTGTTTCCCTCACCTCAAGAAGAGCCTCTCACACTTGCCTAGCCTGATATCTTACCGCCTCAATACTTCTTATCCTACTTTCCTACTTGGATGGAGGCTGAAAAGAGCTTGAATAACTTTGTTAAATACCCAAAGTGGCCAAAGGCATCTGGGGAGCTTTTCGCAGCATCAGCTGCTACCAGATTTAAGGTGTGAGCACCACATGGGCCAAAAAAAGCTGTCGTGTTTACCTGAAGCAACCTTGCATGAATACCTTTATTTTTTTACCATTCATGCTAGCAGGAAAAACATTAGCTAGCCAGATGTAAATACAACAAATAATAAAAGCGTAGATTAGGCCAATGTAGACACCTACTGAGTAGGTTTAATCTCTACAAATGATCCATAATAGTTAAGACCCTTCCATGCTGCCCAGCTACAGAAATATAAAACTGGTTATTTACGGATTAGCACACCATGTTGAGGCTAATCGCTCAGAGGCAAGTTATCAACTTAACAACGGTACACTGTGCTAAATAACTGACGCAGTACAACTGATGCTTCATTTCATTACTATATCTTTACCTCTTTCTTTCTCCCGTTTTTCCTCCTTTTTTTTTTTTCTATCCCAGACAGTTTAGGTCGTTTTGACATGTTTACAAAGTTCTCTGGGGTCACGTCAATAAATTCGTCCCTCCCCCGACAGAGAGCGAGCAGGTACCGATCAGCCGGAGGAGGAGGAGGAGGAGGGAGGGGGACTTATTTAGTATTATCATTTGTAGTAATATTAATTGGGCATTGCTTTACATTTGAATCTATGTTAGCTTTTCCATTTTAAGAGTTAATAGTAACTAGTTTTAATAGAATTATATTGGACTGTGAGTTTTTTTCCCGATTTTGTGGCGCCCCTTGGAGGCCACGGCGCCCTTAGCATTTGCCTATATTGCCTAATGGGCCAGCCGGCTCTGCCTGCAGGACCGTGTCCTCCCAACCACTCTCAGCAGACAGAATATGGAATTCTACAGCATGTTCAGCAACAAAGCGATTACGTTGAGAAATGGTTAATAGTTTTCAACTAGAGTCTTTGCTTTAAGAAGGTAAGTCAATTTTTTTTTTCATTTAAGCAACAAATAGAGGACACCAATTACATAGTGGTGAAGATCTATTCCACACGTCCGTGAAGGTTCTCAGTCATCCATCTCAGTCTTCAAACAAGATAAGAAGTCCAGCTGCTTCCTACTAAATGCTCCAAGATCTATTCCACACCGCCGAAGCCCATTTAGCAGCTTTACCGGTCAAAAACCGAATATATAAGCAACACAAATGCGATCAGTGGCATAAAAGGAAGGTTGTTCGAAAACTAAAGAGCACTTTAATAAAAATGCACGACATTCTCCCAGAGTACCTGAATAATGATGAGTGAGGATGAAGGGCTCTCTGGGTAATGAAGTGGCTGGTGAGGAACACAAAGGTGGAGACAGCAGCTAATTGACGTGAAATCTGGGCGGGCTGATTGCTGAGCTGAGCCACCTGTGGAGGCAGCGTTTGGAGTAGAGTGATTGTGTCCTGTATGCTCTTCTTGAGGCATCCTGTGGCAGCTCCTTGAGATTAGAGGGTTTGTTGGAGGGATGATAGGTCTGCTGGGTCCATATTTTGGCCAGATTATTCTGTTAGGTTTTGGTTTAAATTTTTATTTGGAGGTTTACATCAAAGCGACTACAGATACTTGGAAAGAACTTGTAAGATTAATGCCAACAACTACCGCTGTGACTGACAGAATAATATGGCTGGGAGTAGAGAAAGAAACCAGGTTTAGATATAGGAGTTGATTGTGGATGAGAGACAGGTGTGCAGCACTGGCAGCAGCCAATGAGCCGACCACGCCTCCTGGACAGTGAGAGAAAGAGAGGACACAGAGGGAGAAAGAAGGAGAAAGAGAGAACAAAACAGAAGGCAGACAACAACAAGCAATGGAGTTAAAAAATAAAAGTTAAAGCATAAAAAGAAAAACCTGAAGATTCTATGTTACATTATTACATTAATTCTGAATATGGTTGATATCCACCAGCTTATGCTGTAAATTGTTATGTTGTTGGTGGTGGCGCTAGTGTGTGTTTGTGTTTTAAAATGGTGTTGGATGTGTTTAAACTTGTGAAATATATTCAGAATTTGAAGTTACCTGCAAAAATATATGGGGCAACATAGTATTCCCTGTGTAACGGCAAACCACTGCTTATTGCTGCTGTTGTTATACATTTTTCTGTTGGAGTCAGGTTTGGATAGAGGCAATACAATATAGAGGTGATTTACAGTAGTTCCAACGAGGACTATTACCACACTGACAAGAAGATAGGACAGATGAGGAAAGAAGAGGTGTGATGACATGTCTTGAGGACACGGAATATTTTCACATCTTACTCAGATGATTTGCTTCGGCCAAAGCAGGAGTGACTGTGGAAAGACATTCTGAAGACAGTGGAGCATTTTATAATGCTTGTGTCTCATTTGATTGAAATGCATTTTAGGATAAATTAACAAAGCATTTAAACTCATCTATGTCTGGTTATAATGAGAAACTTCAATGGTTGTATTTTTTTGTTTGCACCGCCTGCCATTCAGACCCACCCAAATGAGCTGATGTGACGAGTATGCCTGTATGAATGGTTGTTTTGACCATTTAGATTTTAATTTTGCTGTTAATCAAATTGAAATATCACATAGGCAAACTTATCAACAAACAGATCTAACTTTTCATTGTTTTGCAGGAAAAGGATTGTTGAAGGGCGTCTTCTGTTTTTTGTTTTTTTTTTAGATGCATGCATCTCTGTGATCTAAATAAGCATGCATCTGCATCATCTCTTATGCTTCTTGATGCCGTTTATCGCTCTGCTATTAGGTTGATTACCTGTGATCCTAACAACACTTATCATTGCATTTTGTATAAAAAGTTGTATGGTCCTCTCTGGCTGACAGACATTATAGGCTTTTGTTTATCTGTTTTAGTTGCGTTCTTTACTTGCTTATCATTGTGAATGATAAGCCCTCAATGATTTTTTTTAAATTTTGAATAATTTAGTAATAACTCTTTTACCTAGTCCTGATACTTGTGCACACTATTATTAAAACTAAAAATGGATCAGAAAACTTTTTCCATGAGATTTGAGTCCATGAGACCTCTTTGGGGAGATGATGGAAATTCTGTGATGTTCTAAGGGTCCCTGAGTGTTTAGAAGAGATCACAAGTATTTACATGAAGTACTTAAATCCATTTTTCAGTATTCTGTCTTTTGGTAGAAGAGGGAGTTTTATAAATGCCTACAGTCTGTATCTGCTGCTTGCTGCCACTGCGACTCCACCCCAGATAATTGGAACACAATGGGTTGATGGTCAGACAGTTTGACTCTGCAGCCAACTCAGCCATCAACAATAAGATGTGGCAAGATATACTGTAGATGAATTAGAAATGAAAATAAAAATTAACAATTTGGGGTGGTTATACAATACATGTTCTAAAAATTCTATTACTAGCGTATCATATTACTTTCTTACTGCTAACAGGAGTATGTTACTATCTGATGTTCTTCTTGTAATTTGTTATCCAAAATACTGACCACCAAACACATTTAGCTCCTTTGTCCCACTATAACCAATCAATTTAGCCCCGCTGTCACATTTTCTGCATTTTGCCAAACTGATAATCTTAAAAAAAATGCTTTTTTCAATGTGAACAGTTTTTTCTTTATCCTGTGTCCAATTATTTCCCACCCATCTACACTGCAGAATCTATTAAACATTCCTCTTGCACTGGTGCAGTGGAGCAGCAAATTTAACGTACATATAGTCCTCCTCTCTTCCATCATTTGTGATATCTGTGCTCAAACAAGAGGCACACCAGGCTTGAATCTAATCCGCGCAGCCACTTCTCTAGACCACTTTGATGTCAAACTGCCCCCTGTCGGTGTTGCCCTTTTCACTTGCCCTTAAAACTAAAGTTCTCCTTCTATTTCAGCCTGCTCTCTGTCATTCTCCTCCCCAAATCTTTATTTATGTCTGTTGTTAGGCCCATCACCATGGGGACCAATCTAGGCCCTCAGACCAGTGTCTGAGCTCACAAACATATGTGGAGAACAAGAGTGGAAAAATCTGACCAAATCTAAAACAATCTGGAAAACAAGGCAGTGACTGTTCAGACTGAGGTAACATTTTAGAAAATCAGAGCTGTATCTGATTTAGAACAACGTATATACTGTAAGTGTCCCAAATATGATTTGAAAAGATCACATTGCATGTGATTTGTGCTGTTCACACTCTCATGAAACAAGGAGATCTTTGTCACACTGTGAGAAAAAAAACTGTGCTGTGTGAAAGTAGCCTGACATTAGCCATTGTCTAACAATAATTAATGGTTGATGTGTGTCTTTGTAGTAAATAATCAATTGAGAAGCAGTAACTTGATACAATTTTCTTAAAACTTGAAGCCTGAAACACAGCAATATGACTTTATCCCACAGGCTGACTGACTTGGGCAATCAGAGGGACTGATTTGATACGGAGAGTTACTCTGTCAACCTTATTTCTGTTGACTGTTTTTAACAGTCAAGTTGATAATGTCCATATTTTCTCCATTGCCACCCATAGAAAAATAAAAGCTATTAATGACTGTTTTCTTGTATATCTAGGGTCTGTAATTGTTTTCCTTTGTGCCACAGACATTGTCAAAAACCACACTGCTTCACCAGAACACAGTTTTTGTCGTGACCATGACTGCTCACTGCAGTTTGTTTTGATTCCATCCAACATCCAACAACCTGCTGCTGGATATATATCAGGACTAAGTGTGTACTTTAGTCCAGCTAAAAATAGCCTCCAACAAATGCCCTACTTCCTCCTGGTTGCATAACATTTACACTCTCAACCAAACAGGTCAAGGTAGATGGCCACCCACCTAGAGCAGGGGTCTGCTCTTACGTTTCTGACTTCTAAAAAGGACGTTTTATTTGCCTCTGTTGACAAGTGCTTGCTTGTGGGGGAATTTGAAGTCTATTTTAATTAGTAACTAAATTAAAAACCCATAAAGAGTATGGTTTAGACCTACATATTCAGATCATTTTCAGTTTGTGTCATGAAATTTGGTGGAATACTTTGGTTGTGAAATGAGTATGAAAAATAAAACTTTATAAATAACATTGAAAATTGAACAGAAAATAAGATAAAGAATTCAATTACTGCATAAATTATGGGTTTGAATGATGGCTGTGTTAGAGGTAAGGGTAAACTGTAATGCTGACTGTAAAAGTTGACATGCCCGGTTGACAAACTCACTTGCCGACTCTATTTGAATTAATTTTTTTACTCGTATCAGGCTGTGATATATTGATTTATACTGTAGGTCCTACATGATACATGTGTTGTACGGTAGGTGAGACGCTGCCTGCCCCATCTCTTAGAGTGACTCTCAGACATTTTGGCTAGCCCTCAAGCCAAGCATGTGTGTGTGTGTGTGTGTGTGTGTGTGTGTGTATGTCTTAAAAATGCACTGGGGTCTTATTTATGGGTCCTTATGCAATAAGTCTGTGTGATTGAGTTGTGTGTATGGTTTGTGATAACTATCAATGACATAACAATTTTGAATAACAGCATCAATGTTGTAATTGAGATGTGACTATGTTCTAGTATGTGAGAGAAAATAATGGTGGAATAATAATAAATAGAATGTTGGCTTCTAGAAAAACATATATGAGCACTCACCCCCAAGAAAAGAATACTGTATCTATGTAAGAGTTTTTTTTTTTAAGTGTAGAAAATGACAAGGAGAAAAGAACCAGTTGTACTGATGATCACTTGAATCTGCAGGTCCCCTCAGCTTTATGAAGCTTTATAGTAAGATTCAGCTCGCTCTTAAGTTGTCTAAGCCCCAACTTTATTTTATTGCGTCACTCCCACAACTTTCCTAATGTTGTTTGTGGTCACAACAGCCAGCTGCTCTCAGTGAGAGAGCTCTCATAAACCCACTACACACAGTCAGTAAACACCAAAGAGACACCATTAGGGAATAGCTGGTGAACACAGGGGTACATTTAACAGCTAAAGACCCAGATGTTTTGATAGACCAAACACAAAGCTCACAAGAGAGTGAAATTGGGCAAACAGTTAAGTGCATGTCGTAACTACGTAATATATTTGGACGGTGACACCCTTTTTTTTAAAATTTTGCATCTGTACACCACGATAATGGATTTTTAAAAATAAGCATTCAAGATGTAATTGGATGTAGCCTTTGAGCTTTAATTTGAGCATATCACAAGAGTGTTAAATTAACCATTTATGAATTACAGCTATTTTTACACAAGTTTTCATTTTCAGAGCCTCTGAAATGTTGAACCTGCATTTAGTAGCTGTTCAGTGGAACTCTCAATATGAATAGGTGAGCTGAATGCAATTCAATGAATGCAAGTGAAGGGGGTTCATTGTTAGGTTTTAAAAAACACACCAAAAAAATCTATCAGAGAGATAACAAAAACATTAGGAGTGGCCATACCAACACCTTGGTACACTCCTAAAAAGAAGGAATCATCTGGCCTTTAAAACCAAAGACAGTGGAGGATCACAAAAATTTTTTCCCTCGGGAAGAAAAAACTTCTCCATGACATGCAACCAAGACAAGGACACTCTTGATGAGGTAGACGTATCACTTTCAACCTCTACAATCAAGAGACACCATCATGAATGTAAAAACAAACAATTAACAATAGGGTGCAAATCACTGGTAACACTCAATAATAGAAAGCCAGGCCTAAAAACCTCTGAAAAGCTTGCCTATTCAAGATTCTTTAGACAGATGAAATCAAGATGAACAGGTGCCAGAATGATGGGAACAGAAAAGTCAAGAGAAGGAAAGGAACAGCTCATGATCTGAAGCATTCTACATTATCTGTAAAACATGGTTGAGGCAATGTTATAGCATGGCCATATATGGCTTCCAGAGGAACTCGATCAGTGGTGTTTAATGTTAATGTGACTGCTGATGGAAGTGTCGGGAAGGATTCTAAGGTGTATAGGGATTTACTCTCTGCTCACACTCAGCCAAATGTTGCAAAACCGAAAGGATAGTACTTCACAATGGAGATGGATACTGACCAGAAACGTATTACAAAAACAACCCAAGATATTTTCAAGGCACAGAAATGGGATATTCTTCACTCAATCATCTGATCTCAGCCGAATAAAGCAACTTTTCCAGTATTGAAGCAAAACTGAAGGCAGAAAGACCAACAAGGAATCAGCAAATTAAAGGACAAGTTGTTCCAGACTTCAGGCAGTCATTGACTACTAAGGATTTTTATATAACACAAATGGTATTACTGTCCAAATAGTTATGGACCTGACTGTACATCAACCAGGTAGCATAACTTTAATACTCAACTCTGCTGCCCCACCTGGCCACACATTATTTTTTACAGCTTTAATTTAAGTAGTTATGGATAAAGGATACATTAAAGCATTAAGAAAGTAACCAGTTAACAGTTTTCAGAGGCGCACGTTTGGACTAGAATAATATTACAATACAGTAAAGTTAAACTAGCTCAGAGTTGTTCTAAAATTGAGAAAATGTAGTTATTTTTGCTGGTTCAGAGTCAGCACTGCAACAGAATACACAACATAAAGAGATAAGAGATATTATTAAAAGAGCATGACAGCACAAAGAGATTAAACATGAAGAAGGAGTGTAGTGACAATCTAACAAAAAGAGTATGTGAACAGCAGAGTTATCTTTGATGGGGTTTCCCTAGGCCTATCAAAGTATTAAATCTTCTTTACCCCCACTGAATGAAGCACGAGTAAACTAATCTGATAATGGTGCAAATGTGTGTTAGTGAGACAAGACCCCAGCTGTGACTCATGGTCTTGTAGGTTTAAGGTGGTTGTCTCCAACTGGCAAGCTTCTGCAGATTCAAATGGAACTGGTCCTGAGCAGCTGTTGGTAAAACAACAAGATAGTTATATAACTGCAGCAGCATTGACAAAGAAGTGTTTGTTCTAGGTAAAAGATTTCTGGGGCTCACACACTCTGGGGAATAAACAGGGAATTTCCTAATTGAGTAATTTGTACAGTACAATGTAAATTAAGTAGTCTGAATGATGCCGTTTGCTCTTGATAATGCAGAGGAGTGTAAAGGCAGAAGATGGCTGTCGGGGAACAAAGCTCTTGCTGTTCAGCAAGGGAAACATCTTCTCCCCGTGGGTCGGAAATATTCTCTTTCTGTTTTCCATGACACCAGTGAATAGAATGATACAGTACAAGAGAGCACACATGTGTGCTCTACTATACATCCACACACTCAAATACTTCATTGGCCATGCACTCTGCTTGACAAAATTTCCTGATTGTGTTTTCTACGCTCTGCCATTCAGCTGAAATGTCATACAGTGCAAGCTGCAGGGTTCTTCTGGTTGGAAGGTCAGGGTGAGTGGGCTCAGAGATCAGCAGTGTCAAATGAACCAGCTGATTGTTCAGTGGAACAGTAATGCTGAACACTGAGAAAGTGTGTCAGATGAGCAGATGCCCTCAATCAACTCATCTTTATGTTATCACATTGTTCCACACATGCACACCAATACAGTACATCTTTCCCTTTATCCTTTCACTATTTCTCTGTGCACTCTTACATGGCTTGAAATGATTTGGGTGAAGAGATTTTGCAGAATGTGTTTTGGTACACCCTACTGGTCAAACTCAAACAAGTATGCTCTAATTGTACACTATATGTTTAGGTGGGTACTACATATAAAAGTAACAGTCACTTGAATGCCAGGACCCAGAGTTTCCCAGCAGGTTATGGTTTTGTAACAAGTTTATGTTATTACCCTCAGTTGTTTAAATTATACACTCATCAGTGTACTGACAACATCAAATCATCTTCTACGGACAGACAGTAACCCATTTGCCAAATAAAACGGTTAAATTCCCCTTGAATCCTTACTAGAACCTCTGTTGGATATTTTTAATTTTTTTTTTCGCTGGGTTTGAATATTTTTTTCTATATAGAAACTTGTCTTATGGATTCTCATTCAATCCAAAACGATTATATTGAAAAATTTGAATATTTGAACAAAATCTAGGCACTAAGTAGGTGAATTGAGATGATTGTTACAGTCTCATAACACCATTATCAGCAGCATATCAGACCTGGCCTTTTTTAATGTTGTGTTCTTAAATTTCAAAAACACATCAACAGTGGGTGGCACAGTGGTGCAGTGGTCAGCGCTGTCGCCTCACAGCAAGAAGGTCCTGGGTTCAATTCCTGGGTCAGGGTGTTTCTGTGCGGAGTTCGCATGTTCTCCCTGTGTATGCGCGGGTTCTCTCCGGGTACTCTGGCTTCCTCCCACAGTCCAAAAACATGCAAAACTGGGGGTTAGGTTAATTGGTCACTCTAAATTGCCCGTAGGTGTGAATGTGAGTGTGGATGGTTGTTTGTCTCTCTATGTGAGCCCTGCGATGAACTGCTAATTTGTCCAGGGTGACCCCGCCTTCGCCTGAAGATGCTGGGAGAGGCTCCAGCACCCCCGCGCTAGAAAACGGACGGATGGACATCCACAGTGCCACCTACAGGCAATCATTTTTCAATACATTTCACAACGAGCTAAGTTGTATTGTTTTTTTTTAATTTTTACTTTATTTTATGTTTTGCTAATTTTTCAGCTACTATTCCAAGAGTAAATGTACTTTAATTTTGTACTAACAAAGTCTGCAATGCATGATGACATCAATGGAAATGTCATATGAATTCACAATTGGCGCTTACAAAAAGAAAGCAGATGAAGATAAGGTCAGTTTCTCCTAGATACTGCACAAACAAACATACAACATTTTATTTTCATCTCATAGGTCAAACGTATGGACTTGCATTGCCAACAGTATTGAACACAAAGTTAGCATTATGATAGTAATTCATGTATTTTACGTTTAACTTAGTATTCCATACTGTATGTTCATATAGTGAAGCCTGCTGACACAATTTCTGTGTTTTGATGAAATTTGCCACAATGTTTTGCTTATCAAAACATGTTCAACACCAGTTACATGGGAAGCCTGTAATTTATTAAGCAAACATCATGCACATCCAGACATCTGAATTCTTTTAACTTGGGATGCATGCACACGATTAAAATTATATGGTAAAATTATATATTTTAAGCGTGTCCATTGTATTTTGAAATACAAATCTTTTATGGATGTGCAGAATGTATCAGTGTCTAAAAGGGTTATTGTACAGTACAGGTGGATGATAATGGAAGAAACTGCAATATTGTTTATACATGAGCTACCTCTGTTTACGTTATACTGTTTGTCCATTTATTTGTAGGTTAAATATGTTTGTTTACATAACTCACAGTGATTGACATTCACTTGCATGGTACTGGAGTTAAGACAAACAGTGTGAGTTTTGGCTCTGATATTATCTGCTGACCAGCACACCTTGCTTTATAAAAGGCCATTGTTAACTTTCAGTTTTGAATTAAGTTAAAAACCCAAAAGCGGACCTAAGGGATGAAGAAGGTCTTAACAGTTTATTTCAAAAATGAGATGAGGAAAGTTGTTTGAGTTTGACTAGAGGAGTGGAGGTAGAGATGTCTGGCAGGGAGCATGGTATAGGTTCTGGCAGTGCCTGGAGAAGGAGGAGAGAACAACAATGATTAGTCACAAAAGGCAAACTACGGCAATCTGTGGCAACAACTACTGCTATGACTGACGGAATAATCTTGCAGGGAGTGGTGGAAGCGGCCGGTGTTGATTGTGAATGAGAGACGCGTATGCAGCACTGCCAGCAGCCACAGAGCCGACTAAGCCCCCTGCAGAGAGAGAGAGATAGAGAGGAGAAAGGGAGAACAAAACAGAAGGAAGACAGCAAAAACCCAAAGAGAGACAAAAAATATAAATGAAAACCTGTAGTCACGGGTAGAAACGTGACAGGCCATATCATTTTGTTTAATTTGCTTTAGTATTTTTTCTTTCATCAAGTATAGTTTTGGTTTTTGTTTGTGTTTAATAAGATGTGTAAAACTTACCTGGACTTACCTGACTTTTCAAACGCAAATCCATTCAAGAGCAAACTTCAGCCTGTTGGTGTCTTTTCATTCATTAATAGCACTCGCTCCTCTTTATTTCTGCAATATATATTGCTATATTAAAAATAGAGGAAATTTCAATATATGCATGCATAGGGGACAGAAGTTTTGGAATGCATTTCTTAAATACAGTCTTATAAAATAGTATGTTTTTGACCCAGTCCATGCAGTGTTTTTATGTACTTTGACACGCATCACATTCAGACATGACTGGTTACGATCTGCAATCTACCAATAATAGTCTACCAAAATACAAATTCAGACAGTTCAGGCCTTATATGTATAAAACCTAAAGAACCAGTGCTAATGACTTACAGAGTTGGGCCTTTAGGCAGTAGAAAAAAAACCTTTTCCTTTTCCTTTTTTCCCAACGTTTCTGATGCATCAACTTGTAGGCGACCTTGTATAAGTAGCTCCTCTTTTTCCTCGAAATCTGAGTCTGGTTCGAACATGTATTGATGAATTCCTGAAGTGTTAGAACTGGAGCGTGTATAGCTTATACTTTACTAGTTTAATAGTCAGAAGATTAAGTGGTAAGCTCCACCTCACCTTTGCTGAGAGCAAAGCAGAGACAATTAACATTATTATTTATAATTCAACTTATGTGTTGTAGTTGTCTTACAATAATTATATGTGAACTATAATTTATAATGATGTTAAAATACTTACTTCATCTACATTGTGGGTGATGAAAGACTTTAAATGTAAAGGGACAAATAAAATAAGAACAATGAGTTTTCCTTTTGTACTTACCAGCAAAAAGTTGACATGAGGTGTTTCAGTTATTTTTTCACAATTTCTTACACATTGCATATCTTGCAATCTCACAATTGAACATTGAGAATATCAATGCCTAAACCATATATTGTGGAGTCCTAGGTACGGTAAACACATAATGCTGTACATAGACAAAAAAAATGTCAATTCCAATCAAGGCTGCAATGTAAAATATCAATACCAACAGAATGATTGTTGAAGAATGTTGAAACTGCGAAAGTGGAATTCTTTCCCGTTCTTCCATGATATATATCTTCAGTTGCTCAATAGTCTCTATTGTATTTGTGCTTTATAATTCACTGAACATTTCCATGGGGGACAGGTCTGGACTTCAGGTAGGCCAGTCTAATACCAGCACTATTCTTACCCTAAAGAAATGCTGTTGCAAGGCTGCAAAATATTGGCACTGTCCTATTGGAACAAGCAGGGATGTCCCTGAGAAAGACTTGGCCTGGATGGCAGCATATTTTGTTCCAAAACTCAGCATTAATGTGTGGTCACTATGTGACAGTTACCCACACCACAGACACTAATACCATCAGAGATGCTGTTTTTTTAACTTCACGTTGGTAACAAACTGGATGGTCATTACCCTCTTTGGCTTAAAGGACATGACTTCCATGATTTCCAATTGCTATTTGAAATGTGCTCCGTTCAGAAAAAACTTTTCCACTAGTGATGATGGAAAATCTGACAACCATTCTAGATTATGCTATTTCAACTCTTATATTGCATTTGTAGATGATAAAGCATGTTAACTTACATTTGGGTTATAAAGTGTGCCATGTAGCCAATGCATATCTTTTATAGAATCATGTCAGGATTTAATCCAGTGCCACCTCTGGGATCGAAGGTCACAAACAATAAATGTGGGTTTTACAACAGGCATTTCAATTCCAATTGCCAATAAGAAAAGTTGTCCTTGTCCTCTGGTTGGGACGCTGATAGGATGGCAGTATAGGCTCCTGATCAAAAATTGATAAAAAGCCCAAATTTTTATATTTCATCATCATAAAATACTGCAGATGAGAAATGAAAGGTGGGAAAAGATCAAGAAGACAAAGGGATATCAAAGATTTTGTAAAACAAGTTGAGCCGACTAAAAAAGACGAAACAGACATGTCTGAGCCGGGGGGCAGCGTGTAAGGTGAGCAACCCCTTTGTGGAAGACAAGTTCCTATTCTTAGACTATTATAGGTTTTATATTATGTTGTTTAATGTTCCTAGAGTAATTGCTGGTTGCTGTGGTTGCAGTACAGAACAATTATTTACACTGTTCAGATGAATAATAACTCTGGTGTCAGTGAATGTCAATGGGATGAATAATCCAATTAAGAGAAGTGAATTGATACTAAGAATGTGGAAGATAAATGCTAGTATTGTATATTTACAGGAAACACATCTATCTCAGGATGAACATAAAAAATTAAGGAAATTTGGTTATAGAAACACACATTACAGTTCATACAAGAAAAAACGTAAAAGAGGAGTAGCAACACTTATTAAAAATTGTGTTAACTTTAAATGTACAAAAGAAATAAGGGACTGTGAAGGTCACAATATCATTGCAAGAGGGAAATTAGAGCAAAAGCAGGTCACATTAATTAACATTTATTTTCCTGCAGAAATTTTCCTCCTTTACATCTTGATAAACAAGATGTAAAGATTTTATTCACAACAATTGAGTCCGAATCAAAAGAAATTGTGGTGAGTAGATAGGGGACTTCAGTATAGTACTTAATCAGAGAATTGATACAACCGGCACAAGGAGAAGTAAGACCAACTTAACAAAAATAATTAATACGTTTATGGAGGAGCATCGAATGGTGGATGTCTGGAGAGAATATCAGCCTATGGATAAAGAATACACAACTATCCTAATGACACTTCTATATGTGACCACACTCATTCAAGAATTGATTATGTGATTATGAATTATGAATAATTTGAGACATCTTAGATCATTGTGCCATCCACTTAAAATTAAATTTAAATAGTAGTAAGAAAAAACACAACTCGGAAATTAAATGTTGGTATTTTGAATAAAAGGAGATAAAATAGCAAATTAAAACAGAAATTAAGCAATGTATAGAGGAAAATGACACAGAAGGAATAAGCCCAACGGTCTTCTGGGATGCCTGCAAAACAAAAACAAGAATAGCATTTTATCTCAATTTAGGGAATAGTTTAAAGGATGTGGAATATTCAATTTCTTAAAGAATTCAAAGCTATAAAAAGGAAATAGAAAACATTCTGACTGGAGAATTCTAAAACAAGGCTATTATAAACATGGAGGAAAGGTGACTACATTAGTGGCAAGGCAACTTAGAAAACAACAAACGGTAAATGCAATAGATAAGATTAGAAGCATTCTTCAAATCACTTACACTATAGCCAAGAAGCAATAGAATAATTATTAAGAGAGTATTATGAGAATCTATATAGACAACCACCCTCTTCTAGTTAAATTGACAAAGCAACAATCTTTAATTCATTAGATCTACCAACAATTGGAGTCTAACAAAACAGTAAATTTACAGCTCCCATGAAGAGATATCAAAAGCCATATCAAGACTCAAGGCTAATACATCTCCTGGAAGCGATGGCTTCCCGTCAGAGTGGTATAGAAACTTTAAAGAAGAGTTGATACCAATACTTATGACATCATTCAACTATACCCTTAAGGAGGGCCTGATCCCATTTTCCTGGAGGTAAGCAATCATTTCAGTAATCACTAAGAAGGGGAAAGATGCAGAATATTGTGGCAGCTATAGACCCATATCTGTACTCATATAGACTACAAGATATATATATCCATAATTGCGAAACAATGTGAAAAATTATGGCATATTTAATAGATGAAGATCAAACAGGCTTCATTTCAGGTTGTAAAACGCAGAAGAATCCTCCACATAGTCAACTCAATACGAAACAACAAAAAAAAAAAAATCAATGCTATACTAGTAAGCCTGGATGCTGAAAAGGCTTTTGATAGTGTAAATTGGAGTTTTATGTTTGCTGTTTTTGAATGATTTGGCTTCAATTAAGATTCAATAAAATGTATTAAATCTATTTATCAAAACCTAACATCCCGAATAAAAATCAATGGTAGCCAAAATAAACAAATAAAACTAGAGAGGGGTAAATGTCAATGGTGCTGCCTCTCGCCCCTTCTCTTTGCACTATACATTGGGCCCATGGCACATGCCATCCGCCAGAATAAAGAGGTGAGAGGAACTAGTATAAAGGGAAGAGAACATGTTATTAGCTTATTTGCAGATGATATCATACTATACTTGGAGAACCCAAGCTTCATCCCCTTGACCAATTTAATAAATACATTTGCTGAACATTCAGGGCATAAATTCAATGTGAACAAAACTCAGATACTAGCATTCAATTATACTCCATCTGAAGAGATTAGGACTAAGTTTAAACTAAAATGGTATCTAAAAAGTTTAAAAAATCTTGGTGTATTGGTAATTAACAACTAAAAACCCTTTATTAGACTAACTATGAGAGAATTAACCTCCATATTAGGCAGGACTTATATAGGTGGTCAACACTTACACTAGATCTTACTTCAAGGATCTCAACAATAAAAGTGAACATCCTCTCTCGGTTACTATACCTGTTTTCAGTTGTTCCCAGTTAAAGTACCACCAGAAAGATTTAAATTTTTGGATAAGATTATTTCCAGATTTGTATGGAACAGTGGAAAACCAAGAAAGACTATTACTATGCAGCACAATTCAGAACAGTGATTAAATGGTGCTACCAAAGTTATTGTGCTAATTGGAATGACATAGAGATGACAATGCGATATGACATTCCTCAGAAATGCGAAACTTAAACAAGAATGCTGCAACATTCTCTTGATCCTATGATATCCCATACTTTGGATATTTGGTTAGATAAAATTAAC
>KV751342.1:5710202-5723208 GCA_001698575.1 Mola mola
TGGTAGTAGAGTTCCACCAAGCATACATGACCATGGATTTAGAAATTGAAGAAAAAAGAGGAATAATGGCAATATCCACTGTAATCAAAGATGGCAATTTAATTAGTTTCAAGAACTAAGTGAGCAGTATCAATTTGAGAAAACAGATTTTTTCCGGTACTTACAGCTCAGAGAATACTTTTTAAAGGAAATACAAACCTCTTGAACCTCATATGGTTTACTTGATGGGATGTTTAAGGGTGTTAAGGGACACAATTCAAAGAAATTTCAGCAATATATAAAAGGGAAAACACATCAGCATCAACCTCATACCTAAAATCTAAATGGGAGAAAGAGATAGAAATAGAAATAACAACTGAAGAATGGCGGGATATGTGTGAAACTCAATATACAACTACAAATCCTAGACTGTGGAAAGTGATTAAGTGGAAGCATATCAGCAGATTCTTTATCACACCAAAAATCAAAAGTAAGCTCAGTCTCAGCTTATATGTTGAAGAATGTGTGATAAGGAAGTAAATACACATGTGTTTTTGGAATATTGAAAACTGCGATTGTTTTCGAGTAATGTGAGTTCTGTAATTTAAAACATTCTGGGATACCTCATTTCGAAAAATGTTAAAACCATGTATCTTGGAGGTAAAAAGGACTGTGTTATGAGTGAAGATGTGTATTTGGCCTGGATATTACTGATTGGATGTAGATTTAAAAAAAAAAAGAAGCTATAACAACAAAATGGTATTAGTTAGATTAGATCGTCCTTCAACCAAACAGTGGTTAAATATTGTTAAAGAACTATATAGCATGGAGCAAATTACTTGAGACTAAAGGAAGTCATCTTTGTGAGCAAGCCGGAAAAATGGACATTATATGACAAGGAGGAAAGGACCTGAAGAAACATACATTGTCAGAGGACATTCTTTTGTTGAACCCTTACGACTTTTTTTTTTAATGTTGAAATCTTTGCTTTGTATTGAAAATTTCAATAAAAATGGAAGTGTCAAAAAAAAAAGAAACGTTGTTCTTAAACATTTGGGCCGTGTGCTCATGCATTTCTCCATCCTTGCTTATAAAGGACTGAGCCTTTTGATGATGCCCCTTAAAGTCACGATACTGATGATCACCTGTTGCCAATTTACCTCTTTAACTGTTCCTTTAACTGTTCAAGTGCTTAATTTCCCAAATTCCCCAGTCTTTTGTGGCCCCTGTCTGAACTTGTGTGAAAGATGTTACTGGTATTAAATTTAGAATAAAGAATAAAGAATAAAGTCCATAAAAATCAACCAATACATTAAATCTATTGTTGTGGCACTGTTTTACTTTGAAATAACTATGAAAAGGCATTAGGGAATTATCACATTCTATTTTATTTATGCACTTTTACGAAGAATCTCATGTTTTGTAAATAGAATGTTAGGTATATTTTATGACCACAAGAGGGCCCCCTAAGTGTTCTCTTGGAATAAGTACAGTCTGTAGGCCAGAACTGTGGTAGAGGTCATTCCTTTAAGATACCAGAATTATCTAGTTCTGATGGTTATTTTCTGCTGTCAGTTCATAAAATAAAATGTTAAAGATCACTAGGATGATGCAGTTACAGACAGTTATGTGATTGAGAGTGATAAACTAAAATTTAACAGCAAGATTTTAATAATCATCATCATCATCATCATCATCATCATAATCATCATTATTATTATTATAATTTGAACAGTTTGGCTTAGAGTGGTATTCTTTGTTCTAATCCCACTCTTACATACCAATGAAGACTTAATGAAGACTGTAAACAGCTCCACTAGAGTGGTTGGGGGTCCAACCAGATTTATTTTGCTATTCTATGGACTGATGAGTCTTCACACCACTTTTGGCCACCACTCCAAATAGTTCCAGAACAACACCCCTAAACCTTGCTTTTCAATACACACAGCAGTTATTTCGACTACACATCATTATTATTATGGTATTAAAAATAGTAGAAACAGGACACACTGGGTCAAAGAGGGACAGCAAAATTTGTTATCTATATATTGTGTACTATTTTAACCTAAAGTATATGTACTGCATGGGACATGCAGAGGCTGTTGGATGGGTGGTGGCCTGAATTAAAGAAAAGTGCAATTTTTTTCAAATATTTAAATACCCACCTATAATGATGTCTTCAAAACAAACCCATGAATGAGAATAGTTCCAAATTGTACATGCAGAGAAGGGCAGTGTTTGTCAGTACTTTTTCTTACTTTATCCAGTACAACGTTGCTTTGCCCTCTGGACAACAGGACAACATTAAAACTGCTGCGGTCTGATGGAACCCCTCTTTAAATTTGAGTGCATGTAAATCAATCAATCATATTGAACTAATTCCTACATTACTATCAACGGTATAAAAGCAAACAATAGCAAACAATTCAATTTGCAGATTTAGAGCTACTAAATAGCTCAAACATAGAACACGCTCACATTCGCGGATTTATTGATTACGCAATGCAGAAATTGTTTTTTTAGGTGGCATTCAGACACATTGTTCCGAAAGTGCGTAAGTGTTGCTTGCAGCTGTGTACAAGCAACTGCGCCAAGCCAAAGTCTCCTTTCTCCAAACGTGCCAGGCCAAAGAAAGAGTTGTACTTAAGCACTGAGCGCTCACATTAACTTTGTGCTTGGCCACGTTATGGCTGACCTATCGCGAGAGCTCCCTAACCATCCTAGACTGGAACTGAGGGACTGCTTAGGGTCCTGTGACCACCACGGGTCCCCAAACTGACCTCAGCTCTGAGTCTGACCTGGCAACAAACTCTACACAAAAAAGAAAGTCAACAAGTAGGTACTGATAAATTCTACAATGTTTACCCGATAACACGTGTTTGGCGACAAAACATTATACATTGTCACTGGCCGCTGTGAAAAGAATTGTCTTCATCATGTGTGTACACAACAACCAGGATAACTGTATACTTTTAATTAGATTAGCATATGCACCCTTTACATAAACCTCAATTTGGCATGTTTTTACATTTTAATGCAACAAAACACATTAAATAATATTCTTTTAGCCTAAAATTTCAGGAGTTTTGCGGTGTTTGTTTAAAATTTGCCGAACAGTTTGTTTTGTTGTACTGTGACATCGGTAGACGCTTCCATGAATTTCAAGAAAATTCATAGAAACTTTCATGGTGTTCTTGTTTTCCCATTTAATAAAATGAAATAACAGAGGTGACTGTATTTTCTGTAAAAATAAAAACTATCAAACCTAACAAAAACACTTTTTACTCTCTATAACATTCATAGAGGATTCATCCATTCATTAATAAGATGATTTGATATGAAAGGAAAATACAGCTGTGGTTCAAATTTCAGTATAATTGTAAATGAATTGGTCAATGACCTGCTCCATACTGTGAGAGCTGTGACCCCAAACCGGTTCAGTATCAAACAGAGTTAATGTAATTTCAAAAGTTTCAAAACTAAGCATTCAGATAAAAATAACATTGAAAAAATGACAGGTGCAGTTAGTCAGTCTTATTCTGAGTGTGCTCAATTACCATTAAAAGAACTGTGGCCCAACATGTTAATAGAAGTATAAATGTAATCAAAATAATCGTTATTATTGCAAATGGGGTCTTAAATGGATATTTATATCCACTGCGAAGCAGGGTCCCCCAAGCCTATCTTGCTTAGTTCCCTTAGATGTCCAGGGACAGTCCCTGGCCCTAATAGGTCTAAGGCTTGAAAAATATTGTCGACCTCCTAATGTTTGATGCCGCTAATGAAGCGAGATGTGGCCTACAGAGGTCAGAACATATTGACAGTTGTGAGTTTTGAATTGTTTAACTTTCCCTAGTTCCTCTAATTTTATAGAAAAACCTAGTAGAAGATAATCACATATTACTTCTGAAAGTCTCCTGCACGAGGCCAAAGCCCCTCACAATAACACAATGGGAAGAGAAGGTTAATTTTTTTATTTTTTTAATGCGAAGCATTACTGTAAGATTACAAATAAAAACAGATCTGTTAATGACCAGAAGGGTTCTTACTATTTTACGCTTTTTTTTTTAAATGATTCAATTCTATGATGATGAAACAATGATTATCTTACATTTTATTGTAAATCTCTTTCCCCCTTTTGTTTTTCTGTTGTGACTGTCATGCTGGTGGTCTCTTTTTGTCAGTGGACCATCGGCACTATTTATTTATGTTTTTCCTGAAAATGGCAGCAATAGTTATCGATTTTAAAGGAGACTGAGATTCATGGACTAAATATTGGGAAAATATGACTGCAAGGTTTGTTTCATTTTGCTGAGGTATGGACTTGCCTGAACTTGGAGCTGCCTGTTGTGGAGGTGAAGCTCTCCCATTTCACTGCTCCTCGCGCACAGAGGCTCTTACTTTGAAATGAGCTGTGCAGATGCTCCCGCGGAGCAGAACGTTCCCCCGGGAGGGAGCCCGGAAGTCAGTGTCATGTTTACAGCCAAGAAAGTGAGTTGACTATACCTGTGCCACTGGGAAAACCTTCACTGGTGATTTTTTTCCGGCTAAAGTTTGTGAGTGAGTGAGTGAGTGAGTGAGTGAGTGGCGCACCGCTGCAACTTCAGGACCAACAGCTGTCCCGCGTCCATACACAGCCAGCCGACATGTGTCTGCGCTGATAGATGACCTCTGACAGGCTGCAAGGGAACACGCTCAGCCGGCCAGATGCACCATGGTAAGAGCCGGACCGTCCGGAAAACTCAAAGAAATGTGGGTTCACAACTGCTGAGTAGGCAAATGATGAACTGTGTAGAGTCTACTTATGTTTTCTCTGTGTTATAATTGTGATATTTAAGCATCTATTACAGTCGGTTTAATTGCTAAATGTAACTTTGTACAGGTCACAAGCTCATTTGACGACTTGAGAAAATTTGGTGGAAAAAGAAGCGGGCTTGTTATTGTTGCATCTTGCAATAGTCAACACAGAATGCTGCTAAAACCGGACGGAATGCAGCTGTTTATAGTAACGCCGGTGTTGCATGAGAAAAAAAGAACTCCTATAAAAGGACTCAGAAGAAATAAACCTCTTACTACTCTAGTTCAATCTTTAATTATTTTTGTCGAAATCATCACTAGAAATCTTTGGGTTTTGGACTGTTGGTCAAAATAACCAATTTCATGCTGTAGGATCTAGTTTTGCTGGTGCTTTACAGTCCATAAATCAGTGTATTCTGAAAGTAGTCAGCAGATTTCACCTCAACTCAGTCTGTAAATTGAATCGACTGTATCAATGGCATTTAGTCATCTATAATATATACAATAGAAGTAGAAATTAAGGAAGGGTTAAGGATTAAGGTGACTCCTCAAACAGTTGATGCAATGAAAGAATCAATGTAAAGTCATAAATAAAAATATTGTATGACATGCTGCAAAGTTTGCGTAAAGATATAAACTTTGAAAAAGGCGTGGTCTTTTTCCTATCCTCTGTCGGCCGACAGTCTGTCTTTCAAGCAGTCCCTATAGTCTCACATTTCAAATTGGTTCCATATGCAGAGCAGACAGCCTCCTAGTTTGAATTGCCACATGAGCACCAAGGGAGGAACTCAATGCCCATTCTTTTTTTTATTTTCTCCTCCTTGTCTTCATGTGTTTCTGGTTGTTTAGCTGCTCATTATGATTTTGATTTGTTTTTTAGTGGAAATGTAGAACAAGTTCATTCAGATTGCTCTTAAACATAAAACTCAAGTCAAAGGTGGACTCAAATATATTTTTTTCTCTTTATTTCACTTTGAAGTGCAACTTGTTCACTGCTGCCTTTATTTGTTTGAAACAGTGCAACTCTCCAGTCCATCTACCAGTGTTCACGCTGGAATTCAGCACTGGGCACACAAAGCCCTGCTCACCAACAATGTAGTCCATCTTTGTAATGTTAAACATTAGGGACTGCTGTCCTGCTGGCATTTCTGTGTTTCTTAGCTGTGCGTTCCTGTTCTGTGCTCCAGCCCTGTGTCTGTGCACAGAGGGAGAAAGAAAAATAGAGGGTAAACATCCATTAAACAATAGGAATGATTGAGCAGTTTCCAGGTGCCCTTAGACAATTTTCAAATTTCAAAATGGGAAGTGCAGTGTGTAGCTCCAGGCTGAGTCAAACAATATTCCTATTTTCTCAAGTCTACTTAAATATTACTAACCCTGCATTAGTCCTGCTTTGGTAACCTAATTGATTCAACACTCCCAGACACACAAACACGTGGACATAGACTAACTAATTCTTTAGTTATTGTTGGCATTATTTGTCCAAAAGCAAATCTGCAATGAACCAGGAAATTTTAAATTACAGGACTTGTCCAGATCATCAGTATATGTAGGTTTCGCGCTGTAATGAACAGCTTTGCCTATAGTTTCAGTCTGGCACTTGAAATCCCTCATGTAAGAGCATTTATCAACACACACACACACATACACACTCCTCTACACACTTTTTTACATAGATTTTCCCTCACACTCCTGCTGACACACATCCAGCAGGGCAAAGCGTGACATGCCCTGTCACATTATGGATCTCATCTTCTCTCCCCTAAAAAATGAACAGCATGGTGCCAAATGGCCAGAGGGAAAATTAAAGCAGGCTTACGTCAAAGCCATGACTCCCTTGTATTTAGTCTTTAATGAGATTCAGATTATAACTTCATTTGATGCTAGCACACATAGCCAATTAAGGTGTCTGTTTAATTGAAATTGTCACTGTGAGCAATAGCATCCACAAATATTCCCATTTAGCGGTGCTAGTAGAACCTTTTTCTACAGCCGATCACGTCACTTGTCATTTTAGCTAAAGCGCATGTGTAGTTATTGACATGAAGAAGGTTTCTGTTCCCAGAAATTACAAACGAAATTAAATTACAAACTTTCATCTCCTCCACAAAGACAAAGCTCCAAGTTTGTCTCTTTGAAGTAAAAAGATATTACATTAATATGATATTATATTAAGTAAATGCATCAATAAATATTTCTTTGAACTATATGTTCTGCTCTTGTATTTCAGTCTCATGTGTCCCATCAAATTTAGTCCATTAAAAACAGCATTCAATGTTTCAATTTTGCCTGAAATAAATGGAAAAAGAAAACATCAGTCATGTCCACATGAAATAAAAGTAGTTTTTATAAGTGTAATTTGGACGCTGGATTTCTATCTCACGTTACATTTGTCAACATAGCTTAGTTAACTGCTGACTGTTAAGGTTTTAGATAATTGAATTTTGGCAAAATGAAAGAAAAACTGTTCAGATATTGTGTTGCATGCAGTTTCTCGTGCTGTCTTTGTTTACTTGGTCTAAGAAGAAAACAAAGCAAAATTTTCTTCACCTGTTTTCCAGATCACATTGAACAATTTGTAGACTTTCTGAATTGAACTTTCTATTGTTACTGAGCCAGGATGAGCTTATCTGCTTTTTCAAGGCATCATAAAGCAAACAAAAGTGCCCTCCTAAAACTGCATTCTTCGGCTCCCAGTCTAGTTTTCAGCCATGTTTATGGTGTTTTGAGCTGTAGAGCTAGGTGCCTGCAGTAACTTGGCTCTGAGGTCACTGTCAGGGCAGACTTCAATCAGCTGTCATGTCATAAAAACAGTCATCAGTCCAAAGAAATTACAGCACCATTTAAGTACAAGAGTCTAAAGACATTGACAAACTCTGGCCATAATTTACAAATAACTTTCAATCAGCTCAGTGTCAGCAACATTTTTTTGATGTTCTCCAAAGTTCTTTTTCACTGTGAAAATTCATCTGTAAATATTTCCAGCTATTTGAAAATTATTCTCTCCAATGATGTGCATTCATTGATACACACTTCTGGGTCAAATTGACGTGCTGACTGACAGTCCTTTAAAGAGTTGCCATGTTACTTTGTGGGCTAAACCTGAAAAAAAAAAACAACACTGTGAAAAAGCATGTGTGGTGTGAGATTTTGTAACTGCTTGTGTCTCACGCTCTGTTTGAGAGTTGGCAGCCCTGCTAATTACAACTTCTAATGTTAAACATTTGTGCTCAAGTCATATCCAGGCATTCACTGTCTTCAAAGCTGCCCAACTTGGATTACCATGAAGCAGAGAGGAAAGACTAGACATGGATAATAAATGTAATTGCAAGTGTGCAGTAAATGTGCACATATCCCACTGGATCATTTTACGTTCTTGTGTTATTCCAGTGTCCCCTCCCAGCTTCAACTTGAGGAAATATTTACTGAAGGACCTGTTCCCACAAAGTGCTCAGGCATGTGAGTGCTGGAATGAAACATTATGGACTGAGAGAAAAAACAATGCTGTACATGGGTTGTGACTGACATTAACTAGGTAGCTAACATTACACAGGAAACAACAGGCTTATGTTATGTGACAAGTTCCAATGCTCCCAATAGATAAATGGCTGCCTGAAGAGGAGCGACCGAGGGTCTTTGAATAATTGTGATGTTTAGCTGAAATGGCTCAAAACAAGTCCTCCTATACAGCAACACCTGATCCTGCGGCCTAAATGATGAGAATGTGGGTTAAATGTGTTATACTTTGTGGAGCAACAGTTAAGTAGAAAAGACAGTAAACTCTATAAAACATAAAAGGAATTCTACCAAGCTGAGGATAAAAAGCTTCCTACACCCAGCAGTTAACCTACCAAGGCATTTCATAAAGAACGTTGGCCCTGTGTAGCCTGATACTTAGCTGTATTTATATCACGTTTGCAGTATATGGAAGCAAAAAAAAAAAAAAAAAAAAATGAATGAAGTTGTCTGAAAAGCAGCAGCCTGAAAGAAAATACAAACTTCCGAAATGTGGCACGAGTAAACTGCTGCTCCCTGAAGTTTGTGGTGTTTTCTTTGTTGTAATCATCGCAGTGAAAGTGACTTCAGACGCACTCAGCTTCCCACTCAGTCTGCTGCAAGTACGAGTCTGATAGGGACTCAGTCTATGCAGCCATCTGCCGTTTGCTTCCATGTGGTGGTGGTTTGTGTGTCGTTTAAAAAGCAGGATGTACAGTGTGACTTGTTTAAGCAACCCAGGCAGTGGTTGGTGAAAGAGAAAGACAGGCAGAGGTAAGGAGAGAATGGAGATAGGGGTGTTAAAAGGGAATAAACAGAATGACACATAACTGCTGGGATATATATGGCAGCTCAGTGGCGTTTATAGTCAGTGGAGGTCTCAGGGCTAAAAGCCATTTGCTTCATAATGGGTGATGGCTGGTGTCCAACCGTGTCCTCAGAGCATTTAGACAAGGGAGGCAGAATTGTAACAACATTGCTGAGAAACACTACCTTTTTTTTCTGCCTTTGTGTGTGTGTGTGTGTGCTGGCAGACTCCCACAGTTTGTTTGTAAAACTGGAACAAGGTGGATTGGCACAGCTTAAAAAGACACCTGCAAGGGTGGTTCTGCAGGTGACTGCAGGTGGTTTGTATGGCTGTTAGTCTAGAAAGTCAAAGGAGGACAGAGCAGAGTAATTGGAAGCAGATTGGCTGACCATATCAATAACATTCCACATTCTGTGGTCTGGCCACAGAGCCTCCCCTATGACACGGCCCAGCAAAGTTGGTAAGGACTGACCCCCTGTCATGATCAGGTCTAATTTTACACTTACACACAAGCACTGGCACTAGCCAGGTTGCTGTGAAATAAAGCACACTTGTACTTTCCAGAGGACAAAATCCATTTCCATCTGGAACTTCGCTCCTCTGCTGCCACCCTTGAGTCAAATGAAGTCCGAGAGCTGCATGCTACACAATGCTTTCTCAAAATTAATTGCAGCCAGTTGATTATATAACTAAAAGAGTTCACAAAATTTGGTTTCTATGGAACCCTCTTCTTTACATTTGGGTGGATCAAAAATAGACCATGTTGTCTCTGAAGGCTGCAGTTTAGTAATGCTAAGTAAATTTAAAGCTGGCTCTTATAGCACTTGCCCTAATGGTTTTTATAAGAGGGACATAATCTTTAGCTGATTCTCTGCGGAACTGTAAAGTGATTATTGTGACAGAGTTTAACATAAATGTCATAATAGGATAAAAACGTCAAAGATCTTCACTATGACTTCTACAACTCAGAAACAGAACGGGAGATTGTGACTATATTTTACATTTGGTTAGATATTGAATTGGTACTAAA
Source organism: Mola mola (assembly GCA_001698575.1). Classification (NCBI taxonomy): domain Eukaryota; kingdom Metazoa; phylum Chordata; class Actinopteri; order Tetraodontiformes; family Molidae; genus Mola; species Mola mola. The sequence continues at coordinate 5,720,312 of KV751342.1, forward strand.
TTTAGGGGTCCACCTTATTTGCAGTGGCATACATTTTTAAAGCATTGTGGTTACGCAAGCTCATTGGTTTTTGTTACTGTTGAGCTTCCTGTGATTGTCATAGCATCATATGACGAAGTTCTTCATCATTCACTGTATTACAAGAGTGTGGATGGACATAGATCTTAACTGCAACTTGACTGGGGCACGAAGGCATCAAACAACGAGGCAGAATTGCTTTTGTTCGTCTGGAGGGTGCTGAGCATAATCTCTCCCTGTCCTCTGCATCCTCTTCTCTCAGACCAACTATCTGCATATCCTCTCTCACCACATCCATGAATCTCCTCTTCAGTCTACTTCGTGCCTGGTCGCTCCATCTTGAGCATCCTTTTACTAAAATGTCAGCTGTCCTTCCTCTACTCATGTCTAAAACATCTCAGTCTAACATGGTCTCAAAAAAACGTCCGACCTTTGCCGTCCCTCTGATGTGGTCATTCCTAATCTAATTATCCTCATCATTCCCGAAGAGAATCTCAGCACCTTTAACTCTGCCAACCCTATCTCTGCCTCCTGGGCACTTGGTCTCTTGGTCAGTGTCACCGTCTCCAAGCCATACAACATTGCTGGTCTCACTTCCCTCAGAGAAACCTTTCCTTTTACTTTTGCTGCCACTCTTTTGTAACACATTTTTCTACACCCAGTCCAACCTGCCTGCACTTGTCTTTTCACATCTTAACGACACTTGCCGTTGCTCTGATCAGTTGACCCCAGGTACTTAAACTCAAGTACCTTATCCACCGCTACTCCCTGTAACCTCACCATCCCACTTGCCTCTCTTTCATTCACTCACGTGTTCTGACTTGCTGCAACTGACTTTCATTCCTCTTCTTTCCACCTGCTCCCTGCTCTCGCTACAGATCATAATGCCATCTGCAAACACGATTATCCACTGAGATTCCTGCCTGATCTCATCGGTCAGTCTATTCATCACCATAGCCAAAAAGGAGGAGCTCAGGGCCGATGCTTGATCCTTGCAGTCCCACCTCCACCCTGAAGCCATCTGTCACTCCTATAGCGCAACTGCAACTCTTTCTCACCTTCTCTATACTTCCCCATCAGTATTCTCAAAGCAAAAATAGTGTCTGTAGAGCTCTTTCCTGGCCTGAAAGCATACTGCTGCTCACAAATCATCACTACTTCTCTCCGCATCTCTTCCTCTTTTTCACAAATCTTTATTGTGTAGCTTATCCCTCTGTAGTTACCACAACTCTGCACATCACCGTGGTTCTTAAAAATCAGCACCAGTAAACTTTTGCTCCATTTCTCAGGCATCTTCTCACTGTCCAAGATCATGTTGAACAGTTTCGTTAAAAACTCCACTGCCCTCTCTCCTAGACACTTTCATACCTCTACTGGTATGTCATCAGGACAAACTGCCTTTCCATTCTTCATCCTCTTCAAAGCTTCACATTCTGCCCAGCTCGATCCATCTGCCTCGCCAGTCGATACAGATCTTTTTCTCCTTCCTTAGTGTCCAACCTCTCATACAGCTCATCATACACCTTCTGTTTAGCCTTTGCCACCTCCCTCTTTGCCTTACGTTTCTTCTCCTTGTATTCCTGTGTACTCTCTTCCATTGTCTCACTATCCCATTTCATCTTCACCAACCTCATCCTCCCCCTGAATACTCTCCTGTACTTCTTCATTCCACCACCAAGTCTCACTATCATCCATCCTCTATCCAGATGACACACCTAACACCTCCCTACCTGTCTACCTTATCACTGTTGCTGTAGTTACCCAGTCGTCTGGCAGTTCTTCAAGACCTGAAGTCGTCCCAGCAGTCTTCCTTTTTCAGCTTCCACCATTTGATCCTATCCTCCACCTTTGGTCTCTTCCTCTTCCTCACCATCAGAATTATCCTGCACACTACAATCCGATGCTTTCTGGCTACACTCTCTCCTGTCACTACCTTGAAATCTCCAATCTCTTTCAGATTGCTTTGTCTACGCAAAATGTTGTCCACCTGCATGCTCCTGCCTCCACTCTTATATTTCACTCTGATTTCTTCCCTTTTTTGGAAGTAGGTATTCACCACAGCCATTTCCATTATTTTTGCAAAATCCATTACAATCTGTCCTTCCAGGTTCCTTTCCTTGACACCAAACCTGCCAATCACCTCCTCATCACTTCCGTTCCCTTCACCACCATGACCATTGAAGTCTGCTCTAATCACCACTCTCTCTTCTCTTTTTGCCTCTCTCTCCTCCCTGGGAATACTCTCTGTCACTTCATCTAACTCACTCAGAATTTCTCTTTCTCCTCCATCTCACAGCCAACTTGTGGTGCATAACCACTGACAACATTCATCATCGCACCTTCAATTTCCAACTTTACATTCATAACCCTTTCCAACATTATTTTCACCTCTGCAACATTTTTTGCATACTACAGAATTAATCCTACTCCATCTCAATTCCAACCCAAAGCAAAAGTTTTAACCCTGCTCCAGTGCTTCTGTCCTTGCTACCCTTCCACCTGGTCTTTTGCACACACAAAACATCTGCCTTTCTTCTCTGCATCATGTCAGCAAGCTCTCTACATTTGACTGTCACCGTGCCAACACTTACAGTGCCTTCTCTCATTCCTACACTCCTGACTTTCTTCTCTCTCTAACAGTAGCCCAATTTCTGCCGGTACCATGTTTGTTAACAACACCAGTGGGGGTCTTGTTAACAAGGGCCCCGACCAATCCAATATGATGATTTTAGCATTTATTAGTGCTTGGGACTGGCAATGGAAATGGTTTGTGACCCCTGGTTTTTTTTATTTTTCATGGCCTAACATTTAGCTATATTGAGAGTTTGCTTTAGAACTAGAGAAAAAATATGGTATTTGCACTTACTGTGGTGACTTGA
>KV751342.1:5724773-5737631 GCA_001698575.1 Mola mola
ACAGTCACACACCAGCTCCTCAGCTGACATTGGATGGTAGACAGGTCAACATGCAGACAGAACACACATATGCACATGCATACACAAGATAATGGATGACAGCCACCATCACAGAAGAAGGACATGTCTTCTTTTGTGATTCTACATTTCTTACTCACAGTCACACTGCATGAAAGACTGTATATCCAGAGGAGGAGAGGGGATATCACATTATATGCTTGAGCAATACACACTGTCAATGCTATATTAATCTCCTAATGTTTCAGCTTGTTCTAAATCAAACAGCATGGAAAGACCACCTCAAATGAAAATCATGTTTTTAAAGTTGTTAACATGTCCATAATGTGTTTTTATGTACTATGAAAAACATCATAGAGAGAAACGGTCAATGATACAGCTGTGGATTTATAGTCTTTCACTGTCCATAGTGACAGTCTCCAAAAAAAACTACATTTGACAACCTGTTTCTTCTATATAGGAAACCTAAAGAAACAATTGTGACTTATTGGGGTGGGGCCTAATGTTTTAGAAACTAAACTTACCATTCTGAGGCATCAATTTGTAGGTGACCTTGAACAAGTAAAAAGTAGCTCTTCTGTTTGTTTCTGGGAATTCATGCCTGGTTCAAAGATGTATGCCTGAATATCTCTGTTAAAACTTGTCACTGTGCAGTGTATAGTAGACTAGTTTAAAAGCCAGAAGATGACAGAGCAGGTAAGCTCCGGTGCACTTCTGCTGCAGGTAAGGGACAGAGTGATGAGCACGATGGGGCGTTGCTAAAGTAGTACATTTGTAGATCCCCACAACTTAGATGAGGTGAAATTGTAGAATAACACCCAAGAGATTTTAAAGCCACAAAGGATTTAAAACTTTAAAGAATATAAACAAAACAGGAATGAGTTTTTAAGAGTTTAACCAATGGCTTGAGCAGGAAAAAGGCCAGTCAACTATCAGTTGCCCAACTTGAGAAACTGTGTTGATGTATGGTAAATTAAAAGTGGCACAGTTAAAGACTTCCAGTGCTGGTAAGCTCAGAAAGATGGCTAGGAGACTACCGTTACAAACTACAAGCATCATCTCGCATCAGCAAAGCAACAACCTTTGAGAACACGGGTGATGTTGAAAGCAAAGATGTTCTGGATTCGCTGTATTTTTCTTGGGCCGATCCACTGTGGATGGACTTGCCCAGCAGTGGTTGAGGATGCTTCACAGAGGTCAATAACTATGCTTCTACACTGTTGATAAATGTGTGATAACTGTGATAAAAGTTCATAATGAAGATGATTACAGAAGTAATTCCACCAAATTCATAGCTGTTGACGTGCATTAGTGTTTTTAAATCCACTGTATCCATTGTGCAAAATGTGAAAATGAAGGACAGACACAAAAGATTGAATAAATAGTACACACACTATTAGAATTTTGAAACATGTGCCAAATGCAGGAACTTAATCCTGCAGAATGCATTCCTTTGTTGTGTGTCTTTCAACTAATATAACTGATGTATTTCTGACTGATACCAGGAAAGCCAGGCTAAAAAAAGGCAAAGGTGGAGGATGTGCACGTCTCTCCTGGACTCAGTAACCCTGTTTAAATGCACACAATATTCTGGTTTTTGATTGGAGTATTCAATATTTCCAATACACTATGTCTCATGTAAATACCTCATCCTAGTAAAATGCTAATCGAAAAATAATGTCACCAATGAGTACTTGAATACTCCTACCCATCTCTAAACCCAATAACTGAAAAACAAAGAGACATTTGCCATGTTTACATGCGCAAAATTTCTTCATCAGATTAAAAATTTTAGGGATTGAAAATTCCGAACCCACTGTTTATATGGACGCTAAATCAAATGATCTGATCATGACCTGCGTATATATGCACCAGGCTTTAATCAGAATAACAGCATTTTGACATGCGCAGATTTGTCTCATTTCCCTGAAATAGCCGCAGAAGAAGTTGTATTTCCACCTGTGCTGTAAACAAACACCAATGTGGCCACACTTTGCACTTACCTATTTTTCCCTTAAATTTTAACTCCGTACTTTTAAAGAATGGACCTGCACCAGGTTCTGAAAACCGTACTTTGGTTTCTACTGTTCTCTGTGATCAAGCTACGGCCTCAGCAACATATAATGATGCATTATAGGAGGAGAGAGTGGGAGGACATGAGCATCCGTCCAAGTTTAGTGCTGCTGTCAGGTCAGTTTGGCATGGGGCACACATGTGCAGTGAGGGTAGTTTTACCCAAAACAGGAAGTTGCGATCAGAATAAGTTTGTACATGGATGCGGTTCGGAATAAGGATCAGCATAAACCACCCCTCTTGATCGGAATTTAATTTATTTCCGAATGAGCCGAATTGGCTCAGAATCTTCCAATTGTTTGACATGTTTACGTGAAGCATTTTTATTCTGATCAGCCCTTTATTCCGAATATTTGTGACAATGTAAACATAGTTATTGTTGTGCGGCCATGACTCATGACTCAATTGATGAACAGTGGGCAGGGTTACTGTTGCTGCTGTAGAAAACCTTTTGGTGCAACATAGTAGGTTCCATGGATGCTCGCAGTTCTTGTGATTTTACAATGGAAATATAATGATGACTATTCAATGTCTGCTAACAGTTGATATTTTAAATGATGGTAATGTTTGAAACCAGTGTATTCCCCTAGAAATCTTTTTAAGGCCCGATGGCAAGAGCTGATAGAGACAACGTGCATGTACCAAATTCATCTCTCATTTCTTCCCCCACTTCTTCCCACTTCCATTTTGTTGTTTTGTAGGTGTTGGGAAGGCACAGAAAGGAAGGCCAACAGACAGGCTCTGAAATGCAAATGACTGTTTCCAAATAAGTAGTGCTGGGCGATATGGACAAAATCTTAAATGCACAATATGGATTATTTTATATAAGAAGAATGACATATATTAAGAAATAGTACGATTTCTGTAAATTTGATTAAATATTGTCAAAAGAAAAATAACCACGTACCTCATTTCAATGTATTATTTTGATATTCCTGTGGGTAAAAGAATATCTAAACCTCAAAACTGCAGTTTTCAGATAAAAAACAATCTATTTTGGTGTTTAGTAGTGTTATTGATTGATTCAGATCTATCAGAATTTGAATTCTACATATTGTATATTGAATATGCACAGTGACTGCTTTCCTCCAGTGGCTGGAGAAGGCTGGTCTCAAGGACAGCACAGAGGCACTGATCATAGCAGCACAAGAACAAGCCTTGAACACAAGATCGATAGAGGCTGGGGTCTACCACACCAGACATGACCCAAGGTGCAAACTGTGCAAAGATGCCCCTGAGACAGTGCAGCACATAACACCAGGGTGCAAGACAGAGGCAGGAAGGTTGCTCGGATGGTAGAGCAGTCCTCCAGTGATCAGAAGGCTCCTGGTTTGATCCTAAACCATGCAGTTAACATGTCCTTGAGCAAGACACAACCTGATGCTGCGCCATCAGTGTATGAGTGTGTGAATGGATAATGCTCCAGTCACCGGTGTATGCAAAAACCTGTTGTCTAAAAGCACTTTGAATGGTCAAAAAAACTAGAAAGGCACCATATAAATACACAACATTTACCAATCTATCTAACAAGTTGGTGCCAAATACCACAGCACACCTACAGGGGTCTAGTGGAGTCCATGCCTCGACGGGTCACTGTAGAATACCTGGACATCCAAAAATCACTTTCTGGAGACTGTCATTGGTGAATTATAGAATAAGAAAGGATAGGTCAGCCATGAATTTGACACCATTTGGAGATTTTAACAGAAAATTTGGAATCGTGTCAGATGATTCAAGTGTTCTCTGCACAGCCCATTGAAAAACAAACCAAAAAAAAGTTGCAATATAATATAACTTGCTGTGTTTATTTCCAAGTATATGGTACCAAGTATTTGGTTATGACAGGTTGTACGAGCAGGAATTTATTGTATTTCAAAATGTGTACTAAGCTAAACAAACAGAATTGGCAGACACACTTTTAGACTCATTATAACTTTCCACGGTTCTGTATAAAATAAACCCACTGACTCAATGAAAACATTATACTTCTTTCTAGGTTTTTCTCCCTATACGTCTTCCCCTCTAAGTAATTCTAGCCCCACAATACAATAATGCCTTTTCCTTCTCAATTGCCTTTATTGAAAATACAAACATTCCACAATAAAGCAAGACAAGATCTTTTATCCTTATATCCTCTTCCTTTGCCTGAAGTGCACTTGGCGTGTGTGGTACTTACGAACCTTGAATGGTTATCAGTCAGTCATCTCTCTGGATAGCTCTACTCAATTATTTTCAATCTTTCATGTGTTGTCATCAGCCTCATACTTGAAAGCAACAGAAATTGAGCAGTTGCTGAATGCATTTTTACAACTTCCGTACATCAATTTTGTTTGGTTGTGTTACTTTTGCATTTCTTTTTATCTCTCTCACATCCTTACTGCTTGTGGTCTTCTACATATCTGTGTGTGAGGGTGGAAGAGGAGGACCTTACTGGTTTCATTATGGTTTGCTCTCAGCTGACAGGCTTCTGTTGACAGCTGAGACACACACACACACACTCACAGTCCACCTCTCCCTTTGAATCTGCTTACAAGCTGATGTGCTTTTGCCATTCTGTCTCATCTCCACCATTTCCTTTCAATTCTTTTTCTGAACTAAAACAGTTCATGTTGGGTAACACAAAGTAAATAATATTCATGTTTTTATTTGAAGAAATTAAATATAGTGAAGAAACATAGTGAGCATACAAAGGCATAGTGGGCATTTAAAATGTATGGTGTATTTATTATCATATCCTTTCATGTCCTTTAAAGTCTGAGTCACTCTAAATTGCCCGTAGGTGTGAATGGGAGTGTGGATGGTTGTTTGTCTCTATATGTCAGCCCTGCGATGAACTGGCGACTCATCCAGCATGTACCCCGCCTTCGCCCCAAGATGCTGAGATAGGCTCCAGCCCCCCCCGCGACCCCTAACGGGATAAGCGGTAGAAAATAAATGAATGAATGAATCCATCCTTGTGTAATCAGATTGCATCCAACATGTTTTGATGGTATTTGAAAGGAACCATTTAGACTGAAATGGAACAAAAATAAAAGTGATTATTAACTGAACCTATTCTTCTACCTTCTCTTGAAAGTAATTTTGGTACAATTTACCATACTCCAGAGTTCCAGTAGGCTAAAAGTATTCTATTACTTCATCATCTCATGTACACAGCCAAAATACAGTTTCATTGTGACATATTGTTCTGTTTCTTTGTTCTCTTATCTGAACCAAAAAATTAAATTATCAAAGTAACAGCAAACATACTTTATACAAATTGGTGGCATATTTCCATAGTGGGATTGGCTGTATTGGCATTATGAAAAATTTCAATTTCAATTTTTTTTCCCCACCATTGATATTACAGTAATATCAAAGTATATAAAGATTGCAAATTTGATACCTTGATGTCTCCCAATGGGATATAACAACAGTTTCCAGTCATTTTAAAAGCACAATGGCCAATGGAGAAACAACAACATTTGGCCAGCTGGACCAGCTCAATAATTCCATCACTCACTTACTCAGTCAGTTAGTCAGTCATAAGCAGCCACATTTATCGGGCTGGCTTTTTAAATGAATATGGATGAAAAACAGAAAAGGACTGCCAGCTGATAAAGTTTTTAGCGGACAGAAGTTTTAAATTATTAGTTTTTGGAGAGCTTAGTTTCATTGGAGCTGCCTGCAAAGCCTGTTGATTTTCACTGCAGTTGAAAAAGTAGATGAAAAAGTTTAAAAAGTATGTGAGTTCGAACGTTTCCTTTGCAACAATTTGGTGTGTATGGACCAAAATGTAACCACACGATTAGATGTGTGTTTATGGCTTTAGATTGGTAAAACTCTGTTGCAGCAGATTGATTTCAGTCCAAAGGTGATATTAGCTAGTATGACTAAGCTCTATCTGTCCCCTTTTGCATCTCTTGCACACATAGGACACAGGACACAGGACACGTGGCGACACTATCTTTCATGTCGGAGCATGTCTATAGTGAATCGATTATGCCCATTAACACACGCATAACGTCTCCCTCTCAGGGGATTCAGTGTCTTTCAGATTGAATCAAGCCAAACTGTGTGAAGTGATTATTCTGTGAAGGTGGGAATCCTCTTTGATACAGTTGGAGAGAGATTCTTTACTAAAGTAGGGTTTGTGTTTGTGAGTGAATGTGTGTGTTTGCTAGCGGATAACTGAATTAGTGCACACAGAGACCTCCTGAGCTCATAAATTTCAAAACATAATTCCGGCTTTGATGACACTGTTCAAATAATCTTGACTATCAGCTCCTTCTAGCTACAGTGTATAACAGCAGCTCTCAGATGCCCTCAATTCAACTTCTTATTATTCATACAATGTTAAAAATGCTTCCTAATATGCATTTACTTATCAGTAAATAACATTATATCTGTGTTTCAGAACGTACTGCTATGTAAATGTAGATTGACATCAACAGTATCTACAGCTGCTTTTATCAAGTATAAATTGGTGCCAAAAATTCTTGTCAGTGTATATATTATTACCATATTAAATGTATGTGGACAACCCCCAAATGTATTTGACATACTGTGGTGCTCATGAATGAATATATTATATTCTTGTCATATTTTTCCATCCTATACATGTGTTCTTAGCTGCACTATCATGGTTGGGGAATGCCAGTTTTGGTTGGTTGTTCCTGGTTTTTTAGTCCATACTTGCATATCTTTGCAACTACTGAATAAGTTGACATTAAACTTGGTACACTTGGTGTTTCAGCTGAAGGCAACTGGACTTCTTGTAGTTGCTTGAAGACGTTTCACCTCTCATCCAAGAGCCTTTTTCAGTTCTAAATATCTGATAGGAAGTCCCCAGTATTTAACCTTATGAGGATCCTTCTTACTCAGAGTAGTGGGCAAAGGATACAATGCCCTGCCCCCAATCTGTGTGACCCAGATCCATCCACCATCAGTTGGGTTGTCACTCCCCCCCGGTCATTATGTGAGTCGATGGTATCACATGAGCAAAGGTGTGAATGGTGGCTAAGTTTGGCCACGTAATTTCAAAACTGTTTTAGTAACTGTTGCACATCCATGTGACTGATTTGTTCGGAAGACATTACTGTACATCACAGATGGTAGCCTGATAGCTAGCCTCCTGTTGCCGATGTGAAGAACTGCAACTACTGTGTTCTAGCTCCTCACTTTGGTCAACATTAAAGCCAATGGTAAAATGTGACTAAGTTCACTCAGTTACAAATTTGTTGTACTTCAGATGAAAAGGGAAAAGTCTCTGTGGCACAATATCGGGGACCCATGAAACCCAGCAACATTCATGTTCAGCTGAATATAAGCACTGATACCTAGGAATGTTATGATTTACTAGAATCTCGATTCAAAGATTCGCAAATCTTTTCTCACAAGTCATGATTCAAAACAATTTTTTTTTCTTTCTTTATGAAATGAAAGAATACTTTTTTACTTTTGAGGAAGGAAAGTTATAAACTTTACAAACAGCAAAACAATGCACATTTCCTTTTCTTTGTAAATGAGAAACATCTGTCCTAAAGCTGGATGGAGGACAATGGAGTACATCCAGCATTTCCTGTTGTTATTTGTCTGCATATGCTGTTTATCACACAAAGTAGACAGGCTCTGTTTGAGGAAAGGCTGCACTCAGCAAGGAGAAAGATGGCCTGACCATCACGTCTAAGTGTGAATTCTGTCAACCAAGCAAAGTGCAGTGGGTCTTGTCCCCCCCGGGTTAGCTCTGGTCGGTACCCCAAGTGAAGGGTGACCAAACTGGCATGGTACTGCTTTTGACAATGGAAACACAAACAAATGCTTACCGTACCGAACCGAACTGAACCGTACTGCTTTATGGAAACTAACTTTTGGGAATCTAGCATGAGACTCATAAAGCAACTTCTCTCCCCCTCTCCACTCTGTTTCTGCTCCATAGCTGGTACTAGCGTCAGCATAATCTGCTAAAACATGCATCGCAACTCATTTAAGATATCAACCGCTTGGATGAATCACGTTGGAATCGAATTTCAACTCGACTCATAATGCATCATTAGATTCTTCAAAATAACCCTTTTTTTTCTTTTAATCAAAATAATCCTTCATTTAACCCTTCAGGGGCGCAGCCATTTCAGCGGGCGGACCTGCATTACTTGGATGTCTGGTTGCCTTCTACTTTATACTTTATACTCCACAAAGGTTTAACTACAGTTCTGTTTTTGCAGGTTTTGACTTTTACATACACAACATAGAAAGAGGTCATAAAATATTTTATTTGAATGATAATGTTTAAGTCTTTTCTTAAAGACCAAACTTGTTTTGCTCTGACTTCTACGATGTAAGAATTCACTGGTTTTCCTTGTAATTATTTCAGTATTATAAAATTACTTTTAATGATTTGGAAATTTCCACTGTTTGTTGGTTTAAAGGAGAACTATGGTATTTCTTCCAACCCAAGCCACATTTCCTGAACTTTGAAGGTCTAAAACTTAACAAAATACACAAGGCATGATACACTCTAAAAAATAAATCACATTTTTCACCACTAACAATTTTATTTTTGACAAATTTGAATTGCTCTGTCACGCCCCATCATTTTGTGTAGCCTTGTTAAGCTAAAGGGTTTCAGCGCCCTACTCGATAGTAGAGTAATTATTTGTAGTATTTATTTTATGAAGTTTTAGACTGCCAAAGGTTTGGAATAATACAGAACGGAATTCTCCCTTAACTTCTACAATAGTAAGATGCTGCTTTTATAATTTGAAGATACTATACAATAGGATAGAAAGAGATATTTTTCTCCACATAATACCTTATTGATGCAGTATCTGTCTTTACCCAATGCTGCATACCTCCCCTGCAGCTCACAGCTGGGACACAAGAAAAGAAGGAAACAGACAGAGACAAAATAAGGGAAGAAGAGCCTAGAGGCTGTAACATACTGAGACACCTGGCTTGTCAGAGTTGGCAGGAGGTTATAAGGGAGAGATGTGTGCATGTGTAGCATGTATATGAAATGTGTATGTGTCGATAAAAATTGGATTTTCTGGCCTTTGGCTGTAGTCAGAGCAGCATGGTGAGACAAGTAGTGCCAGACAAAATGGGAGGAACAAAGACACAAATAACCTGTCAGAAAGGAGGAAAACTTAAAAAGACAACAAGTGCACAGTATCTTTGGGGTGCTGCTCATAGTGTCATCTTTCTATTTGAAAGAGAAGAGAAAATGTTACAATAACTTAAAATCTGTAACTATGTGTCTTAAAGGGAAATGTGATCCTTATCATTGCAGAAAGCACTATCGTTGTGGGGAACATAAATCTGTTACACAGCCACATTGTGAGTCCTTTCACCTAGGGACAAAATACCATTCCACTAATGTAATTTTTTTTTTTTCTTTTTAAGAAGATTTTTTTAGGGTTAGTTTTCAGGATACAGGATAGGGAAGTTGAGGTCAGAGTTAGAATTAGGTTTAGGTTTATGGTTGTGGTTAGGCATTTAGTTGTGATGGTTAGAGTTAAACATACAGCAGTTTAAACTTTTTATCCTGATCTTCCACTTGTTGAAAAAATTTTGGAGCTCGCTGACAAAACTTTCAGAACCGATTCAGGTCGGTGTCTGATTGACAGTCACCAACTGCTGTGTATGAAGTCTTTGAGGACACGACTCAAGAGGCTCACTGACATGTCAGCACCTCCAGCAGCATACTAAACATTGAGACAAACCAATGACAACTACAGCCAATCGGAGTGCAGGACACAGGATCAGGGAAAAACTGGAAAGGGAATGTAACATAAACAAGTATGGCATATATCTGTTGAATTGACAATCCATGCTGTTCACATCCATCAATCCAGTCTTTCACCCGTATTTTATTTCTTTTCCCGTGTTTCAGAACAAACCATGATAATAGTTCTTGTTGGATGTCCATTTTGAAAGACGCCCATGGAATCATTTGTTTTTTTCTCATCATTTCCCATGTCAGGTGGCCAGATGGTAAAAGGTAAATGACCTGTATTTATATAGCGCTTTTCTAGTCATTTTTGACCACTCAAAGCGCTTTTACACTACATGTTTCACATTCACAAGCACATTCATTCATTCTTGTAATAGGCTGGGGGATGTATGTGTCCTCAAAACAGATAGATATACCAAGATGTATGCATTTACCCACAAATCTCCTCTCCACATTCTATGCAAACCTTGTGTCTTTACATAATACAGTGTTACAGCGTTTTCTTTCATAGTATTAATTTTCCAGGTCACAGTGCATGACAGTATAGTCCTGACACAAAACACCTGAAATCCAGCCCCATTATGTGAAACATTTTGTGTATTTCCCTAGGCAAGTGTGTCTCCAGCTGTGCTCTCATCCCTCTTTGTTGACCTTTGCCATTGCCTGGCTGCATGTTTGCTGTAGCTAGAGATAGAGATAGAGATGACTTTATTAATCCCCGTAGGGAAATTCATTTTTTTTGTAGAGAGATGTTGAAAGCAACGTTAACAGCACACTCGCATGTTGATCCATTCACTCAAAGCTATTCTAAGCTGGACAAGTTTGGACGCCAATTAGCGAAATGAAGGGTGAAAGCAAAGACTGCTGGGTAAATAGGAGTGAAGCGTTCACACATCAATATGTAATGATTTTTGTATTTGTTTTCGTGATAACAACTGCGGTGTCTTCATGTCAGGTCTCAACATGTATACATTTATGTGCCAGTTTTTATCAGCTCATTTTCAGTCCTTGTGAGAATTAGTGCATTAAGTAAAGGATCTGTGAGGGCTTTTGTGTAACTGTACTCCAAGATTATTGTGGCAGAATCTTTGGCAGAATCTTTCAGAATCCATTTTCCGCTCCACTATACATGGTTTAGAGACAAATGTTTGCCTTTTTACCCCAATACATTTATTTGATAACTTTATTTACTAATTGCTTCGTACATTGCATTTTGTTTGACAGCCAAAGTAAAGTGTTAAATAAATGTATTTTCTTAGCAATCCAATTCAAAACAAACTTGGTGTTTCTCAGAGTCAAGGATATTTTACTGGTAGGATGGGTTCTTGGAAGTCAGGTCCTAGAGGCCAGGCAAGACATTTCCTAGAAAAAACATTGACACAAGTTTGATAGTGAGTGTCACTGCTTCACTGAAAATCCTGGTGCTCACAGTATTGCAGGTACTCCAGGTACACTGATGATATAAATACTCATCTTTGACAATTCTCATTGGAAGAGTCCTTCAGCAGCAGTCAGTGATGTAGAATCCTTCAAAATAAGCCACTTGATGATTCTTACTTTACTTTTACATTAATCAGAGAAATACTTGATATTAGATCAAATAATCATTAAACCCCTGGTTCATGCATTTACATATGTTACATGTAAAATATATATGCATATAAATGTACAGTCTGTAAACATACACTATATGTACAGTTAATTGAAATTAAGTGTAAATTGTAATTTTAATTTTAATTTTATTCATTTCAAACATAGGTGTAGCTCAAAGACAAAAGACTGACTTTTATGAAATTTGTTAGGAATTAGCCCAAGAAAATTTTAATTTTTTGAAGGGATCCGGATCAGATCTAAATCCTGGTCCTGGACACTGATCAGTTCCAAAAATGGCCGTAACTGAAAATCTTTTTATGAGATTTTATGTTTGACTACGACTTGGTTCAAAGAACAGATGTTTAAATTTTTGGGGGGATCCTGATCTCTTCAGAAATTGTAAAATTTGTTTTGAGGGCAACATCACATCACACAGCAAAGTTCATTTCAATTCATTCATTTCAACCGTGATGGGCAATTTAAGGCTAGTTGTTGACGTTTTTTTAAATTCTGGATATACTGACCAATAGTATAATTACAAGTGATCATATCCGTAATGTTAAATTACTCAAGTCAGAATATTGTCGTCCATGTCTGCAGTTCTCCTCAACTCTTCAGATCATTTATTGTCTCTCAGCTGTTTTATTTCTAACGTTTGCAGACTGTAATTAAAATAAACTCCATTTCTCCTTCAGGGTGCTGAAATGAGGGAGGGGTAGATTTATTGTGAAATCCAACCCAGTGGCATGAAACATTAAAAGTCATTTTGAGGTGAATAGAGACCTGTGAGCAGTGATTACTTAAATGTAGTGTGTGTGTTAGTATCACACCATACACCATGGCACCTTTGAGCTGTTGTGGACTGAGTGGTATTCATTGTGTAGTACTGCAGATTCTGAAGTATCAGTACAATAGCACTGTTCATTATGAAATATAAAAAGCAGGGTTAGATATGTGTTTGAGTCACACTGGGTCCTTTCTGTGTAAATATGTGTGTAGATACAGTGGTGCAGTGGTTAGCACTGTCGCCACACAGCAAGAAGGTCCTGGGTTCAATTCCTGGGTCAGGGTGTTTCTGTGTGGAGTTTGCATGTTCTCCCTGTGTCTGTGTGGGTTCTCTCCGGGTACTCCGGCTTCCTCCCACAGTCCAAAAACATGCAAACTGGGGGTTAGGTTAATTGGTCACTCTAAATTGCCCGTAGGTGTGAATGTGAGTGTGGATGGTTGTTTGTCTCTATAGGTGAGTCCTGCGATGAACTGGCGACTTGTCCACATTGAGCTGTCTCAGGACTAGCCTGGACCATGGCATTCCAGTCCAGGGGAAGAACAATGGGATCCTTTCACAGGTGGAGGGATCTGAGAATGTTGTTAATGGCTTTTAAAATGTGGAAGAGTGTCTCATGGGTCTGAAATATTCCCGCATTCTTTGTTCAAATAAATGGAAGAACCAAAAAAAGGACAGA
>KV751342.1:5752767-5763677 GCA_001698575.1 Mola mola
TGGACTGGAGAATGAACTGAACTAAGAATTGATGGCCAGAGGTCACAGGTGTTTTAGGCAAAAATCAAGAGCTGATTTGTGGCGTTGTGACGCACTGCAGAAACATTATTCTTAAATTGTTGCATTCTTTACTAGCAATTTTACACAGGGTGGCGAACCCATCCCCATCTTAACTTCATAAAGACTTACCTCTCTGGATGCTCTTTATGTAACCAATGATGCTACTCACCTGTTGCCAGTAAACTTCAGTAATTGTCAAATGTTCCACTAGGTTTTCTTGAGCATTTACAGCCTTCTGTTGTCATCCATCCATCCATCCATCCATTTTCTACCGCTTATCCTGTTAGGGGTCGCGGGGGGGGCTGGAGCCTATCTCAGCATCTTGGGGTGAAGGCAGGGTCACCCTGGACAAGTCTCCAGTTCAACACAGGGCTCACATATAGAGACAAACAACAATCCACACTCACATTCACACCTACGGGCAATTTAGAGTGACCAATTAACCTAACCCCCAGTTTGCATGTTTTTGGTCTGTGGGAGGAAGCCGGAGTACCCGGAGAGAACCCACGCAGACACAGGGAGAACATGCAAACTCCACACAGAAAACGCCCTGACCCGGAATTGAATCCAGGACCCTCTTGCTGTAACCACTGCACCACTGTGCTGCCCACTTCTGTTGTCAATGATTTGCAATTGCTAGTTACATTTTACACACTAGCCCAACCTTTTTGGAGACATGGTTGTATAATAACTGCATGACAACATTTCACCCAAACATCTAATAGGATAAAATGAACAAGTGATGACATTTTATATCCAAAGGGTTAAAGTACAATAATACAAGGAAAAGCTTCTCTGCAGCAGCATCCAAATCTGAAGTACTGTAATATAGCACAAGCTCTTTGTTTCTACTATTGAGCGTCAGGTTATTTAACTATGTGACCAAACCCTCTATCAGTCTCTAGGTATACTTTATGTGAACTTAAACTTGACTGGTGCAGAAATACAACCATGCAGCATTAATTCTGCTTTCTGTTTCTACCATAATTAAAATGATTTGTCCAGTCAAAGGCTTTAGGGTGTTTTTATCTTTATTTGCAAGAACAACAGAAAGCCTAGCTTAAGTACTCTCAGTCAAAGGAAACATCTGTACATAATTTGATGTGCTGCTTTTCTCTGGCAATTGGAAGTTTCTGCTTAAACCCCAAACCTCATGATTATTGTCAAATCATTACTCAGCCTATCAGAAAGAATGGGAAAAAAAATGAAATCCACTTCTGTAGCCCTGTTTAACTCCTGCCTTTCCTCCACTGCCACACAGACAAATGGATGTTTATTTAAATGTTACAGCAGACAAATATAAGCTACTATACACAGCAGTGTTGATGTATGGTTGTAAATAAACTGTGGTGCTGGAAGGTGCTGTTTACATGTGATTTGTATTGTTAGAAAATGTAGCAATAGATTGGGTTTTTCTGAGAGAATAACATCAGGAGGTTATTCATTCTGCAGTTCAGATTGTTATCTCATTCCTGATTTTCTCTTTTGTCATCTCATGTTTTAACCACAGTGTAGCCGACTTCCTCACCCGGTTCGAGGGTCTGAGGGCAGCGAATGTCACATCTGTACAGTTTGTCAAAGTCCAGTGAGATAATGTGTAAATTGTGATTTTGGGCTATACAAATAAAATTGGATTTGATTTGATTTGATTTGAAGTACTATGCTTACTAAAGCAGAGGTGAGGCTAATAGCATTGGCACCGTTGGCTTTGTTCCCTTGAAGTGCTCTAATTAGTCGTGACAGTGAGCTAACAAGAATGAAGGGGAATATAATTATCTACAAGTGTCTGATGGTTAAATCAGCACATTGCATAATTGTTTGTTTTCTTTTTATAATGTAGCTTTGACAGAAGAGACTTTCTGTCAGATGGGGCTGTGTGAGACAAGGTTTCTAGGCGATTCATTCACAGTTGGTTTCTGTCATACAATTATGTGCTGGTTGGTGGTTTAGTGTTGATGAGGGCTTGTAAATGAAATGGTTTGTTTGTTGGCTGACAGTAAGTCAGAGGAATAGTCATCTGTGAGTGCCAGGAGTTTTATACAGTCTGCTGTGATTCCTGCCATTTCACACATTTGGGATCAGTGCGCATAGTTGTCTTTCACAGGTCAATAATGGATTCACATAGTAGATGTTAGCAGCAAATTAGTAGCTGTGTTTGGTAATGAGATGATGCCAATACATTTGTTTATTTTTTTTGTTTGTAATCAATTGGACAGATAGTGATTTGGTAACACCACACTCTTTTTTTCATATCACTCTATACAGCTGTGATACTACCCTAGATAGTGTGATGACGGCTCTGGTCTGTTTGGCTGCTGTATTTAGTTACCTGTAAGTTTACCACCATGTAGCTGAATGCAATGAAAATAAACCATAAAAGATGCTAGACCATGGATGAGTAGAGTCACAGTAGTCCTAGTCTGGAATTAGTCTGTTTGCCCTTTGAACAAAATATTAAACAGCAAAACAATAGGTTAATATAACATTTTTCAAACTCTTTCACTGTTCTAGTATGTGTGACTGATTACCATTGCTAACAAGCAGGTGGCATCTTACAGTAGATCCTGCTCTATGTCACTACTGTATGAATGTCTGTGTGAATGGGTAAATATAACAATATTTATGTAGATATTATATGTATTGTATTTATTTATATATCTTATTTGATGATTTTTTTCACGTTATATATGATATATAATGTAGGTGTGCCCCCCAATCCTCACACTGTGTGTTTTTGTGTTCAGGTGAGGAAGGCAGATCCCTCCAGACTGGTGTTCATAGACAACGCTGGCAGACCACAGCAGACCAGTGACAACCTCAACTTCAGGCTGGTTGAGGGTATTGATGAGTGAGTCCAAAGTACTTTTTTAAAGCAGGAGGTTGCAAATTTGAACTATTTTTCGTTTTAATGTGGCAACCAGGCTAGATAAATTGCACCACATTGCGTATGAGATTTCTCTGGGCGCACAGGAGACCAGACACTGAAGTGAAGGACATTTTTCAGGAGAAAATAAAACACATCTAAAGCATTTTTCCCTGGTGAGCAGCACTCACATCAGCAGCACAATAAAAAGGTCCACTGGAAGCTTGTTAGGGTTTTTTTTTTTACAATGTCTGTCTGATTAGGTTAGTGTGCATTGTGGCTGCTTTTCAATATGCTGAATGACTTTTGAAAGTTTGATAGAAATACCGCTTTGTCTATCACTTAGGATTACCAAGCTGCTCTGAAAAATGCTCTTAAATATCGTTAGCCTGTATCCTGCATCCTGTCTTAAGCATTTTCTGCCAATACATTCTCCAGCCAGGTTATCTGATAACAGGTCTGTTTTGTCCACCGACCAGACCACCGACTACCAATCCACAGATGGACGACGTATCATCACATCTTCCCATTGTACAAAAATGAAGGCAAAATATCTAAGATACAAGTACTGCCATGTAGGGTTGGGTATTAAAACCCGGTTCCAAAGTTACGATTCCATCAGAATCATAAAGAAATTTCCATTTCTGTTCCGCCTGTTGATTCCTAAATAAATGTTGCATACAACACACGTTTGGATAAGGTTTGAGCTGTAGCCTATCATGACCATAGACACTCAGCAGTGTGGCTTCATTTTGTTAAAAAGATGTTGAGTCACAGTGCAACAACTGTCAAAAATGTATTTGAATGTAGAAATAAAATGCTAAATTCTTCTAAATTATTTTGCACCACTGAATGTTTTTTTTTAGGAAAGTAAAGGGAAATGTGTTATTTTCCAGTGGAAACTGGCTCATTTTTAATTAAACATCTGAGAGTGCATTTTCAAAATGCTGGAGATAAATTTATGAACCACTTTGCTTATTAAATAAAATTTAAAATATTGCTGGACTTCCACTCTGTCTTGTTCACTTTGTTTCACCACACAGGTGGTTCTATCAGCCTGTTGTTAAAGGAAACCACACTGTTATTATAGCAGTGCACAAATAAACAACATATTACGATTGAAACATAACATTTAATAACAGCAACCATATTAAGCTCTATCTGTAACATTTATAGGTTCCTTAGTTGTGAATGTGAATATATTAAATATGAACCAACTTGTGGAAAGTTTTCTAAATAATTTTTTTCTGTAAAATAAATTTGTGATTTTGATTCTGACCCTCAAAGAATGGGAATCGAGAATTGTTTAGAACATGAATTGCTAAAATTCAAACAATACCCAATCCTACTGCCATCTTGCACTGGTAACATCATTTGGAGCCAGAGTCTGCACAGTAGCACCTGGCAGGCCGAGTTGTCGCAATAGCCAGTTTCTGCCTGACCACTCAAGAGCAGAGCTCAGCTATCAATCATGCTATTTCTGTTAAAACAAACTGATCAGAAAAATGAACACTTTACACATAAATACACCAATGTGATAAGAACTACCTATAAAGGTTTGTTCTACCTAAAATGAGGAAGGAAGAGGGGCTTATGTCCTATACTGGAGTCAGCCACCAGGGAAAGATTGAGAAGCCTTGGCTTCACTGTTGAGGAGCTCTCATATCATCCATCTTTATATACTCTACAGTCTATGGTCCAGATGCACAAGGTGCTCTTTATGAAACCTGATAAGACTTTCCATCAATATATAAAGTCTTTCTAGCACAAGTCTTTCCAAGTTATTGGAGCTTAAATCTACTAAATTAGATTAATTGTAATTTACTATGTGAGGTTTAAGAAAAGATCGGTTGTTGTCAGCTTTGGCAGGGACAACACTGCCCTCCATATTTCTCTTAGTGCCTGCATAAAGCTTAAACAGAGGCAGATAAATGTTGCAAAATTGTTTCTGCTAATGACTGACAATGCCACAAATAAATTATAATATCAATAAGATTTATCTCTCAAAAATGTATACCATATTCCAAACAGTAGTACCAGTATTACCTTTAAGTCACTCTGTCCCACACCACTGCATTATTAGTGACTTCACTGGAATAGAACTCTCAAATATTAGTAGAGACAACTTTGTCTTCCTAAACTATTGGTAGTACCTTGAGCTAGTTTAATGTCAAGGCTACCTTTTACATCTGGATGATGTGAAAAAAACAATTCACCCCACAAATACGCTGCCTTAAAAACACAAGAGAAAAAACTGCATGTTGAATGTCCTTGATCAGTCTGTCAGCACACATTGTTTTTGAAGAAAGAAAGAAATTCTGGATGGCAGATACAATTTTTACAAATTGGATAATTTTTTGTTTTCCATTCTTGTGTGATCATTAGGTCAAGGTCATACGGTACAAAAAAAAAGAGCACCTTGGCGCCACCTGATGGTGACACATGAACAGCAGAACCAGCTGCTTCTAGCTACTGTATATGACGGACCCTGGGGTTAGTTACAAAATTACACCAGTTGGACCTTGACCTTTGACCATTAAAATCTAGACCTATCAGCTATAGGTTGGACCAAAACACAACACACCTTGCTGAAGATTATATTGAAACCCGTAGTAGTTTTTGTGTAATCATTCTAGCAAATTAAGAAACAACCCAACAAACGGACACTGGTGAAAACATAAAATCTTCCAACTTTCTTGGCTAATAACATTATAACAATGATCAATCAAATGAGCCATATCTGAATCACGAAACAAATATGAATTGTCTGCAGTCTGAACAAAGCCTAAGAGGCTGAAGCTTGATCGAACCTTTGTTACATACTCAAGTGTTCCACATTTACTACAGCTCTGTTGTACTATTTTGCCCAAGAAAATTGAAGCTACAACAAATGTTAATGTTAATGTTGTTTCTGTTGTCAGGTTTCCAGAGAGGGCAGTGTCTGTGTTTCAGTCAGGCTGTCTGGAGAGCCTTCTTCTCCGCTCCCTTTATACAGACAAGGAATTCTGGGACAGCCGAGGTGGGGCCAGCGGTCTCAGGCAACTCATCCATACTGTGGAGCACAGAGGGCAGATTCTCCTTCAGCACATCAGGAATAAGAAATTACAGCTGAAGAGGGACCTATGACTAAGCTGAGCAAAGGTAGCAGAAATAGAAATCCAACACTTCATTTGTTACACTGATTTCAAAGGTACCCCTGAGTACATGCACCAATACATTTTGTTTTAAATGTGAAGCTGTTCAGTTTTCAGTAGCTGACTGCTAAAGGTTCACAGTGAATGTTTGTGTGCTGACTTTTATTAGTTTCACACTTTTTTTTTTATGTGTGTGTATCAGAATACATTCAGTCCCTGCCAGCCTAGACGGTGATGATTTTATCTTAAGCGTTTGCAATATTTTGATAAAATTACTTGAATTATTGTCTATCTATTTAAAAATGTCAGCAAATTATGGATGTATGTTTTTATCTGATGTCACAGACGTCACATATGTAACATATCACCGTAGTGCTCAGAGAGGACAAATGGATCTGATCTGGAAACGGAATCAAACATACCAGATGAAAGAAATGTCCCTGTAGCTCTGTCTTGTCGGTCCAAACATAATCATGCTTCACATTCATTCTTCTAGCATTTCACCAAATATTGTCTGACAGAAGAAAATTGTGAGGCAAATTATTCTCACCAGAGCTAAATGTTCTCTCTCTCTCTCTCTCTCTTTCACTGACTCACTCACTCACTCACTTGCATTTTAATATTTCACAGAGCCAACAGCAGATGGAGTGATTGGTTTGGATGTCTGCTTTATTGAGATAAGCTTTTCTGCTTTTAATCTGGGATTAAAAATGGCTTTCAGCAAATAGCTTCTGGACTGGATCCTAGAAAGCCTTATGATGAAAATGGACAAAGTTCGGGCATCTGGTCAGGATGCCTCCTGGACGTCTCCCTGGGGAGGTGTTTCGGGCATGCCCATCCGGGAGGAGACCCAGGGGCAGACCAAGGACACGCTGGAGAGATTGTATCTCTCGGCTGGCTTGGGAACGTCTTGGTGTCCCCCCTGGAGGAGTTGGTGGAAGTGGCCGGGGAGAGGAACGTCCGAATCTCTCTGCTCAGGCTGTTGCCCCCGCGACCCGGACCAGGATAAGCAGCAGAAAACCAAACGAAACGATTTTTTTTTTTAACAAAAATAGCTTATCCTTGGTATGTTTTTAAAATTCAGAGTATTGTATAGAAGCAAAGATGAAACTAAAAAGATAGAAATTGGTTGAAGATGTCTTTAGAGAAGGAAAAGAGCTGAGATTTCCCTCTGTGAGCGACACATTTCTGAAGCTGAGCTGTCAAAAATATTCTCTTGGTATTTGGTTGCTGTTAAAAGCATGGATATATCTTGAAGCCCCATTGGTTGTTCCTAGATTAACAACATTTTCTCTTGACTCCCTCTTTCAACACTGAATAAATGATTCTAATGAGAAATGCTTCACGCTTCTGATCCTCTCCTTATCCCCACTTGATCCCTCTTACATTCAATGTTTCACCTTCAATTTGTGTGTCAAACCGCTAAATTGTGATTCCAGGCCGCTGCTTTTAGATTGCATAAATTTCCCAGCCTGTGTTTGAACTGCTGGTTTGAACACAGTTTCGGTCCAGCACATTAATTAAGTCCCATATGGATTATAATGGATTTAATATGTTCATACATACTCTATATTTTAAAGCCTAAGTTTTGTGCTGCTGGAGTGCTGCAGGTAAAAATAGCATATTTTTTGTTGACAGTAAGAAAAAAAACAACCAAAAATACATCATAATTTAAAATAAATACTATTTTATTAAATTTAAGCTAATTGTTATGCTGGACTTTAGGACATCCATTCAATTGTAGAATGAAAAAGCATTACATTTACAGAGTAGGGTGATGTCAAGCCAGATAATGCCAAATAATTTCCATCAAATGTTACTTCCATTGTGCATTTGCATAGTGGAGACAGAGAGATGGTAAATGCAAACACCCATGACTTATCCATACTGGCTCATCATGGAGCAGTTTGTCTGAATGTCATAATGTGCAGAGCAAAAATAAAGGACTTTTATACGAGGCTATGATGTAAACATTTGAGTCATAGGAAGCGGATAAGTAAAAAAATAAAATAAACCTAATTAAATTTCCAATGACATGATAAAAACAATCTCTCCCCAGATGAACCCTATTTGCACATAGATCAGTCCTACCTCACATCTACTAGGCTTCACACAATGAGTTTATGATTAACACCTGTCCTCATAAAGGCAGAGAGCGCCAACAAAGCAGGATTTAGTGTATACTTTGTCAGATCCAAACTGTAGGTGCGCCATAGGTACTGTGTTGTTTGTACTATACCGTTTGCAGTAACCTGACATGCAGTTCTCCAAAAATGTTACTACATACCTTTGTGACAAATACTGCAACAGCTGTGATTGATAGGCTCGGTTGCTCTTTAAAAAAACTCAATGCAGAGGCATAGAAGCCCCATTGCCAGCTAGCATTTTGATTGAATTTTTTTACTTGTATGAAATTCTTATTATGCCAAAGGTCATTTCTGTAGGCTATTTTATAGGCTCTGTGTAGAGCTGCCATACAATTATACCTATAACAACTATGCCTTAAGTCTACTTACAGGGCAGTGCTCTCCACCTAGATGCCAGCCCTCAGAACTCACTTCATGGGTACAAGTAACACTGGTTGGAAAACATTTTAACCATCAGTGTTGTTTATCTTTAGTATTGACAGTAAGTGAAAATGTATTCTCTGTTGGAATCAGTGTTGTTTTTGTTTTTATTTTACCACTTACAGATGCCATTTTCTCACATTTTTCTCAGTTGCTAACAAGATTGTCTCAGCTTTTCACTAGGTGGTTTTTCATTAAATAACCCTTCCATAATACATTTAAGGTATCATGGAATATATTATGTGTTTCATTAGAAACATTTAAGGCATGACACTTTTACTAAACCTCAATAATGTAAATAAAAAAGTGAGGCTGTCAGAACTGCAGAATATTATTTAACCTCACATTAAGTATGCTCATGTTGACGTTCACCACAGCCCCCCTCTCCATTCATGCATCAGCTGTAGCGATGACAGCTGTAGGCCAGCTAGTAATATTTACACACTTTAAACCCATGCCCATCAGCTAATAATGATGTTCTTACAACTGACAACAAGAGGCCATAAATAAAGGCTATAGCAGAGCTCAGCTGCTCTCAAGCACGTAACCACGGAGAAGGGGAAATGAATCAGATATTGGTCAGTATCTCAAGCCTCTCAAGCTGTTTTCTTTTTATTTGCACAATGATTTCTGTTTCCTTTCTGCTCATATCTGCTATTCGTTCAGCTGTTCTAAAGTCAGTGTTTGGAGTACTAAGTCCTGAGTTGTAATATGAAAGCTCCTTTGCTTCAGTCTGCATATCTGAGAATATGATAGGCTATGATAGGATATGATAGGATAAGCCCTTACCTGATAATTGGAGTCAGAGTCACCTCTGAGAATGAAAAATCTGATGAGGCATACTCAGAAATTATTATATGCTGCTGAGATCTCATGACACTTGTTGTTTGTTTCTTATGGTAAAAAATCTGACCTTGAATGCCAACCTTCTCTTAGCCACACTAGCAATATGGCTCCTACTTTCAACAGCGAATCCACAAAGGTTGTTACAGTTATCCATGCTGCCCACAGGAGTGGTCAAAACAAAAAAAAGGCTGGTGTTCTATTTCTTCTATCAATATTTTCACATTCCTTAAATATATCACCATTTTGATTAAATCACACCTAAAGTTAATGGATTTTTCTTTTGTTCATTGCTCTCATCCATTTTGTTGAAATCCTTCCATCCATCCATCCATTTTCTACCGCTTATCCTGTTAGGGGTCGCGGGGGGCCTGAAATCTATTTTCATCATTTTGTGTAATCCAGTTAACAAACAAACCATTTGACCAACCAATAGATGGGTGAAAACAAAACCTCGTGAAGAGAGGTTGAGAACATGAGATCTTTCTGTCAGTATCTGAGTTGTTGCATAATGGAGAGCTAAGAAGAACACCATGAGGAAAAAGCACCACAGAGGTACAATTTAACCATTAATTTGTATGTCATGATTATTATTACATTTGCTTAGACTGTTCTCAGAGTGGTGTGTGGTTGCCTATCATAACATGCCCTTTTTTGATGTTTATTTTGCTAATAATATGTGCTCTCCAAACATGTAGCCAAACATGTAACCAACAGTAAAGGCCATTTCATTTAATTTCACATTTAAACAGTAAAGATTATGATGCACCATGATCTGAATTTTTTTTTTTTGCTAATTTAGGGGTTCAACTATGAACAGCTAAACTCACTTACATGCAATCAAACATGCTGCCGGAGTTAAATGTCGGTGATCAGATCCGGTAGTGACACTCCCCCAAATGATAAGCCAAAACATCTTGATCACCCCCTTGTGGTGCTCTTCCAGAATGGGTCATAAACACCTCCTCCTCAATTTGAATGAACAGACATGGAGCAAAACCTCAAACTAAATGTTAAATTATTTTTTTTCCTGCAAAATTTCAAAGCCCATATCTGAGATCCTTTGATTTCATTATTGAACAATCGAGGGATGTAGAGATGCATTATCCATGCATTATCTTTGTCGGTGTCGGTGCTTTATGTCAGTTATGTGGACCAGACATGTGGACAAGACACATGGAGGTCAGAGAACGCGGTGCAGAGAATTAAAGAGTTCCATAGTGGCACTGCAAAATTTGTCAATTGGTTGTAAATGTTATCTTAACTTGCATAAGTGCACATTCCTTCAACGCTTCATCTCGTGATAGCAGCATTAGTGTTTGGAAGCATTGATGCAGCAGGTAGAATAAAAATTTGTTGTTTTTTTGTTAGTTTTTTTTTAAATAGAAAAATAAAAATTAAATTAAATTTTAAAAAAAGAATAGAAAATAATTACACAGGAAA
>KV751342.1:5763892-5777705 GCA_001698575.1 Mola mola
AGGAAAAGAGGAGTACACAAGGACAAAGAACCTTGTCTGACCGCTCACTCATTATCCTTCAGTCTGGAAACTATTACCTAATTGTAGTGGAGTTGGAAACATCAACTACTTTCTGTCTCAAAATTTTTGCCTATGTAGACCGTGTAACATTTAAGTTAAACTAGAAAAACTGCTTATAGTTATTGATCTGTATATTTTTAAAAAATTATATAAAGCAATACAAATGCATCAGCTTTATCCTTTAACTCATTTTTGTCTCCTCATTGAGACACTCCCGGGTGGATAGCTCTCCGAAATTTATGCAAACACACCATGTGGTCCTTTGATATGACACTGCTGCTGTGAAAATTAACGTGGAGGTGACTTTTGCTCCATCTCTGCAGTGTCCTGTCAGCTCTGAACAGTTGAGCGATATGACAGGAGCTGACATGTAAGCTCTCCTGCCAGCCACATATTAACCACATGCCTGCAGGGAAGATGGAATACTCTGACCTACTGCCTGTACATCAGCACTGCAGTGGCTGCCCCATGCGGTCAGCATTACACTGTACTCCTGTGTCTCTGGTTGCCACGGTAACATTCTGACTAATGTAAGACTGTCTGGTCTTGGACAAACCCAACTCATGTTGCTCTGCACTTTATATGGATTCAGGTTTAATTCCATGTAAATGTATAGGTCATCATTATTATTTTCATTATTATTATAGACCATTTCCAATTAAAAATCAGGATTTTGATCTCTTTAGATGTCTATATGATGTGTTTTATGTATTACGATACACTAAAACTACTTGACTAAAATAAGCAGTCATCATGGCTGAGAATTTCTGTTTTAGTTCTGCAATTCACCAAGCAAGCAGGAAATACAGATGTGTTTCACTGTTCCACCTCACAGCAACATTTTATTCCTCTTTGCTTTACTGTGTCTATTGTGCATTGTGCATTTCTTACTGGTTAAAATCAGGTTGTCATTGAGTATGAATGACTCAAATGGCATTAGTTGGGATAGTTTCTTCACTGTGCCCTGATTTTCCTTTGAGCAACCTTGCACTGTCACGACCTACTCTTAGTCACTTTGGCCAGACTGCATGCACATCCAGCTCATACTGCGACTGTGGAAGACCACGTCTGGAGTTTTCATAGATTCCAGATTTATACCTTTGTGCCCACTGTCACAAATTTGGTGCACATAATGCCAGAGATTGTTTCTTACCAAGCAAGGTTTGAATAAATGTAAAACTGTAATGGAGAAAGACAGAGATCCAGCAAGACACATCCAAACACTACAGTCTGAGGGGGTGCTATAGCCTCTTCAAACAAAGAAACAATGGACGGCAACTGGTGAAACCACCTCAAACCTCTGAGGGTATCCTGGTAAAGGACTGGAGAAGTATTGATGTTCCTTGCAGCTAATGAGCCATAGCAGCATTTTTTCAACCAATCACTCTGACACAGGACACCAAACTTAATACAGTGACTTAAAGCTATTCTGTATACTTCATATTCAGAAGCATACAAAACCAAATTTAGACGCACTGGCCAATTCAATATTACAACTCAAAAATCTAACAAAGCAGATCAAGCATTAGAAGTTTTAAAAGCAAGGAAGCAAGAGACAGATGAAATGTAGAAATTCTTTTTGGTTATGGTTCAGTTTGACTGTATTTGTGTTCCAGAGGAACATTTGATTGAATTGAAGCAATTTATGATCACCGGATTCAACATTGCTCTGACACAACTTGGATAGCAGATGAAATTAGTCAAAGAAATCAGTTGAAATTACGATGGTACACCTATCATGAATAGGATCAAGAGTGTTACAAAAGAAGGCAAATATCAAGGTTTCTTTTCAAAATTGCTTATCCTATCCAGGATCAAGATGGGTTGGCATTGACATTGGGCAATAAAGTATCAAATCAAATTAAATTAATTATTTTTTTTGTATAGCCCAAAATAACAATTTACACATTATTTCACAGGGCTTTCACAAACTGTATACATGTAACACCCTCTGCACTTAGACCCTCAAACTGGGTGATCTAACAACTTAAAAAACCCTACAGAGGTAAAAAAAACAAAACAAAAAACCTCAGGAAGAACCACAGAGGAGAGATCCTTCTTCCTAGGACGGACTCCTAGGACAGACTCCTAGGAGCTCATCTAGTTATCAAATATGGCGGACCAGGGCGAGAAAAGGGAGAATCCCATGAGAGAGCTCCGCATCCACAAGGTCTGCCTGAACATCTGTGTTGGTGAGAGCGGAGACAGACTGACCCGTGCTATTGAGGTGCTGGAGCAGCTCACAGGGCAGAAAACCGTCTTCTCCAAGTCCCACTACACTATGCGATCCTTTGGCATCCGCAGAAATGAAACGATTGCTCCTGATGCTGCGTCATCCATGTATGAGTGTGAATGGTTAACGCTCCTGATGAACAGGTGGCACCCTGCGAGGTAGTCACTGCCACCAGTGTATGAATGGGTGTGTGAATGGGTAAAAAACAGTAGCTTAAAAGTGCTTTGAGTGGTCAACAATGGCTAGAAAAGCACAGAACAAAATACAGGACATTTACCATTTGCAGATGTGCAATAGATTCACTTGATTTACAAGTTGTCACTTGTAAAGAACACATGACAAAAACAGTTTACTAAGAATATTTAACTTCATATGATTCTATAAATCCAGATTTATGAATTATCTCATGACCCAGAAGCAGGTGTAGTCTAATAGTTCAAGAGTCATAGTGGTCCATGTATCCAGATTTGTGTGTTGCTTAAGAAAACTGTAAGTCCAAAAGTATGTGGAATCTATAAATCCAGAGCTATGTTAAGTCTAATGATCCAGAAACAGGTGTAGTCTACTGGTCTAGAAGTCATTGTAAATCATGGATCCAGATTTGTACTGGGTAATCCAGCCTAGGATCCAAGTCACAGGATCTCCTGTCCTAATGTTGCCAGTAAGCATCAGGCATGGCAACAGCAGCAGCTCCCACCACGACCTAGAAAACCTGCAGGATGATAAAACACAAAGACTCCGGAGAAGAAATAAAGTTAGTATAATGTTTTGTTAGGATATGGACATTTAGAGGAGCAGAGATGGAGTACCCCTTAGACATGTTACCAGTTTATAATAGAACTGACATAGACAGATAATCACATTCACAATCACACCTATGGGTTATTTTTGGGTAAACAATTACCCTTGCATGTCTTCCCAGGACTGTGGGAGGAAGCTGGAGGACCCAGAGGGAACTAAACACAGCACCTCATTTATACTTCCTTTGTTCTTTCCTCTCCTCTTCAGTTGTTCTTTCCCACTCTGATTTATTTCTTTATCCTTCCTTATTCTCCTGGTGTATTCAAGAGCATTCTCACACTAAGGCAGGTCGCCATGCCCACTCCCGCACTGGCCTGTACTCACATTTCGCTTAACATCCCTGGCTTGAGAACACTTACGTTGTTACCATGCAACGTTTTGTGTTGAAATTTTGTGTTGATTAAATTGATTGAAATCATGGAAACTAATTTTTGTTTCATAGCATTACATATTTTGATTTTATTAATAAAGAAATCCCTACAAGCCTTGAACTGACATGGATGTAATTCTACACTTTTTCCTCGTCTAGGTTATTCGGATCTATAAATGTGCTACTTTAGCCCTGCCTCTTCTTGCAGCCCAGAGCAAGCTTACCTGTTCTCTTGACTTTTAAACTAGTCGACTTCACAGTGGCAAGTTATAATTCAGCCAAACATGTTTGAACCAGACACATATTCCCAGGAAGAAGAGGAGGAGCTACTTGTACAAGATTGCCAATAAATGGATGCATCCAAATCGTAAGTTCTGTTTCTACGACATTAAGACCCACCCCAACAAATTATTGGGATTTGTTGCTTAGGTTTGTCTATGCAGAAGACATGATCACCTATTTTAGTGGGATGCCATAAGTCTTTCAATTCCCTTTTGTGATAGCTTTTTTGTGGTATACTTTGATGCCTTTAGTCTTCTTCCGAGTGTACCAGTTGAGGTGTAACATTACAAGTATGTCAGAAAGAGCAAAAAAACTGTTGCCTGTTTTGGACGGATTTCGTAGTTTTGACCTTTGGTTACCTTTTGAGCTGCAACCCGTGAATTTGACTGGTAAATCATTTAATGTTAGCTGCTCTGCCTCCTGTCTTTGCACCCCTCTCCTGGCAGACAGAAAATCACATTAGATAAAAATGTATCCACTGTAATAGCCACCGGCTGCATTCGGCAGGGTTTCATGTAATGTGCAGAAATATTTTTGTGAGCAGAATAATTGTTCTCTGTTTTTTCACTGTCACCCTCACAAAATTAACCTTTTCAGTGCAGCAGGGAAAAGCTCTGAAATGTCTTTTAAAGTATGTTAAGTAACAGTAACTTCCGAAGCAAATGGGTACTACCTTTCTCTACAGGAATCACAATGAGCACGTGGTAAAAGATGGTCTCCATGTGTTGCAGGCCAGTGTGATCTTCAACTACACATGCAGAACTGTGGAAAGTAAAACATTCTTAGTTTTAATGACTTTATTCATTGTGTTTTGTAAGGACAGGCAGAACACACAGTCAGCAACAGTTTTTTAGGTTACTCATCTGTAGGTTCTCTATTTGTTTGGGTGCATATTAAAAGCACTGCTCTTGTAGTCATAAATTAATGTTTGCTTAATATGGCCTTTAGTACTACTATGAACAGTGCAACAAGTACCAGACGAAATGTATCATATCTGTGGATAAGATTATGGTATATTCTAAATAAAGCAACTTTGCATCAACCTTAATCAATGTCTTGCTTAAGAACTTCCTTTAAGCAACACTTAGTGCTGGTTTAAGCACCATCCACCTTTAATGATAACAGCAGTGACATCACAGTATGCCAATAATGACAACACCTAGTCCTAGTCCACACAGTTATTAAATATTATTTTTGAGTTATTATCAACAAAACTGGCAAGTCAGCCCGGAAATGGAGGGCAGTAATAACATTGCTAATAAAATTGTATGTTACACAAGGAATTTCTCAATTTCCCACAGAAGATAAAAGGAGGAGCAAAAAAGTAATTCAAATAGTTGATATGGAATAAAACACTTGGAACCAAATATGATCAAATCAATGCTCGAAGATACATCAGCTGTTTTATAAAGCTTGGGTGCTGTAACTTTTTCATTGATTTTTTCAGTCCCAGCATTTGCCATTAATATAGCCCATAGTTTCCATCTTCGTAAGCCTATTATGCATTTAACAAAGTGACATAAACTAGGTTGTGTGACCATACTACTCATGTACATGTGAGACAGAAAAATGTCCTCTCTTTCTCTCTTTCTGATTACAATTTCAAGGATTTTCTTGATTCCAAATATCAAAGACCATTTACATATTAAATTCATACAAAATTTAAAAGTAAAATTATTTTGAAATTAAGAGATTATGTTTGAAGCATAATTTGTTATGGAATAGTTAACGCACGCATTAATTTCAGTAAGGGTTGTTTTTTGGCAGTAAACTAAAAGTAAAATAATAAAATAAATATAAAGACAAATTAGTCCACCTTCGTAGGTTTTAATTACAGCAGGTTTAAACTGTTCCATCTAAGAATGGCAAGTCTTAAGAGCAATTGGTATCTCTGCCCCACAAGAACATACCTAAGCAATCCTAACCCTTTCATATCTTATTAAGGTAGCCAGTCAATAACTGCAAGCTAGTTGGAGCTTGTAGTTTTGGACCACCACTTGAAGTCAGACATCACAGTCTTGAGTGGTATGAATGATGAAATAAATTCCTGTCTCCCTCTATGGAAAACAGGTTGCTGGGTGAGTTGAAGTAACCCTGGCTTGTCCTGGCTATTTGCCAGTTGCTTAAAAAGCTGCCAACTGGCACAGCTGATGATCCTGACTTCTGCAATGATCCTGGGTCTGTAGCATGGCAGCAGGCTATTATACCAATGTTTCCTTCAGCGTTGTGAAAAATCCAAACACCACTGGTCGGCAGCATGCATTGTATTGATGCCACCTGAGAAGAAACCTTCAAATCATTAGGTTGAAGAAGCCGTTAAGTGTGAAAGCTGTAACAACGTCAGAATGCATCCCTGGCTTCTTTTATTTGTGTCCTTCAGTGTTTTTGCTTTTTATGATTGATTTAACAGGACTCTGAGACACTTTTATTGACCGAGAAATGTTCTAGTGCCGTGGCAGCACAGGGCAAAATGGGTAAAAACCAGAGAGGGGACGCACTCTTTTTTCTTTGGTTATTGTTAAAATTCAATCCAACCCTTTCTTACTCCAAGTCATCACATACAAAGGGCACACTTTAGTGTCCATACTAAGCCCTCCCTTTAGCATCTCAGCCCAACGTGCAAAGGCTTGTGCCCCAAATGTCTATAAACAATTTTACATTACTTGTGTTAAGTTTAGGAAATCGCTGGTAATGCTTGGTGTCACACAGGATGCAAATTCCATCTTTCTGTATGAAAGTCATATATTTGACCCTACATATCACATCAAAGGGATGTGATATAAAGCTAAAATACGTTAGTGGTATCAGTTAAATTTTTTTTTCAGTTTTAATTCAAAATCTCCAATGATCCTGCTCCAACAACTTAAAAAACATAATTTTCATTGAAGCTTGTCTTTAAGATGATTAAATATTTGTTCAAACTTTCTGCCTTTCACTGTTTGTGTAGCACTTTTTAAGTTCTATTCTAACTGCATTCCTCCTTGATGTATGAATTAAAAATACATTTTTAAATTTAATTTACACTGTTGTTCCCATCTGACAGAGATCATAAAATATTGTGGTAGGTTTTAAGGTGTTGTTGTGATTCAGCTACCGTATTTAATTGCTGCAGTTTTAAAATGTCCTTGAATTGAGGTTGTTTCATGTGGTTGCCTGACAGTTGCCCGAACTTTTCTCTGTCCTTGTATTTACTTATCGCCTCCTTCACTCACATTTCAGATGGGAAGGACCAGGATGCAAGGAGCGGAAGTAAGGAGAGGAATCCTGGATGTGCAAAGTGAGAAATGACAAGAGGGGGATGCATTGTTGTCCTGGAAATACAGGCTTTAAACAAGCTATTTTGTTAAGCATAAAATTATTTTTGTTTTCAAGATGACACACTTACAATATGTAGTAGCCAAGTTGAGTTGGTGGGTAGCACACATTGAATAAACATAACAGTCATGCCTCCACAAAAATCAATTGCCACAGTGCATAATCAATAAATCCTTGAATGTAAGCGTGTCATATCAGATCACAAACACTCAAATCCAACAAATCCAATAAATCTACAATCTACAAATCCAATAAAGTTGCAGTCGTGTTCTCCCAAAGTGACGACTTATGTAAAAGTAGTAAGCATGCTCAGGCACGGCTGCCTTTAGATCAGTGTGAAAGCACTGGACATGGGCCAGCGGGGGAGTGTGGAGGGGGGACAACCACATCTCAGCACGGAATGAAACAACTAAGTTAAATTAGTGTGCAAGTAAGTGTACCTATGTTACAACTCAAGTGCAAATCTCATTTTGAATGAATTCTACAGTCTCTGCTGCTGTATCCTCTACAGCTGGTAACATCTATAGAGATTCTACGTGAGAATATCACAGACTCATGTTGCTTTATATACTGTATCATAAAGCTTTGCACTTAATTAGAGGAAGTTAGATAAACTTCTGTTGAACTCTTTGTTAGAAGAGCACTTACTTTCTGCTGTATCATAATAGTGCCTGGGGTCAACAGCTACTGAACCGAGCTTCATTCATTCAGTCTCACAACTTCATCTTTCATTTATATTGTAAACTTCTGTCTTTAAACCAAGCATAAAAAGAAAACGAAGAGCAATATTTATGTCTCGAGTTCAGAAATAGTCAGGTTTAAGGATATATTTTTCTGAATGTGTGAAAAAAGGGCTCCCTGAGAGTCAGCAAGTCACTCACAGCAGTCACCGACTCAGTTGGTTTCACCGCCACTATGTTATTTTCAAGTTCTCAGCTACTGTAATACTTTCAATATTTTTTTAACAAGAACTGAACTCTCTTAAAGAAGACAAAATATAAAAATATGCTGTATGTGTACATTTGGTAAGGAAGACAAAAATGGACAGAGAGGAAGGTGAACTTGTTAAGCAGTTGTCACCTTTGATTCTGCCTGACACATCAAGCTGCATTAAATAATTATTATTATCACCTTCCTGAGACCTCATTGATTTAGCCTACAAGAATTTTTTTATATTTTTATGTTGTCAGTGTTACTTAATGTAGCCGGGACCACACCAGAACATCATATCAGGGGTTTGTATGAAGTGAGTTTGTTCAGATGGCTACAGGAAATATTAAATAGATTCAGTTAATATTTTTGATACAGTTACATAGATAATCTTAACACAAACAATTTGTTGACCCTATAGCATTCACACAAAGCTTGTTATCAGCTTGGTAACTCAAATAGGTAGCCATGAGCACATCAAAATGAACAAGGTGGTTTTTGCTGTGTCAACAATATTAAAGTTACACAGCTACTAGGTACAGGGAGATGAGATAATTGTTGTGTTGTGCTCCTTCTAAACATATTTATTTCTTACTCTATCTTTAATTTAGCATACTGTACTATACTGGTGATGTGCCTTGTTAAGAAGTGAACCAGCTTTGTAAAACTGAAAACCCACAGTTCGTGTACGTCATGAATCACAGATCCTGCAGTGCTAGCTAACAGCTAGCACTGCTGAGTTTTGGATAAAATTTTCGACCAGTAATGTGTTTGTGCACTTTGAAGCTGAAAAACCAAAATTGACTGAACCACGGTAGTAACACTCCTGGCCACCCATGGTGTCATCGCAGTGTGATTTCAGTTCATTTTATTTCCTTCTGAGCATCCACTGAGGAGAGTGAAATATTTACCAAATTTCCTATAAGCACACCATAATTTTTGGGGAAGATATTCAATCTTCTGAAAAATTTGGAGAGTTACAAGAGAGCGAGGTTGCATTCCATATAGTAAAATATTCAAAGGAGAGCAGGTCACATTTGTCTGGAGGGGATTTCAATAAGGTGAATTATTCATGGTGGCCTGGCAGTTGGCCTAACTGCAAGCTGTTGTAAATTCCTACATTTATATTAATTTTAGTTCTCAGACCACTAAGTGCTCATCAATTTTTCAGCCCTCATGACTGGCACTAATTCCTGTTATTATTTTCCCCTTTTAGTCAGGGTTTTAAGATTTATTAACTGTCAGCATGATCTATTCAAAAAGAGGGACTTAGCCTATAGCTCACCCCATCGATTGAATTAATCCCCAGTCCTCACAATAGTTTTTGCGGGGTTTTTTGTTGTCTCCCTCCATAAAAGAAGACATCCTCCCCAATGAACCCTTGGCCTGTGCTCTCCTTTTTCTACAGTGTAAAATCAAACATGTTGACTTTATTTAAAAAAGGTACACAAACTCATTGCCCTTAAAAAAAATAAGTTCAATGAACTTAGTAATGATAAATTAGAGCAGCTTGATTATTTTGATTCAGTAACACTTACTCAATTTACATTTTTTATGTGAATGAAGCTTGCTTATTCTGAGTAATACTTCCTAAGCTTTCATTTTTCAACTGAAGGCAGCTTGTTTATTCTGAATAATACTTACTAAGCTTACATTTTTTAACTGAGCACTACTTATTTTGAATTATTAACCACACCTTACCAAATTCAGTA
Organism: Mola mola; assembly: GCA_001698575.1. NCBI lineage: Eukaryota > Metazoa > Chordata > Actinopteri > Tetraodontiformes > Molidae > Mola > Mola mola. Next base: position 5,773,596 of record KV751342.1, read on the forward strand.
TTTCCCTATTTTGTGGTTCAGTTTGCAGACTGCCATTAAACTGAAAAGTATCAGGTACCAGATCTAGGGGATCCAATAATGCAGAGGCAACAGGGAGCGTTCTGAATCGGTAGTTGTTTTATTAACAATAGTCAAAACCAGGAATTCAAATTATGCAGAAGTACAGATTAAGGATAAGGCAAACTCAGTAATCGGGAAACAAAACGAAGGGAACACGGTGGTTAAATACACGAGGGAGAGGTAGACAATTGGACGCAGGTGGTAATATCACCATCCCACTTAACTCTGTGGGCACAAAAAGTGTGTTAGGGGGGATGCCAGGGGGAGTCTCCATTCCCTGTAGGGCCTCTTTAACCTTCTCCTCAACTTCCCAGGTTATGGCTCCCACAAAACAGGTCACCGGTAAAATGGGGGCCGGAGGCTCAGGGTCTGATTCGGGTGAATGTAGATGAGACAGCGTGTCTGGTTTTGTATTCTTAGAACCTGGTCAGTAGCAGAGATTGAAGTTGAACCTGGAAAAGAACAAGGCCCATCTGGCCTGTTTCAAATTTAATTTTTCGGCATCTTTTAGGTATTCAAAGTTTTTATGATCTGACCATAAACGGTTGTTCAGCTCCCTCCAGCTAATGTCTCCATTCCTCCAATGCCGCTTTCACACCCAGCAGTTCTCGATCCCCAATAGAATAGTTCATTTTTGCTGGAGAGAGTTTGCGTGAGAGATATGCACAGGGATGAATCTTGTTGTCCTTACCGGAACGTTGAGAGAGGACTGCTCCTACTCCCGTGTCGGATTCGTCTACCTCCACGATAAACTGACTAGTCTGTTCCGGCAGGCATAGTATCGGCGTGGATACAAAACTCTTCTTTAGTCTTGAAAATGTCGCTTCTGCCAGAAGGGGACCAAGAGAACCGGGCCTTGGAGGAAGTCAGAGCGTGGAGGGGAGCAGCGATGGAGCAGAAGTTTCTATTAAACTTCCAATAGAAGTTGGCAAGTCCTAGGAAGTGTTGTACTGGCCAATTGGCCACCGCCTGGACCTTCTGCTGGTCCATCTTAATTTGTCCTTGGGTGATTACGTATCCCTAGAAAGAGACCGAGTCTCTGTTGAACTCACACTTTTCGTCCTTAATATATAGTTTGTGAGCCAATACTCTCCGTAGAACCTCTCGAACAGTGGAAATGTGTGAGCTTAAGTCAGGGGGAAAAAATCAGGATATTGTCTAGGTAAACAAAGACCTTATAGTTGAGGAGGTCTCTCAATACTTCATTAACAAAGTTTTGAAACATTGCCGGCGCGTTTGTCAGGCCGAACAGCATTACTAAATATTCGTAGTGTCCAAGAGGAGTGTTAAAGGTGGTTTTCCACTCGTCCCCCTCTCTTATCCTTACTAACTGATATGTGTTCCACAGATCAAATTTGGTGAAAACCTTTGCCCCCTGTAAGCAATCGAACGCTGTGGAAATTAGGGAGAGAGGGTAACGGTTCTTAATGGTTTTGTCATTTAACTTGGTGTAGTCAATGCACGGACGGAGGGTTTTATCTTTCTTTTCAACGAAAAAGAACCCGGCTCCTGCAGGAGAGGAGGAGCGTCGGATGATACCTGACTGTAGGGATGAAGTGATGTATTCCTCCATGTCTTTGCGCTCGGAGGCGGACAGGGAGTATAGTCTTCCCTTTGGGATGGGAGCCCCGGGAAGTAGGTCTACGGCACAGTCATGAGGTCTGTGGGGAGGAAGTGAAGAAGCTTGGGATTTGTTGAATACTTGTTTGAAGTCCCAGTAGCATCGGGGAACGCCAGGGAGATCCAAGGTGTCTGCGATCCAAGGTGTCTGCGATCCAAGGTGTCTGCGATCCCAGCTGCGTCCTCCTGCAGAGAGTTGTTGTTCGTAAAACAGTTATTCACACAGTTGTCTCCCCAACCTAAAACTCTTCCCGTGGTCCAGTCTATGTGGGGGTTGTGATCTATCAGCCACGGGAGGCCCAGGACGAGGGGTGACGAGCAGATTGATAAAGGAGGAAGCTGATCTTTTATTGATGGCCGTCATTGAAGGTTAGGGTCACTGGGGATGATTGGTGAGTGACACGACACAATAACCTTCCATCTAGAGCTGAGGCCGAAAGGGGTTCCGGGAGTTGTTCCTTGGAGAGTTGTAGTGTTCTGAATCGATAGTCGTTTTATTAACAATAGTCAAAACCAGGAATTAAAATTATGTGAAAGTATAGATTAAGGATAAGGCAAAATCGGTAATCAAAACGGGGAATATAGATCGGACACAAAGAGACTCACAAGGATTAAATGCTAGAATGCTCGTGGGGAAGACAAGACAATCTGGAAAAGGAGGAAGGGAACATGGGGGTTAAATACACAAGGGAGAGGTAGACAATTGGACGCAGGTGGGACACATTAGGGAGAGGGAATAATCAAACACACCTGGGGGACAAGGCTAGACAGGAAGTGGGGAATAGACACAGGGATTTCAAAACAATAGGGGAAACACTGACTGACCTTAACAGACAGACACTTTACACTAGCGGACCCTGACAATTAAGACCAAAAAAAGCACTCAGCATCATAACGGAGGATTTCTGCTTTCGTTATGCAATCCACCAATAACAGTCTGCAAAAAATGGATTCTGACAGACCCGGTCTTCTACGTAGAAATTCTAAGGAACCAAGGCTGACGACTTGTAGTGGTAACCTTGTAAAAGTTTCACCTCATCTTCGACCTGGGAATCTGTGTCTGGTTCAAACATGTATGGCTGAATTTATACAATGTTAGAACTTGCCACTCTGCTATGTATTGTAGACTAGTATAAGTCTGAAAAGATGACTGAGCAGGTAAGCTCCGGCACGCTACAGCTGCAGGTGCGGGGCAAAGCCATAAACCGAGACAGGGTGGGGCTAAAATACCATATTTAGAGATGCCAACAACCTAGGTATGGCAAAGGTTTAGAATTACATCGAAGCCATTTTAAGAGCCACGAAGGGATCTTTATCTCAACTCCAAATCGCAAAAGTATTAGTTTTAGAAATAACATAGATGATACTTTTACTGTACTAAAATTTGTAGACTTTTTGTAAGTGTATTAGTTCATACGGTTTTTTAATGGCCATTCCCCATGCTGCTGTTATTTAAATAATAAAGAATTCAATTATCATTTATTTTTCAATTATGTTAAAGGGATTTTCGTTTTGTCTAGTTTTGTATTGGGTTATACTGTAGACTTCAGAACATAACCTTTAACCCCTTAATGCTGATCGTTGCGAATTCGCATCATAGCACTTGCATTCAGACTGCTGTCGAGATAGCGTCAGCTTGAAAGCAAAAACACAAATAATACATTTTTTTAATATAGTAATTGTAAATAAATTCAGGTGTCAAGGGGTTAAAGGGAATGGAGTGTACAGTGTGTCGGAAGTGATGTCATTTAAGTGCATTATTCTACACAGTATATTATAAAAATATCTGCCCATTTTCTGCAGATGCCAGCTATTGGCCCCATTATTTGACCAGATTCGTAAAACTTAGTTGTAACATAAGTGATAATGTGGCGGACACTACGGGCTATGCCTCTCACCCAGAAGGGCTGTGAGCTTGGGCGTGGTTTATGTTCCCGGGCTCTCTGGTGCAGCCTCTGGTTGTTCCTGTTTCAGTTTGGTTTTGGAGCTGAGGAAGAAAGTTTAAACTCGCCTTCGTCTCCTGTGTTTTTCCTCATCTTGCCACGATAATACTAAGCATGTGCAGTGTTGCCCTGACCTGCAGAAATTCAAGTGTTAAATTCTACGAAATTTAAATGCTACATATTATGATTTTGTCTCTAGGTAGGGGCTATTAGGCACCTCTATCTTATGATCACCTGTCATTCGAGTAATATATGCACAATTTTTCAGTATAAGTTACACATGTGTAAAAATAGTCATACAATAATGAGGTGAAAATTCATTATGCAGCAAATACCACCAGCAGAAACTCTCAAATTTGTACTTTGGACACTCCCTGCCCTGTCCTATCCCCCAAAGTCACCCTAATCTTTTAATAGATCAAAGTGGGCCTACAAAAAAAAATTAGGCGACCCAAGAAAGCTTTAGTCATAGGTCAAAGCACTGATA
>KV751342.1:5777749-5789429 GCA_001698575.1 Mola mola
GAAGAGATAAAGAGAGTGATGAGAGAAGAAAGGGAGAGTCAATGAGGCAGAACCCTGACTTCACACACATAGATATTAACCATACACCCCTCCTCCTAACAGCAGCACATTGTTTCAGTCAAAAGCCAGAAATCTCTTAGTGAGTCCGAGCTCTTGTCTTCTGAATCATGATGGGGGGTGCAGCAGCATTGTCTGAATACAACGCTTACTGGAGAAATCTGCCACAAAACTGATAGGGCTGTGAGAAGAGGTGGGACGAAAAAAGATTATCAGTTGTTTCACTGAGAGGTATACAATAAAAATTCTGTTAAAGGTTAACAGTTGGATCTTAAAAAAAAAAATACACTCTGTTAATGATCTTCCACTGCTGTTCTTTTTGACGGAAAACAAGATATTATATGAATAGTCACATGCATGTAAAAGCATATTAAATAAAAGGCATTGTCAAAAAGTATATATGCCACATGAACTCCTTATTCTTTATGGATCTGTATTACATGAGGAAAGTATGGATGTCTTCTCTTGGCCTGGTTGGATGTAGCTGCTCATTAAATTTTTAAACGTAGACAGACCATTTGCATTTATAATACTAACCTTGAAAAAGGCAAAAATTCAGAACAGGTAGGTCTGGTTCAAACATGTATGACTGAATTACTCCAATGTTAGATCTTGTAACTATGCAGTGTTTAGTAGACTAGTTTAAAAGTCAGTCAGTAAGAGTGGTGGGCATGAACAGGATGGAAATTTTAAAGGTCACAATGGGATTTTTTACTGAAAATAATCTAAATATGTAATTATATGAAACATAAATTAGCTTAAATGGTTTAATCAATAACTGTAGCAGGACTTTAAGGGGCACCCTACTGCAGAACAGTAGCAAAACTAAGAGTATAAACAGCATGTGAGTGCTTTTTAAGCTGGTTTTAGGAGATGCATATCAACAATTAGGGAAATATGAGCTACGTTATTTGGCACAACTGAGCGACTTTTTAAACATGTAAAGAGCTGGATTTCACGGGCAATTAGCCTAACTTTGCATCAAGAGTCAAAAAGAAAATTGTACTTACAGCAAAAACAGTCATTATATCCTAACACTCCAAACCACTATGCAACGGAAAAGACGATATATCAAATGCATTTATCATTGCCCAGTGGGCATGTACAACAACTGTGGAGTATCAGAAATCAACTTGGCAACTTGACTATCAGGGAAATTATAGGGGAGCGATGGAGGACAGTTCCTGAGGGGATCCATTGTTCTTCAGTATGTGCAAGACACCGGCAGTTTAAGATAATACATTGTTCACAGTAAAGAAAAGGTCAATAAGATATTTCCAGAAATAAACCCTTCATGTGCTTCTTGAGCTCCCCAATGCTATCAGATTACTGGACAACTAGAACATTTTTCAGGCCTCATTAAACAATTTAACATAGACATTTTGCCTTTGATCCTATGATCGCAGTTCTAGAAGTTATAGACTCTATCATAGGAAAGCAACAGTAAAACAAAATTCAGTAATATAAGGCATCTTTTATTAGCCTATTGGTAAATAGATGATTCTTACTAAACTGGAAACAGCATACTCCTGACATGCTGACATAACTAAGTCTAATGAATTGTAATGAAACAATTGGAACAAGAGAAAGAAATGGAGATATTGTACAAAATTCTGTCTTTTAACCAAATAACCAAATATTTTCTGTCAAGGGTTTAAAAGTTGTGAACGTTCTTTTAGAGTCAGCATCCACCAGTCTGAATTGTTTTTACAACATTTGTTACTTTTCTCTAAACATGTTTTAAACAAAGACTATGGCTATATATTTCACACCACAAATAGAGTTGTTGCTTCCATATTTCTGTTTGTGTGGATTAAACAAACTAGATATCAGATATTGATTTTAAGGTTTTAGAAATGTGTAGTCAGTAAGTCAAACACCTCTATTCATGGGTATTGGCAGTCCCCTGAGAATGATCATAAGGGTTTTGGTGAAGAGACAGTTAAAAGATATGGGGAAACACATACAAAAACATCCCTAATTCAATATACATGTTACAACAAATTAAAACATTTACAACTGCATTCAGGACTGTTTGAAATAAGATTCAGTATGAACAATAAATATGTAAAATGAAAATGTTTGCACATTTATAAAACATTTTAAAAAATATGTTAAGCAAATATAAGAATCAGATGTGGGCATTTCTGTTCATGTTCAACCTACTTGAATATGAGCTGCTTAATTTGATAAGTAAAAAGGGTAATATTAGCTAAAGATTCAACCTACTGCTTTTCAATAAGTACAGTACACTAAGCTTTAATTATTGCTCCATACATTCTACTGAGACCAAAATAAACTAAACTGAAGTGAACTGGTTTAAATGTTGTGGTTGTATTTGATGCTGTGCAGTCAATCCCAACACTCTAAAATAAAAAAATGCAAATATTGTGGGTTGTTACAAACACTAATGAGCCATATGGGGCTTCACTCATTCTGCTACACATTGAAAAATATTATCAATCTTCCATTATAACAAGTTTCAAATTAAGAAAAATGAACTCTGTTTATCACCTGTTACCACAATATTTTGTTTACACTTCCCAAACACTGTTTGTTTCTCTTCTGTTTGTACCATGCAGAATGCCTGCAGGGTCAAGTGTCTGATGAGATCTGACAAGAAAACTGTCTACAATACACTCATGCTCAAGAAGTCCCTGAGATCGCAGAGCAGAATGATTTACTTTTGAGCTGCCGGTGTACAGCCAAGAGATTTGTCTTTTATTTTTTATTTTATTCATTATTTTAAGTTCTTTGCCTTGTCAAATAAATAAGTAGAGCTGAACAGTTTATGTGACATCAATAACTTTAAATATGGAGTCAGAGAAAAGAAACAACTGACTGATGTTTGGAAGCCACTGTTGCAAAGAAATCTTACCAAGACCCCATCACATTAAATGATGTACAGATGTCTAACATACAGGGGACACAAATAAAATAACAAAACACAGTCTTTTTGATGTTATGTGGCTGTTTTCCCACAGTTCTGAACCTTGTGCATTCTATAGCTTTAATTTATATTTTGCAAACAAACAAGTCAAATAATCTCAGACATATACACCTCTTCCTATTTCTCCACTCTCTGTTAACATATAATCTAATAAAACACTGCTCTGATAGAGAACATAGGAAGGGAAAAAAATTCAAAAAAATATTTGGAAAGTTGATTTGATGTACTTTCATCCTTAATTATGATAAATGTACTCTTGGGAACTACTCAAATATTAAACTCTTACAAATATAAAAACAGGTTTCGAATTCATCCGAGGGCCCACCCGGACACTGCTTCCCATGTCTAATCCCAGTCTGACGATGTCCACTTAACTACTTACCCACTGTATGCAATGTGTGTCTGTTCTAACACACACACATACACACAGAGTCCATGACACAGAAGTCCATTTCTCAGTGCTGCTGAGGACTGTCGTCCGTCTCCTGCTCCAGGGAAGGCCACTGTCACTTAGCTGACCCCTGCCCATCTACACCTGTCAGGCGGCATCTTGTCTCTGTGGTTAAGCATGCAGAAAATGGTCCTGGAAACAGAGAGCACTATGGGAACTGAGGATAAGAGTGAGGCAGAGTAACGGCTCAGCTCTGATCGCACAAATCAGCCCTCCGTCCTGGAGACCTGATGGCTCACTGTGCTGCTCTTTAAATATGAATATTTTCTGGGATGTAAATTAGGACTTCAGGATAAAGGAAATCCCACTTTGATATCCCACATATGTTTCATTTGTATGTACTGAGAACTAGTTTTAATAACAGGACCACAAACATAATATGAGATCATATAAGCCTTAATTAGTGCCCAGAAAATTCAGGTAGCAAAAGAACATAAATGATAATTAAATATGAAGAGGGAAGAACAAGTTTGGAGTGAATGACATGATGTCTGTTATTTCCACTGCTCTTCCACTGTCAGCTGACAGTGGTCATATTGCATTTGGTTAAATGGTGACTGCCACCAAGGGAAAACACACCAACGGTCATTTGCATAGTGAGTCAAGAGGGCATCTTTTGTAAGAAAAACATAAAACACTACATTTAACCTGTATGTCTGACAATTATTTGATATATACAACAGCAACTGCAGCACAACAGGGTGAAATACCTGATCTTCAGATAAATAAAATTTTGTTTGGTGTAGATTAGCCATATGTCTATAATAATGGACATATGTTTGGAAATAAGAACAACATTTTATTTTTTCCCCCCAAAAAACAAACGCCATCTAGTGACCAGCTTCCAGCTGTTTTTTTGTGCGCTTTTGTTGACATTAAGGATCTGCAGTGGCAGCATACACAGCAGTTTCTGATAAGTCCATAATATCCCAGATTTTTGGGGACAAAAGTGAAATTATTTATATATAGAGTTAAAGTGAACTTCACACCATTTCCTGCATGCAAGCTGTTGTCATCGTAGCTCGTCGTATTCCATTGTTTTGTCTTTGACGCTGTTTCACTTAACCTTTGGCTGCCGAGCCTGAGCCTGACGTTTTCCCTTTAAAGTTTTTGGCTGACATGCAAAGTCTCCTCGTACGTTTCATCCTCATGTACAAGGTCTGCTGTATCTTACTTTAGTATCATAAACCATGTTAAGTTTAGTTTAGCCAAAATACATGACGTTGATTCAAAGACGTTAGACAGGACAAGAATACCCTGTTACAGACTATGCTAATGGCATGAACTGGTTTTGTTCGCTCTCCCACCAATCTCCAAAATCTTTCATGACAGTGTAGGAAGAAAATGAAGATGTTGGCTAAATCAATATTGTAACAACAATGACAAAGCATACAGTATCTAACACTGTATTGTTGTGAACAGAGGATGTTACAGTTTTCAGCTAACTAAACTTTGCCTCTCAGTTAGATTACAAAGCTAAATGGGATTTTATTATATTATTGGTAGTTTCTGAATACGTAGTATCATCAATAATTGGCATAATATCATTTGATAGTGTGATCTTAAAAAGATTTCTCATGCCAGGTTAGATGGGTAGAAAGTAAGTTAGTTCCTCAAGGAGAACACATTTGGTTTAAATTCACTCTCTGTGATCAATGAGATTTTTGATAAACAGAAAGTATTAGTGGAGCAATAGGAAAGACTTAGTTGATCTGTGTATGGGCCATACCAGAGATGTTCAGGAAATAAATAGCTGTTCTCGCTTTGCACCAAAGGAATTAAATGAAAGATTCTACACTCAAACCTGTTTAATCTTTTGCCAAACTTTGTGAAAAATATAGTCTGGAATTACAGAAAAACTAGATTAATGGGTAAAGAAAAAAATCTTGAAGGAAAAAATAATTATAATTCTGTGGCAGGATGAGGAAAAGCACAGGAGACGAAAGCGAGTTCAAACTTTATTCCTCAGCTCCAAAACCAAACTGGACCTGAACAGGAACAACTTTGCACCAGAAAACCCGGGAACATAAACCACGCCCCGGGCTCGCAACCCACTGGGTGAGAGACATAGCCCCTAGTGTCCGTCACACAGCACCCGCGCCCCCCCTTGATAAGCCTATCAAGCGTGACATGCTCCTTACGCCCACCCATATCCAGCATAAAACCCTTAGGATCTGTCTCAAGAACCCGAAATGGGCCATCATATGGAGGTTGAAGGGGGGAGCGGTGAGCATCATGTCGTACAAAAACAAAATGAGCCAACATGAGCTCCGCAGGCACGAACGACCGCGGAAAACAGTGGTTAACAGGGCCTGGAACCGGAGTGCTGTCAGACAAAAAAGGACAAACGGCCGGACGGGGTCAAGGAACAGAGCTCCCAGGCAAAAACTCCCCAGGGACGTGGAGCGGCCAACCTAGAACCAGCTCAGCGGGCGAAGCGTCGAGGTCCTCCTTAGGGAGCCCAACGCAACCCAAGCATAACCCAAGGTAAACGGTCCACCCAGTTGCCATCCAAGAGCGCAGCACTGCCTTGGGCGACCGGTGAAATCGTTCACACAAGCCATTAGCCTTAGGGTGGTATGCGGTAGTGCGGTGCACCTGCACACCCAATGATCGCGCAAGTGCTGACCAGAGCTCTGACACGAACTGGGGACCCCTGTCTGGGGTGATATCTGACGGAGTGCCAAAACGGGCAACCCAGGAGGAAAGAAACGCGCATGCAATGTCTGAGGATGTTGTGGAGGACAGATGGACAGCCTCTGGCTACCTGGTGGTCCGATCTACCATTTTGAGCAGGTGCGTAAAACCCTGTGAAGAAGGTAGAGGGTCCACTAGGTCTACATGCACATGGTCGAAACATCTGGCCAGGATCGGAAACGGTTTGAGGGGCGACTTAGTGTGCTGGTGGACCTTAGCACGCTGGCACGCCACACATGCAACCGCCCACGCCTTAACGTCCTTGCGGAAGCCAGGCCAGACGAACTTGGAACCGACCAACTTCACCGACGCCCGAACTCCAGGGTGCGAGAGGGAGTGAATCGATTCAAAAATTCGACGGCGCCAGGCCACTGGAACAACAGGGCGAGGACGACCAGTGGAGACATCGCAGAGGAGGGCAGGACTGCCTTCCTGCATCACAGCATCCTCTAGCTTGAGGCCGGTATGCGTTGATCTAAGGGTGAGGACATCCGGGTCGCTGGGTTGGTCGGAGCCATAGCGGAGAAATCCACCCCGAGGTGCACAGGACACACAAGCACACGCGACAGACAATCAGCAACAGGGTTGGACTTCCCGGCCACATGCTGAATGTCTGTTGTGAACTCAGAGATGGCCGCCAGGTGGTGCTGCTGACAAGCAGATCAAGGCTCAGTCACCTTGGACAGGGCGAAAGTCAGCGGTTTATGATCCACATAAACTGTGAAGGAGCGACCTTCCAGCAGGAAGCGGAAATCGAGGGTTGCGAGGTGCAGGGCCAGCAACTCCTGGTCAAAAATGCTGTACTTGCGCTCGCTATCTCGCAGTTTGCAGCTAAAATATGCGAGTGGCTGCCACGCATTTGCCACGCATTTGCCACATGTTGTTCAACCGCTGCCCCCACGTCTATGTCAGACGTGTTGGTTGTTACAGCTATGGATGCCGTGGGTGTGGGATGGGTGAGGAGGACAGCATTAGCCAGGGCGCACCTAGCTCCGTTAAAGGCCTGGACACGTTCGGGAGTCCAGTCGACAGGGTCATTTGCCTTTTTAAGCCGAAGGGCTCCGTAAAGTGGCTGAAGGAGGTGGGCAGCCCGAGGGAGGAAACGGTTATAAAAATTCACCATGCCCAAGAACTCCTGCAATGCCTTGACAGAGACTGGGCGGGGAAATTCCGCCACCGCTTGCACCTAAGAAGGCAATGGGACCGTGCCTTACGGCGAAATGCGGTGACCCAAGAAGTCAATCACGGGCAGTTCAAACTGACACTTGGCCGGGTTGACTATCAGGCCGTGTTCGTCCAGACGACGGAAAACCTGTTTCAGGTGCGCCAGGTGCTCTTCAGCTGACGGACTGACCACCAATATGTCGTCGAGATAAATGAGCACGAAAGCAAGGTCACGCAACACCGAGTCCATCAGCCTCTGAAAGGTTTGCGCTGCCCCCTTCAAGCCAAAAGGCATGCGCATGAACTCAAAAAGCCCAAATGGAGTGATTACTGCGGTCTTGGGCACATCCTCTGCGTGCACGGGAACCTGATGATAGCCACGCACCAAGTCCAACTTAGAGAAAATAGTGGTACCCGCCAGGCGTATGGAGAAGTCCTGTATGTGGGGGATGGGATAGCAGTCATTCGCAGTGTTGTTCAAATGGCAAAAGTCGCCGCAAGTGCCGCCACGACCCATCCGCCTTGGGCGCCATGTGAAGCAGCGAGGCCCACGGGCTGTTGGAACACCTCACTATACCCAGACGCTGCATGGTGGCAAAGTCCTCCTTAGCCGTAGCCAATTTTACCACGTCGAGGCGCTGCGCATGCGCAAAAATTGGGGGTCCCACAGCAGAAAAGGCAGGTGTAGCCAGCGATGGAAAATCCGCCAGCAAACGTTTAAAAAGGTGTTAACAGCATGTGTTAACGGCCCGGCTCCCCCAGTCTTGCACGGAAAAGTGACGAAAGACACAGCATCAATTAAACCGGTGATTGCAACTTCAACAAGCAGACTATTTGCACACAGAAAATCCGTGCCGATAATAGGAGCAGTAATGGAGGCAATTACAAAGTCCCACTCGAAATGGCGCCCGTGGGAACAAACAGTCACCGACCTTGTGCCAAATGTCGCAATGGACGAACCATTAGCTACACTCAGTTGCAGGCCGCCGCCTTCGGCTGACATGTCTGTGCTAGCTGGAGGGAGTAGGCTTTTTTGCGAGCCGGAGTTCACCAGAAACCGTCTTCCTGACATTGATTCCTTAACGAAGAGCAGCTCGCTACGTCCACCAGCGCCCACAGCTGCTACTGAGTGCTGGCCCTGGAGTTTCCCTGCGCCTCAAACGAGCACGGAGGGACACAGCGCCTAGCCTTGCCACCGAACTGCTGGTGGAAAAAACAGAGGCCGTTCCCGCACCGTCTCCGGGCAGTCACTCCAGCGACCATGGCCGGATCTGCGTCTCCCGACACCGTCTGCAGATGCTCCGATGCCACACTTTGGACAGCGAACTGTCTGGTAGCCAGCAGGACCCGATCGGCCTCCTCAGCCAAACCTCGGCAGTCACTGGCGGCCAGGCACGGGGAGTTAGCCAAAGCCGCGTGCACCGGAAACAGGAGCTGGCGCAGGAAAACGTGCGGGAAAAGGAAACCACCTTCGTCCGAGCCTAGCAGCGACAGCATATTGTTCATGAGATCCACGGCCGTCCCGTCGCCCAAACCGGATAGGGAAAGGATTCTATCTGCCCTCTCTGTGGCAGATAGGCTGTACCTCCGGAGCAGAAGATGTTTGAGGGCGACGTATTCACCGTCTGGCGGTGGGGCGAGCAACAGTTGCATGGCACGCTGTGTGGACTGCTGGTCCAGCGCAGCGATGACCAAAAAGTAACTGGAGTCGTCTACAGAGATTCCACACAGGTGGAACAGCGCTTCAACATGCTGGAACCATGAAGCCGGGTCGCTCTGCCAGAACTCTGGGAGCTTCACAGCCGCGGCGAGAACGGCTGGCTGTGAGAGTTGGTGTGGGGTGGCCGAAGTGGAGTCACACTCTTCTTCTGCTCCAAACATGTCCAATACGGGGTCACCAATGTGGCAGGATGAGGAAACACACTGGAGACGAAGGCAAGTTCAAACTTTCTTCCTCTGCTCCAAAACCAAACTGAAACAGGAACAGCCTTGCACCAGAAAACCCGGGAACGTAAACCACGCCCCCAGCTCACAACCGGCTGGGTGAGAGACATAGCCCCTAGTGTCCACCACAATATCAATATCAGTGATGACAAATCATTTTATTGTTCAGCAAACATGTCCTTATGACTGATTCATCTGTTCATCTGAGCAGCTTAGGTTCAGCATATTAATGTGATGTCTGCAAAAGCAGTTATTATGCAAAGTGTAAACTTTGAATTCAAATAAAGTTGAATGTGTTCATGTAAACTGCACTGGAATTTCTGGTATGTATAATTATTAACTAATTTGTTAACACGATGTTAAAGATATATGTGATCATATATACATCAAACACTTGCTTGAAAAATGGTATTTGATAGATATGTATTAAATTAATCTCAGTTTTACTAAACCAGAAATGTCAAGGTGTTCAGAATTCTGGCTCACTGTTTACACACTATCCCTGTTTGGTTCTTCCCACAGTCACTGTATATTCAAGCAAGTTGTACAGGAGACAGTTGGGATTGACTCCAGGCCACAGTGAGCCTGAAACACATTAAGCAAAGTTAATTATTGTTAAATAGTTATTATGGTTTCACTCATGCTACAGAGTGACTGCTGCATTTCATTTATTGTGGGCATTTGGCAAGAAAAAAAATTCTTTACCTAAGGAGCAATTATGGATAGCCCACTGTTTGCTAGTTAGTCAGTTAAGAATTACGGTGCCTTGTTAAAATGATAGTTAATAGTCATTTTCCTCAATTTAGCATGGTTTCATATCATGGTAAACATTGTTTCCAAATGTGGAAACAAACAATGCATGGTCATCTCATCCAAATTTTAGGGTTTTATCATATTTTTTAAAACATCTTCCAAAATTATATGTTTTAAAACTCTGATCACTGTTTATGTGCAAGTGCGATAAAAAATAGAACTGATGCTTTAATGTTTCAACAACTTCTGTCCAAACAAATGAATCGCCTTTTTGTTCTCTGCATGGCAACTCAGACACTGTACCGGAAAGTCTCGTCTCGTCTTGTTTTCTGCCGCTTATCCGGGTCCAGGTCGCGGGGGGCAACAGCCTGAGCAGGGAGATCCAGACGCTCCTCTTCCCAGCCACTTCCACCAACTCCTCCGGGGGGACACCAAGACGTTCCCAAGTCAGAGATATAATCTCTCCAGGGTCTCCTAAGTCTGCCCCGGGGTCTCCTCCCGGATGGGCATGCCTGAAACACCTCCCCAGGGAGACGTCCAGGAGGCATCCTGACAGGTGCCCGAACCACCTCAACTGGCTCCGCTCAACGCGGTTGAGCAGCGGCTCTACTCTGAGCCTCTCCTGGATGTGCGTCCTCCTCACTCTATCTCTAAGGCTGAGCCCAGCCACCCTGCGAAGGAAGCTCATTTCGGCTGCTTGTATTCGCTATCTCATTCTTTCGGTCACTACCCAGAGCTCATGACCATAGGTGAGAGTTGGGACGTAGATTAACCTGTAAACTGGAAGCTTTGCCTTCTGGCTCAGCTCTCTCTTCACCACAACAGACCGCTTCAGCGTCCGCATCACTGCCGACGCAGCTCCAACGCATCTGTCAATCTCCCGCTCCATTTTTCCCTCACTCGTGAACAAGACCCCGAGATACTTGAACTCCTCCACTTGGGGAAGCGACTCTCCCCCAACCTGGAGTGGGCAATCCACCTTTTTCCGGCTGAGAACCATGGCCTCAGATGTAGAGGTGCTGATCCTCATCCCCGCCGCTTGACACTCGGCTGCAAACCAGCCCAGTGAGAGCTGGAGGTCACTGTTCTATGAGGCCAACAGGACCACGTCATCTGCAAATAGCAGAGACGGAATCCGGAGGCCACTGAACTTGACTCCCTCCGCCCCTTGGCTGCGCCTAGAAATTCTGTCCATAAAAATTATGAACAGAACCGGTGACAAAGCACAGCCTTGGCGGAGACCAGCCCTGACTGGGAACGGGTCTGACTTACTGCCGGCAATGCGAACCAAGCTCTGACTCCGACAATACAGAGATTGAATAGCCCGTAACAAAAGGCCATCTACCCCATACTCCCGGAGCACCCCCCACAGGATACCTTGGGGGACACGGTCATAAGCCTTCTCCAGATCCACAAAACACATGTGGACTGGTTGGGCAAACCCCCATGCCCCCTCCAGTACCCTCGCGAGAGTATAGAGCTGGTCCAGTGTTCCACGGCCAGGACAAAAACCACATTGCTCCTCTTGAATCCGAGGTTCAACTAGCAGCCGCACTCTCCTCTCCAGCACCCTGGAGTAGACCTTCCCAGGGAGACTGAGGAGTGTGATCCCCCGTTAGTTGGAACACACCCTCTGGTCCCCCTTCTTGAAAAGGGGGACAACC
>KV751342.1:5804915-5850900 GCA_001698575.1 Mola mola
GGTGAAAGAGAGAGATAGAGATAGTGTCATGCAAGGTTGCTTTACATGGTTACATACATAAGTGTATGTAACTGTTCCTACTTTAAAAAAAAAAAATTGTTTACAGCTTGTAAATAACATTTTTCTTCTTTACCGTCTTCACAGCTTAGAGTTGCTTAGAGTTCCCTCTAAGCAACAGGCATTTGATTATGTTTTTATAATGCAAAGCCTGTTAACATATAGTTTTTGTTTTATTTTTTTATTGAATAAATTTATAGAAATAATTGATTAATAAAAAAAATGATCGACAGATTATTCGTCAGTTGCAGCCCTAGTCCATATAAAAGAAGTGAGCCAGCAGGATAGGACAGGGGAGTGATGTTTTTTTGACATTTTATATGTGCGACCCACGACCTAGAGATTTAAAAAGCTGATAGCAGCAGTTACTAACGTTAATGTTAACTTTAAGTACAATGGCAAAAAACTGAAAATGAGTGCCACATGAGTCCTCCCAGCAAAGGGCAAGATAGACCTGCCAATAATCACCTGCTATGCTGGTCATTGATTACTTTGTCATTGCTTAGTCAACGATTGATAGCACTTATTTGCTATTTTGTAAGCAAGACCTCTCATCAGGAATAGTAGAAAAGAAAGAAAAAACTCAATAATGAACTTCAATAATTATCTTTTTTATTATATTGATAGCAGACTTAAAAAAAAAAAAAAGATTTAACTCACCAACAACACTGGAAATGAGTTTCTACTTTGCTACTAATTACTTGCTAACTGTGTCAGTTGGTGCTGTCTTTAAAGCAGAAACCCTCAGCTGTTAATTTCTATCTAAAATTGAAGGTAAATTCTTAAAGGGAGGCAGAAAAGCTCTGTAAAGTTGTAGACTGTAGACTTGTCATTGAATTTCATGTTAATGCTAAATTATTGAATAATAGAGCTTCAAAACATTTAAATCTTGCTTAATAATGCTCTTCTCTACTGAAATAAAGGATCTCCTCAGGGTCAAATCTACTTCTATGGACACAGCAACCTCTGTTGCAGAACAACAGCTGTGTGAGCCAGTCACAACACTCTCAGCCTCCTGTTAACCTAGTTACATCAACATCCCACTTTGTACTGACTATCATTTACAAAGAGGCAAATAATTACAAGAGATTTAATATATGCAAGGGTTAGGGGGTTGTCCAACACTGATTTCATTATGATGAAATGTATGTACTACTTCCAAAACAAATGTCAAAATTCAAATAGAAATTTGAGTTGAGCATACATCACTCAGCCTAATGCTACACTACCAAAGGCTAACAGACAAGTTAGAAAACACACACAATTTTTGCAGATCAGCACTTCTGCAGTTGCATTTCTCTGCCCGATAAACTTCAAGGCAGTCAGCCTACAGGCAGAATACTAATACTCCTTCACCTGCCACAAAGTATGTATTAAATAGCATACATTGCATGCAGTGATGTACATTATAAAGTTCCTGATTTTTGAGACATATTTTGCTTGTTCATTTTCAGATTTTTCGAAAAAAAAAAAAAAAAAATCAAAGGTCTTTTCGGTTTTAATTGAAAAGGAAATAGATTAAAAAAAAACTCAAACCAACCAGACCTAATATTGTCCTAAATAAACACAGACCTATGGCAAAAGGGCTCAATTTGAGTCCAAGGAAAGGTTCAACAGGGATCTGTTAGGTCAAATTCACAACAAAGTTGTTTGGTCTCCTTGTAACGAACACTGGTACATTTTCTTGTATAGTCTGGTTCATTTGGGCTCGTGTGAAAGCTTATTCCAACTCTTGTGCATACCAAACAAGCATACTCTGGTCCCCCTGAAAAAAAGGGGTCTTGGTTTGTCCCCAAGTTATATGGTGCTGTTCGTTTGAGATGTAAAATCAAAGAGGTTGTAGAGGTTGTAGCACCAAGATGGGAAATGACAGTGCATAATGGGTAAAAAGAGGCAAAGCAACATAAATTCGGAAATTATATCAAGTTGGCACTACAGAAGTAGAAAAATGTCTTGTGGACATAGATGGAGCAAAGATAAGGTAAAAGCCCTGAGTTAAATAGAGTTAGATGATATCACAGCTATTTGAGGCCACTCACAAAAATCACAACATAATTAAAGTACTTAGCAAGCAAATGTTGGCGTTGGGATTCAGTCTCACAACTGACAGTGCCGATTGATTATGGTGCATATGGTTAACACCAAAATACAAACAAAAATCCCAAAACTGTATGAACCCTCTGGGGTTGCTCCGTTGTCTTTGTTTCCCAATCATAAAACAGAGTATCAACATCAGGGGAAGGTGGATGCAGTAGTACAGGAGCTTTCTGTGAAAGTACCTTTAAGGTCATGATTTAACTGTACAGCCAAATCAGTGCCATTCTCTCTGGAGTGTTTACTTTCCATTCAGGAATAAGTCCACTGTCCAATAAGTGTAATGTTTCCTTGAACATTTTATGCCTCCTCAAAAAAAAGTGGTTTGAGACCAACACACCCCCTAGTAAAAGCGGTCTGTCAGTAACCACTCACTCATGCTTCCTCAAGGCTGACACTGAAGCTAAGGCTTCCACAGTCTTACTGCATATCTGTTTGCTCTGGAGATGATAAGCACCCCAGTGATGATGTGAACAGTGTTGTGGGGCAGCCTTGAAAATCTAATGCATTTTAATGAGAATCCTGGGAGCAGAGCTGTGGCAGCGGCAGCCCTGCTTTGTGGCAGCTCATTCGGTCCCTGGTGTTCATCATTCCCCACAATTCACCACCCCCTCCTTGGAGCTTATCCTTCCTCTTTCTGTGCATTTATTCACTTTCTAATAAACTCAGAGTTGATGAGACTCTTTTAAAGAGAAATTCAAAAAGGAACCGTAAACGTTGGCTGTATCGTTTCAGTCCTCTTTCTTCCACCCTCTGCCTGCTTTTCTTCCCTTTCAGCCTCTTGATTGCTGATCTCTCCCCGGCACAATGATATGTCCTTATTGGTTGTCATCTTTATTCCTGGCCCAAATGTGGCCTGTCAGGTTGGATCAAGCAACCAGAGCTCAGTGTGGCACTAAGGAGGATTAATAACCCAGCAGCTATTATCTGGCTGTACAAAGACGAGCCTCATACCCTTTCTCTCACTTTGCATCTGTTTCTCAAACATGTCTGAAAACACATATATACATTGCAAGCTCACATAAACTCATAATAACTTTATGTGACTATGCAACAGCCAGTAAAACATGCCTTTTCAATTTTGGGGCCAAGACCTGCTGTACATTTGAATGCCAAATAAACTAATTTAATATTAATTCAAGCGTTCTACATTTAAAAGATGTTTTCTGGCTGTTCTCTGAAGAATGGAAACTCCAGTGATATATAAAATACGGTCTTGTTTGGGAGCTGATGGGCCATAAATATCTCCAGAAGCAGCATTAAGGTAATTTAATTTTCACAGCACTGATGTAATTATTACAAAACAGAACATGGCAATGTATGGTCAACAAATAAACCAACCTAGCTGTTTCACTTACAACTCAGCACACTAAGATAATTGCAATAATAGCAATTATTGTTCAATTTGTGCTTTAAAACTAAAATTACTTGTTGCTGATGAACATCAGGAAGGCTGGGGCTGACATCATTTTAGTCAAGCAAGTACATCCATTCAAATTTAAGTTTCAAACTCATTGGTTGTTTAGAAATGATAATCTCTGCTACTGCCTAAAATGCTGGACTAAGTATCAGACAGTCTATGCACTCATCCAAAATCACATACTTATTCATTAGAAATTAGACTGCAAATTTCTGTGTGGAACAAAACACATTTTTAAATGTATAAGTAAATATGCATTACCAAATATATTATTTTTTTCATATGTTTTCATTTTTAAAACAAACTGGTATGGAGCTGGCGCATGGTAAAGGCTGACACAAAGTTATGATAGCAGTATCAATCAGGAAAAAATGGTATCAGAGTATCTCCAATTAACTCTTCATTTTATTTTCTATATTTAAGCTTAGCTATGTAGTTTAAAGTAAAGATCCAAAGAAAGCTAAGTAGCTATGAATATTACATGATTTTAACAAAGTGGTATTGCTGTGCGATTAAGTTATTTTTTTTTTAATTTAGTTTATCAAATAAAAACAGTGATGTTTATACTAATGACATTGTCTTGAATGATCACTGAATAGAGATATGCTTTAACACAGCAATTTAATAACTTCCTCATCACTTATTACACCTATAGCGCAACGACATATTACATTTATATGGTAGTTCTGACTGCTGAAAATGTGTTATACTCTTGTTTAAAATCATTAAAATAATGCAATCATACCCATTCAACATACATGTTTATACACAGCCTATTACTCTGAATAGCCCGCTCAATAAGTTCATTCAACCATAAATTTATAGTGTAACTTAATTATTCCTAGAGGCGTATGATGATATACATAGCACTTAAGAAGTCAAATGACATATACATGATTAGGAAAATGCACTTTCTATACTAAGTCTAATAGATTTACACACACATCTGTAAGCGCAGGATGAACTACAAGTGTATGTGAGCTGGAAGCTGTTTCTAAGAAGGTAGCAGCCGGTCACACACACTTGCACAGGCAAACCCTGTGACAGGCTCAAAGAATTGTATCGATACAACCGCTTTAAGGTATGCAGAAAATAAAAGCCATTATCTGTGCAATAATTCTTACCTCAGCTCTCAGAAAAATTCAGCTTTTGTCTTTGAAGGCAGTTGAGAGGTTAACGCTAGCTCACTTGGGCAGCATCAGTCTCTCAGCATATAACACAAAATGCTTCTAACACGGGAACGCAACACAAGTAGTGGGAATGAAAATAAGAATTCGGGTGGATACTGGAACTACTGGGAAAAAACAACGCCGTGTTCAGTCATTGCATTTTCCGAGACACGGCTGGGGCATTTTTGTGTATTTTTTTTTTTTTTAACGAGCTAGCCTAGCTATTAGTAGGGGAGAGAGAGTGACAGACGGAGAAGCTACCTGGCTACCGACTCTACTGTGCCGTTTCCAGTCTCCACCCACTGCCAAAGGAAATCCCGCGCTCAGATCTCGCGATGACACTCGACCTCTGTCATGCGCAGTCGACAGTTATTTCTCTAGCGCATGTTTATCTGATTCATTGGTAAAATAACAATTAAGATTCTTATGTTAAAGTAGCAATACCACAATTTAAAAAAGAGTCATTTACAATTTTACTTAAGTAAAAGTATGCTTATCAACAAAATACTTAAGAATCAGTCTAGTAAAAATAGCTCCTGTCAATTATATTGTAATAATCTAGTAACACATAACATAAATTAAAGCTACTGTTTTTTAAGTGGGGTGTTTTTTGATATGTATGAGAAAGAGTTTGTCATCAGAAGCTTGTATTACAGCAGATAACTTTCCATAATACACACACACACACCCACTCACCCACACACACACACACACACACACACACACACATACACACACATACACACACATACACACATACACACACACACACACACACACACACACACACACAAGCACAAATAAAATTAAGCAAAACAAAAAAATGAATGGAGTAGTATTTAAACCCGTTTTATAATGATTTTGGTTAATTACAATAGTTTTACGTAAAGAACTGTGATTCTCTTTTGACTCTTGAATACCAACTTGTTTTCCTAAAATTCTTTGGTGGGTACAATGCAAAAATCTTTATATAAATGCCAGAATAACACCCTATGTGATAATTTAGGGCAAATAAAAGCCAAAAACACATTCAATTTAGATTTCATGAATTAAAAACTGCTGTGAATCTCTGAAGACACAGGGTATCAAGTGCAAAGCAGCGCTTCCATCTTGAGTTTATAAAAGAAATGCAAGAATTGCCATTATGCAGTACTGTTTGTTTTGTTTTGTTTCGTTTATTTATTGCTGTCGGAATGACATAATGTCCCAATCATAGGTTTACTTGAAATATCAGTGTGTGTAAATATTAAAGGCATTTGTATTATGAAAGCTCAGATCAACTTGTCCTTGTAACTTTAGTTAAAAATGTCAGGTACATACAGATGGGTGACAAATTTAAAAATAAAATAATTTGAATTTCGTTGGTAAGATATTTAATCATTACAAGCTATAGCAGTTGCAGCTCTTGAGACTCTCAAACTAACCTGTTCTAATGAATTTTACTGGGACGATGCCATTCCCAGCTCCTCGTTGATTTCAAATCCAAGTCAGATTTTACCGAGCATCTTTAAAGATGCCAAAGAGCAGTATTTTGATTGTCATTAAGATGTGGATGCACGAGGAGAACGATGGAACCGACGTACACTCCTCAGGTCCACAACAAATGTGTTTAGTCCGTCACTAGATGTCACTCTACGCCCTTTATTTGGAAGGCCAAACAGCAATGACAATCTTTACTGAATCCCTCGCAAAAATCTAGACCATAATAACTGTTGCTGTATGAAACACGTTTTAATTATTATAAACAAATCTACTTTATTCGCCTATGTTGAAATATAAGAGAACTGCGCGACATTTGGACGTCATGCTATGCAAAGGCTTTATTACTAAACACCCCAGTTTAATTTTGTTCCTTTGACAAAGCTACCATACTTTGATCAATTGGACGCTCATTGTACTGTAGTATATTGTGTATTGGTACGTGAATAGACTGATGCTTCAGCATTGTTTCCCGATCCAGATATTTTATTTGACGTCAGACTAGGATGCAGTCAGTGATGCTCTCATGCTTCCTTCATGGTCCTCGTAAGGACCTGACTTTGATCGCCAAAATTGTGAATATATACAATGTGGCCCGCATTTAAGCGTCTTTCAGTTAAACATTCCCAATAAAACTGTCAAATGAAATAAAAAGAAAAGAAACAATATTTTCTCGCTTTTCTCTATTGTTGCTTCTGAAAATCATCAGCTCACCCGGTGTTTGATTAAATGGGGAAATGGGAAATGTTTGTCTTTGTGACCTTATTAATCCACATGTGCGTATGTCTTAAATGGTGGAAAAACCTTCCGACATATGTATTAAGTTAAACGATTATCTCGGGCTAAAGCCTAATAGTTTGAAATGCCCCCACTTTTTCAGGACTTGAACGCAGCATTACAGCCCCACAGCCTCGGCTGGGAGGATACAGCGGTTCCGAAAAGGGCTGCCGTCGCCAACGATGTAAGCCTTCGCTTTACGGATGAACCCTGGATATAGACACCTTCCGAGTGCCGCGGTCACTTCGAACACGCGGTGCCATCCTCGTCATCTCTGATATTTTGCGATAAGAGTCAATGCTGAGCATCCTAAGGATCCCAGATACCCGGTAAAGACCAGACTCGGGGCTTTATGTTTACCAAATGAAAGCTGGAGAAGTGAGCTGAGCGAGCTGTAGTAACTTTAGCTTGCTACATGCTAACGTTATGGCTAGCCGTGTGATATGTAAAACTGCACCTGTTCCTATGAATCCAGCGCTATTTCAAACGGCTAGACGTGTCATGTGTGTAGACAGTGTGCAGACAGACTGCTTGATTTACAGGCCAGTGTTCTAACGTTAAAGTACGAACGCCGTTAAACGTTAGTAAGCCAGTCAGTTAACGTTGCTCAATCAATGAACAACGAGCTACCCGCTTGCAACGTTAAGCTAAAGTTCGTTGTTTGTGGTACTGCTAGGCCCGTCAAGGCAGCTCACTTTTGGACTACTCTTTCAAACTCAACTATGGCAACTACCTAGCTGTTAGGCTTTCGGAAGCCTGTTATTTTGGTTTTGGGAAAATTTTGCTTGCTTCATTATAGTGGCACGAAGCAGTGCATTAGCCGACGCTAGTGCAACAGCAATCTTGTTATAACAAACCGAGCTCTTCCTCAAAAAAGCATTGTAACAGTTAGGGATTTAATGTGAAGTTACGCACAGACATATTTGAAGTATAATTATTGCTCTCAAAATCTTCATTCGTTACGCTTAATGGAACCTTTTAACTCAAACTCATAGAGTATTTGAGAGTCATTTCTGGCTCAATTCAGTTCAATTATTTACCTTTATAATGTAACATAATCACTGCTTTTTTGATACATCCATTCATCCATCCATTATCAACACTAATCCTATATGGGGGTGGACAAATCAGCAGTTTTTCACTGGGCAAACAAATAGAGACAAACAACCTTGCACACTCATATTCATACCTGTGGCCAATTTAAAAAAACCCAAAACAGTTAACCCAACTTGCATCTCCTTGGACTGTGGGAGGAAACCGGAGCACCCACAAGAAACTCACACAGGCAGTATGAGAATATACAAGCTTCACACTGCTTATTGAAATTATTGCATTTTATGTGTGTGTGTGTGTGTGTTGTGTGTTAAAATGTAGGAAGCTGGAGCCATGGGTTTCCCCTTCAGCCTTCGATGAACTGAACTAAGCTGGACCCACAGGACTCTGCCAACCAGCCCCTGCCTTCAGTGGGGGCTCCCCTCTCCCCATCAACCTCCCCAGCTATGGCAGGTTTCAAGCGGGGCTATGATGGCAAGATTGCTGGCCTGTATGACCTGGACAAGACGTTGGGCCGTGGTCACTTTGCTGTTGTCAAACTGGCCCGTCATGTCTTCACTGGGGAGAAAGTGGCAGTGAAGGTGATTGACAAGACTAAGCTGGACACTGTTGCCACAGGCCACCTTTTCCAGGAGGTCCGCTGCATGAAGCTAGTGCAGCACCCCAATATTGTGCGCCTTTATGAAGTGATAGACACTCAGACCAAGCTTTACCTCATTTTGGAGCTGGGTGATGGAGGGGATATGTTTGACTATATCATGAAACATGAAGAAGGACTGAATGAAGAGCTGGCTAAGATATATTTTGCCCAGATTGTCCATGCTATCTCCTACTGCCACCGGCTGCATGTGGTGCACAGAGACCTCAAGCCGGAGAATGTGGTGTTCTTCGAGAAACAAGGGCTCGTCAAGCTCACAGATTTTGGATTCAGTAACAAATTTCAGCCGGGGAAAAAGCTGACAACAAGTTGTGGATCATTGGCATACTCTGCACCAGAAATACTGCTGGGTGATGAGTACGATGCTCCAGCTGTAGGTATGCAAAATATTTAGGCCAGTAGGCCAAATTAATTGAATATGTCAAAATGATCATTAGAAATGACAAATTGCAGATTCATTATGTAGTACATTTAGTCCATCAGTCCCTTTAAGAAATTTTGCAGCTTTCACACAGGATCTTGCTAGTACTTTATTGTGTGGTATTCATTGGTTTAGACAGATGAGGCCACTGTCCCCCTCAGAACTCCTTTACTTTCAAAAAGGCATGTCTCTTTCAAAATGCAGGCTTTTGTCATCAAACTAACACACGATTTCTGTATCAAAGTCCTTTGATAACCCAGCTTTAGCGCAGTGGTTTAATGAGGTTGGCAATGTGGCCAGCACCTGTTTGACACGTTCTTCTCACACCTTGCTGTGTAAACACATGTTCACCATGGCTTTCATGTGTTTGGATAGACCATAACAAATGTTGGTGATGTGCTAGAGTCCTGTGCAACAGAGTTAGCAGAGCTGCACTTGTTTGAAACTGTGTTCCAGTATCATACTGCTATTAAAAGTTCACAATATATATCATTTTGCAGGCTGCCGTAGACCATGTGCTACAAGGTCCGCTTCACTAGCACTGATGTCTGTGGGTGTCCCATTCCACTGTATTTGCTGTCTCTTTGATTTTCTATGAATGCTGACAGAGCAAAGACTAAAGGATTGTGTCTTGTTCTTGACATCTTTCATATCAACTAGTTTCATTCATTGAAAAACATGTGACTCTGTCCAGCTCCTGAAGTAGATAATGAGATGTCCAGTTAAGCTTTTTTTGGGCCATAATGGGTGTTCATGTGATGCTAATCGAGAAGGAGTCTGATGTCAGTTTCTTGATTGTTTATGCATGATGAAAATGCTCTCAAAGGCAATCAAATATTTATTGTTTCCCCCTTCTTTTTCACTTGTGGTTCTCACAAAGTTAAGAAGTATAGCAGAGGCAAGAGGAACCTGTGGTTACTTTCTCATTGAACTTATACGTATATAACTCATACTTAAATAATATTTTTACTCAGGACAGTGAAGAGAGTTCTTAATTGTACTGCTGATGTGTGATAAATTGTTTCTAATGAAAGAAACGGCATTGAATATGAAGAGAGTCTGAATGAATGAAAGACTAAGAACATTAGATTCTCCATGTTATGTCTTGCTGCTTTTGGCTCCTTGTGGTGCACAAAGATCAGATCGGAAAGTTCTGTTCACAATGGATCAACAAAGAAGCTTGTCAGCTAAACCAGTGGATGATCATTTCAGTTGGTCCCAAGTAAATTTAGTACCAATAAACTTTTTTCTCTTGTTCACAAATTGTGCCATTAAACTCATGTTTGATGTTTGGCCCTTATAGTTAGATAGTATTATATTAGTATTAAATTAAAATTATAACATACAAAATTTCCCCCCAAGTGTGCAAAGTGTTTTGAGAGTCCATAGCAAAGCCATCCACATCCATTTTTCTCAAACAAGCAACTACTAACATCACAAAACAAAAGCATTTTTTTTTTTTTTATCACTTAATCTCTAATGGTGACATATAAGCATATTAAACTAGTGCCAGGCTGCCACTGTGACTGGTTCTCCAGTTTTTGCGCTGGAGATCGATGATGATAATGTTGTCATTTTTCTATAGATATGATATTGTGCAGTTGACATATTTGAAAATTTTTGCAAATTGGTTTCATATCTCTGCTGCCCCTGAAAGTTGATGAGTGAAATTATCTGTCAGTATGACCTCATGCACTGCAGGTGTGAGAAGCCTAGAATAGGTAGGGGTAGGCGGAGCATTTGCTTAAAAGTTGTACCTGTGCTATTGCAAACAGAACAGTGCAGGAACAATGGGGTAAAAACTTTGTAAAACAAGTCTCAAATTAACCACAAAAATCCCCAATTACAGGTATGATGGAAAGTAAGCAAAAATGGAGGCAGGACATCTTCAGTCTGTTCACTGCTGTGATGTGCTCTCCACTGGTGAAAATTGGCAGTGGAGTTAAATCATGTGAACCACATGGTGATACAACCCCCTTCCACTTGGGCAGCTGTTGCTCAGATGGTAGAGCAGTTTTCCAGTGATTGGAAGATTCCTGGTTCAATCCCAGACCCAGTACAGTAGCATCCGGCTTAACGTGTCTGGCTCCTTGAGCAAGATGCTGTGTGTGAATGATTAATGGTCCTGATGAACTGATCCATTGTTTCCTTTTTACAATGGAAGAGTGACTACCCTGCAAGGTAGTCACTGTATGAATGTGTGAGTGAATGGATGTGTGAATGCAAAACCTGTAGTGTAAAATCGCTGGTTACATCTCATCACATCATAAATCACAAAGAAACACATTGAAACAGTCTTACATGTAAAACATACTAATCTGCAAAAACAAAATCAAATAATCAACTGTAATTTTTTTTTCCCCCTAAAGTTTTGATACAGTGAGTCCCCTAGACAGTAAAACATCATACTTGACATGGCACATTGACATTTTTGTTGTGGGCTTGACTGTTCAACTGAAATGTCTGTTCTGATGGTAGATCTTATTGATGAATGAGAATATGCACTGGGTTAGCAGACTAGTGGTAAGCGATGATTGTTGATTTATCAGTGTTAGTATGATGCCCGGTATTAAACGATTTTTCAGTGCAAATACAAAGAACAAATTGTGTAAACTCAGAATGAGCATTTCAATCAAAAAGACTATCCAGTAGTCACTGGAATGTATAATCAAAGATCAGTAGAATAAAATTAAATGAGTCTCATTCTTATTTAACTGTAAACTCAAATCTTTATACTATATAAACAGGTCATAATGAACTCCACCCTCTTTTCCATAAAACACACAAATATAAACAGTATGTTTGAGGCAGCATTGTGTTGATGATTCAGGCAAAAGCTAAACAAATGTCAATAAAAAAACCTCATACCAATAATAATTGGAAAATAAATGATGATTACATATTTCTGTGTTTGTCACAGTGTGTTTGTGACAGATCAGCAACTCAGCAAAAAAAAAAATTTGTGCAAGTTTATCCTTTCAGTCAGTATCACAGAAACCGACTATGTTGGAGGAAAATGTGTGCTGACCTCAACAAAATCCCTCAAACAAAACCATCACCTTCGACAAAGCTGATTGGTTCCATGTCTTTAGCTATCATCGTTGTGATAAGGGCTAATGTTTTTTCTGGTACCAAGCTAGTTGATCATTTGATGTACTGTTTAGCTGTCAAATGACAGGGCATTATTGTTAGTGACGTGTTTTTAAGCTTTATCCGACAGTTTTGTCTCCACTTTATTTTCACAAATTTTCTTGAAAGAGTTCCACAGAGAACAGCTGTAGTAATCTTTTAATGTACAATGCCTTTATACAGTAGCATCCGGCTCATCTCACAGCGCCATAGCAAATGCTATGCTGCCTTCATAAGGAAAACAAAACGGCGTGCTACATATTTTTTCGTTATAATTAACTAAATCTACAGTAATATTACTTGTCAGTCTGTGAAACAGAACACCATCAGTCACTGTCTTTCTTACTACCTAAGCTATTATTCTTTTTCTTACAGTTAATCCCCACTTAGAGCTTTTAACAAATGGCGATTGTTGTAGCCAAGATTGACACTTGCTCTGTCACAGCAGAAGCACAGTTATAATGTATACCTGTAACTCTTAATTTGCATTGTGAGCAGCAAGAAGTTAAAATGCAATCCAGCAATATAAGCATGTTTAAAATAAGATGTCTGGTACTCTTTTAACTAGAAGCAACATGCTCTCTATCTGATTTCATGTCAAAAATGCAGAAAAAATAGTCCTTAAGAGAAAGTTATTCTTGCTGACAAGTTAATCAAGTTAAATAGTTTGAAAAACTGTTTTGGCTTGATCAAAAACTGAAATAGACACCGTGACAGATGTGAACCTGTGAATGTTACACTGCGTGAATGTTTGGGAAGGATTAGCACTTGGTGGGCAACAATGACACACACGTCATTTTAAAATGTATGTTTAAAGATGATATCATTGTTTTCGCAGCATCATTGACAATCATAATAACTGACTGTGCAGCTCTTTCACTGTACATTATTGTGCTGAGCAGGGCTATTAAGTGGGTTGAACAGTCTATGTGCTGTACTTGGTGCCTTTTGTGAGTGATGCAACTAGAGAGATTGACACTCTATAGGTCTTACTGTAGCTACTTAGCTACAGCCATCTGTTTCTGTGGTGTGGAGAGTAGTTGTAGCCACTATTGGCTACAAAAACAAATGCAGAAAATGCGGCTACAAGTACTCTTCACTTATTAAGGGTACCATGTGACACTTTTGACAATGGAAGCGCCAAAAAATGAATTCCATACTGAACTCAACTGTACAGCTTGGTGGAAACAGGGCTTAAGTTATCACCAGGGCTATTGGAATGAATTTCAGGCTTGGAACACAATAATTTTAATCAAATTGTTGAGAACTCATTAATATTTGAATGTTGAAATTACAATTTGAATGTGTTTTTAGTGTTTTAAATTAAGTTTTAAAAAGTTTGCTACCATTCCTGAATCTCACCATACTTGTCTTGGCCTGTACTTTTCTCACATTTTGGAAACAAGAAGCTTTTGAGCCACTACCTGTAGTCATTTTAATGAGGGACACACTGATTTTGCTCTACCACTATGAACTTACGTCTGCAATCGCCTGGTACCGCAGTGGCAGCAGCTGCTTATAAAATGCTTTGCATTCCAGCAGAATCCCCCGGTTTGTAGGCGGTATTCAGAATATATTAAATGCAGGAAATTGTGAGAGAGAAGCAACGGCTGCTGGCACAGAACGCACAGAGAAAACATGGCTGTAGCTACGGTGAATACACCTACCTCAATCTCTGTCTGTGTGCAAGTCAGATGTTTTAAAATCAAAAAGGAATCATATAATAAGAAAGTCCTGCACAATTTGGTTATAGGTAAACTGTGTGCAACGGTGAATGTGGCTTTCTGGAAATTAATGTTATTTGTGATTATTTCTTTATTTAGAACTCCCTCTACTGGACAAAATGTACATAAATCACATGCTGGTATGGCACTGACAACAGTTAAGCGTTTATGGGTGTGCAAAGTGAATATTACTACTAAAATTTTAATATAATTCTATATATTGCAAAAAAATTTATGAAATTCAAAATGGAGTATAGATCAATATTGACTATACATCACTACAGCCTCTCTGTGCTAACACAGATATGGGGACGGTGATCCACTTTCTGCTTGCACTGCAGCCTTCGATGTACTGACGTTTCAGTTGTTACAACACTGATTTTGATTTAGGGTATATCTTAATTAAGGATCCACCACCAATATGGAAAAAGGGGGCCAATTCTGATTTTAAATAACTGTTTGGCTGATAACCAACACTGATAACAATGAAAAAAAATTTTCAGCACCTGGTCTGATGACCAACCCTCATTCACGTAGTTCTTTCATCAACCTTCAAGAATTTGATGCTTAAACATAACATGTCCCATTCATTGTTTCACATGTTGATTTAAAAAAAATAAAATAAAATCAAACTCCACAATATTCTTTTAAACAAGGTTCACTTGTACCTTGATGATAGTTATGCATCGACGGCATTGCAACGGCAGCAAATTTTTAGTTTTAATAATAAATAACTACCCAATATACCAAAAGGCCCAATGGTAACTCTGGAGGAGCTGCAAAGACCCACTGCTCAGGTGGGAGAATCTGAGGACAACTATTAGTTGTGCACTCCACAAATATGGCCTTTATGGAAGAGTGGCAAAAAGAGAGCCATAAAAAAGTCCCACTAGCAATTTGCCACAAGCCATGTGGGAGACACAGCAAACATGTGGAAGAAGGCGCTCTAGTCAGATGAGACCAAAGTTGAAATTTTTGGCCTTAATGCAAAATATTGCGTGTGCCGGAAAGCTAAGTCTGCACACCACCATAATCACACCATCCCCACCGTGAAACTTGTTGGTGGCAGCATCATGCTGTAGGCATGCTTTTTTTCAGCTGGGACAGGGAAGCTGGTCAGAATTGATGGGAAGATGGATGGAGCCAAATACAGGGCAATCCTTGAAGAAAACCTGTTACAAACTGCAAGGGACTTTAGATTGGGGCGGAGGTTCACCTTCCATCAGGACAACGACCCTAAACATACAGCCAGAGCAACAATTGAATGGTTTAGATCAAAGCATATTAATGTGTTAGAATGGCCAAGTCAATGCCCAGATGTAAATCAAATACAGAATCTGTGACAAGACTTGAAAATTGCTGTTCTCCATCCAATCTGACTGAGCTTGAGCTATTTGCAAAGACAGATGGGCAAAAATTTCACTAGATGTGCAAAGCTGGTAGAGAAATACCCAAAAGAATTGCAGCGAAATGTGGTTCTACTACTTTGTCTTACTTATTGTTTGTGTCACAATAAAATTGATTTTGCACCTTCAATGCACTGTGCATTTTGCGTTGATCAATTGGTGAAATGACCATTTAAGTCAATTTGAATTATAGTTGGTAACACTACAAAATGTGGAAAAGTTCAAGGGGGGGGTCAATACTTTAAAATACTTTTAAAATACTTTAATACTTTTTGAATACATTTATGCTGGTACAGTTGGGCGCTTGATGTTCTTAATGTACTAGTCAACTTAGCTAGGGAATGAAAACTTTACTTTGAAACTGCCTAGGTGTCTCTTGAAATTCTGTACCTCGAGGGTATTAGAAATCACCGAAAGAGCATACAGAAGAGCTCTTAATTTCAGTCCATGTTACTGTTGCCTGCTGCCAGTAGATAGGAAGAACAGTTAATCCATGCTGTTTGGACTGGGCCAGGAGATGAGAAGGAGGCAGGATGTAGCATTTACACGGTCCTTTGTTGACGTATACTGGCTTTGATTAGAATTTATTAATCTGGTTCTCTCGACTGGACCATAGATAAACTTCCATATTATCCGTAACATTTTCCTTGCCAAATGAAATATTGTATTTGTAAATGGCTGTAAAAAAGATAGTTGGCATGAGTACTCCTGAGGAGAAATTACGATCGGGGAAGGGGGATAGGGGATATAAAAGAGGCCATCTTGGCCCTGACTATTGTGGTTCAGTGGCACTGGCAGTAGCATTGTGTGAGTTGGTTTGTGAAATAATAAACTCAAATAACATTAATTTCATGAAAACCCCCTGCACCATTACACACACTCTGTATATTAAAAAAAAAATGTCTGTGCAGTACCTGAACCTTGTTTCTTCTTGTACGATTCCTTTGTGATTTTAAAACATATGACTTGCACGCAGACAGCGATGCAGGTAGGTGTATTCACCATAGTTACCGCGTGGCCGTCTCCTCACGTTGTGTGCCAGCAGCCATGGCTTCTCCCTCCCTGTTTTCTGAGTTGTATCTACCCTTAATACCGGCTACAAACCAGAAGATTCTGACAGAAGGCAAAGCATTTTAAAAGTACACGCTGCTGCCGTGATCAGAGGTGGCGACTACCATAAGGTGCTGCACTGAACTTAATGTTTAACCTGGCTGCTATAGCTGGAAGGTCTGAGTGGCAGAGCAAAAGGTGTGCGCATACCTCATTAAAATGCCTTGAGGTGGCCTAAAATCTTCTTGTTTCCAAAATGTGAGTAAATGACAGGCATGTACAGTGAGATTCAGGAATAGTAGCAAGCACACTTATAAAATTAAAAACACAGTCCAATAGTAATTTCAGCATTTGAATATTAATGAGTTTTAAACAATTTGAATTATATTCAAATCCCAAAAATCTCTGTGCCTGAGGGAAATGTACATACCATGTACAGACACAAGTAGATCACACACTTGAGTACATAAGTTCTCCAGTCACTCAGACATGTGTATGCAAATACTTTGTGTTGTGTAATTCACTCTCTCCTACATAGATAAACACGTTCACCAGGTTAGGATGACTTTTAGCAGCTGAAAGACACCCATATGCACATGTGTTTTAAGCGTGAAAACACAGGAGTGGCAAAGTGTTGCAGTGGTTACCATTGTTTCCTCACAGCAAGAATGTCCTGGGTTTGATTCGTGGCCTTTCTGTGTGGAGTTTGCATGTTCTTGCTGTAATTGGTCACTCTAAATTGCCCCTAGATGTGAATGGTTGTTTGTCTCTCTATGTCAGCCCGGCGATAAACTTGCGACTTGTCGCCCGATGATGCTGGAATAGGGAAAATAAAACAGTATTTAAAATAAGGGCAATTTATTTAAAATGCATACAGATACAGAGACACACACTATCAGTCACTGAAGCCTCAATCAGGGTCCTAATATTTGCTGTTGTGATATGTTATAATTTAGTATTGGCTACATGACTCAGATATTGTAGCATGTTTTTTTTTTTTCTTTACTGCGAAGTCCATTTTCACAGCACATCACATATTGAAACAAGCGAAACCAAAGTGAAAGCTTTCTGAATGACATTGCAGGTTGTATGTAAACCGTTTAAGCAATGGCACACACAGGCTCACCAAAGCAATCTATGGTTGCACCATAATCAGTGTATTTAGATGAGTAATTTGTTTGCAGATCATCTTCATCCCTGAAATGCCCGCCAAGTTAAGTGTACCTGTGGGGAGCATATGACATGTTTGTGCGTGTAATAGAGAGAGATGTGCTTCAAAAATACAAAATACATGGTGCACTTCAACATCGATATTGTGGTGTGCTGCGACAGATAAATGTACTGTATGTATGTGTTAATTACATTACTGTTAATAATTGTCAAGTAGACTGTTAGAAGGCAGTGATGCAGAGAGGAGGGCATGAAGGCCATACAGGCTGATAGGTTCCCAGTTTTCAAAAGGTGACCAGTAAAATCCCTGCCCTGAAAGTAAAACATTAATAAAAACAAAAGGTTATAAAACTTTTACTGTTACTTTTGTTAATTTTCAGTTGTTACAATAAATATTGGCTTTTTTAAAACGTTATCCATGGTGTTAAACTAATGCCACTTTTATCTAAAATGTTTGAATATTCAAAACAGGATAATTGATAGATGGTTATATATTCCATAGCTCGGAAACGATTTGCCTGTGATTACTGTTAATGTTGTTTTTGTTATTCTTTTGTGAATTTGTGTAACAAAACCACTTTAGATGTGCTTACAGCCACATAATGTATCAGTGTGTAGATACTGTGCTTGTTAAGTTAGTGGAAGCAGTTTAGCGGCATTTATTGGCTCTGTTTATCAGAGTTTTATGTTTTATGATTTTATCATAGCCTAATAATATAATTTTCTCACTATCGGTCCAGTCAGTTGTCCTATCTGTCCAGTACATATCATGCATTTTTGCTTTTAAATTCCAAACCAGGCTTTAATGAACAGGTCCTTTTCCCATCAGGAAAAGCACAGGGGTCACTAATAACATTAACAATGGCTTTAATCTTTCTCAGTAAACTATGATCGTGACAGTAAGTCGACACAGAATAGACCGTTTTAACAAAAAACATATTGACATGAAATTGCATGAATTAAACACAGGTTTAAATAATGGAATTAGGTAAGGCTTATGTTCCTGTTGCAGAGCCTTTCCTATGAACCAAATCTCTTTGACCTGAAATAAATAGAATCTTGATTAGTATTAGTAACACCTCTTTTCCATACTATTTAATGAGAAAAAGGAAAAAGATCTGGTACAGTAAAATGCAACTCATCCAACATTTATTTTATTAGTTACTCCTGTACTTTTTAGAATGTGGCATGCCCAAAGTTGTTCTGTGACATTGGCCTCTATCACTAGTTTTCCAGTAATTTGGTGTTTTGTTTGCTTCATTTGCTGATAATGATAACTGGTGGATATATTGCATCAATAGCTGTACATTTACTCTCTGGCAGTGGAGATAAGTTTTTAGAACAGGAGAAAAATGTAAAAATAGTTGCAAAAAATAAAAATTCCGAAAATGTATTTACATTACCTGTTAAGACCATATATTGGCATTCTTAACTCTGCCTGCCACAAAACATATATTTCAAAATCAGAATATCTCAGGAATGAGGAGTCAAGCTAAGAAGTCGTTTGTGTCATTAGTGTTTATGCAAAATTAAAATGAATGACAACTGGTTGGTTAGTTGTAGTTTCATCACATCAGTCACCAGAAAGTATACTTAACTGTCCACTAATTACACACTCAGTATTTGACATTAGCATTGTAACAAATTATTATTTTAATAATCAATTAAGCTGACAATTATTTTCGCAATAAATACATTCATCATCATCGTTATAAATTGTATTAAAAAAAAGTGAAAAAATCTCACCACATTTTTTCAGAGTTCAAGATGATGTCTTCATAGTCCTTCTTTAATTTAATCATATAGTTAAAAACCCAAAGACTCTTCATTTACTATCAGAAATGAAAAGGAAATGCAGAATTTTTTTAATCTGGTGCAACTTGACTGTCAGTTGCACACATAACTTGGTTTTATTTGACATTTTATCTACTTTCCACCTTCATGAGGCATTAAATGTGAGAACAAAACAGCATTATAAGGAAAGGTTGTTCACTAATACTTTATTTAAACATTACCTCATTTATGGAACTGATCATTTAGTTCTTTTATAGCTATTTGTATATTTAATTTGAGAAGCTTGACGTGGTTTAAGTGTTTTTATAGTTTTCCTGAACCTACGTATCCTGTGTGGCAAAGGTATGACCCGTTCCAAGCCTCAATGCAATATATCTTCTTTGTTTAGATCAATACTTGAAAGCATATTTTCAATTGAACTGGATTGATGCTTCTGTCAGTTAATGGCTTTAATGTGCAACTCCACACCACTCAACCCTGTCTTTCAGACTGCTGACACAAGAGCTTACTGGCTGGTAAGACAGCATCTATTGCTACCAATTGACAGTATATAAAGATTGACGACAAGAACGCTCCTCAATAGTGAAGCCAAATTCTTGATTGCCCCAACATAGTCAATAAATTTCCTCCCCTCCATATTAGCAGATTAAGGTGAGGCAAAGCGAGGCAGGGTTATTTGTATAGCACATTTCAACAACAAGGCAACTCAGAGTGCTTCACAAAATATATAAAAAAGCATTTCAACCAAGAGAATGCATTAAAACAACACATAAAAGTGCAAAAGTTTTCAAACCTAAAACTTTAAAGTATGTTTTGTTTTGTTTTTTTCCCCAAATCAATCAATCAAATTTAATTTGTATAGCCCAAATTCACAAATAACAATTTGCCTCTGAGGGCTTTACAATCCTTACATAACAACACACTCTACCCTTATACCCTTGAACCGGGTGAAAAAACTCCAAAAACCCTAGACATGGAAAAAGAAGAAACCTCAGGGAGAACCACAGAGGAGGGATCCCTCTCCCTGGGACGGGTAGAAGTGCAAATTGATGCCACAAGTACAGAGCAGAACAATATGACACGCATTAGAGACTGTGGATATGAAAACACGAGAATTGAGTCCAGAAAAATATTATGGAAGAGCAGAGTCCAGGAACCAGACAGTTATCGAGGTCAGGATTCCAGGCCACTCTTTTGCTGGGTAGGATAGGTGAAGTTCATCATGATCCCAGACACAAGGAGAGCAGGTCGCTAACTGTCAGGCCCATGCCACAAGGAGGCTAAGAGACAATCAGGCAGAGGGACTCCAGGGAGAAACTCCCCGGGGTGAAGTTAGTAACACAAAAACTATAACATGACAGCGTAGAGAATAGAAGAAGTAGGGAGAGAAAAAGGTAGAGAAATAGAGGGGTTCAGGGTATCATGGGAAATACCCCAGCTGTCTTGACCTATAGCAGCATAACTATGGGGCGGCCTGTGCCAGTACTAGCTATAGGCGTTATAAAAAAGGAAGGTTTTAAGCCTACTCTTAAACACAGAGAGGGTGTCTGCCCTGTCCTGGTTCCAGAGAATAGGTGCCTGGTAGCTGCAGGCTCTGCCCCCCAGATTACTTTTAGAGATCCTAGGAACTACCAGTAAACTTGCATTTTGGGAGCGCAGTGTTCTAATTGGCTGATAAGGCACTATGAGTTCTTAAAGATACAAAGTTGCCTGTCCATTTAGAACTTTGTAGGTGAGGAGAAGAACTTCAAATTCCATTCTGGATTTCACTAGAAGCCAATGCAAAGATGTTGGAACAGGGGAAATATTTCTTTTTCGTGTTCCAGTGAGTACACGAGCAGCAGCATTTTGAATTAGTTGGAGGATCTTTAGTGACTTGGTAGTACAGCCTGATAATAAGGAGTTGCAGTAGTCAAGCCTGGAGGTGACAAAGGCATGATCAATTTTTCTGCATCATTTTGAGACAGAAAGTATCTGATTTTTGGAATGCTACGTGAATGAAAAAAGGCAGATCTAGAGATTTGTTTCATCAAATAGGGTTTTTGTTATTTTAGGTTGTTGTTATCACAATGAGTTATGTTCAAGTGTTGATTTTTTTGGTTTTGATTTTTTATTTGTTGCTATAAAAATGAGGTGAAATGTCATGAACCGCTGAGTTGTGATTGAGCAGATGGGTGTATGGGTGAGAATGACACACTTCGATCACTACTATGCAGAATGTGGCTCCAAATGACTCGGGCTGCAAGATTGCAGCACACATATCCAGGGTATTTTGGCTTCATCTTTGTTCAGTAGAAAGAAGTGTAAATGCTCATGCATCTTAACATTTGTAAATGCCACTTTAAATTTTTGTCAGCAAGTGAAGTAACTATTGCTGGTGTATATGGTATATACAGCCTCATCTAATGAGGTAACGGAAATGATTTTTTTTCTGGCTAAAAATTAATAGAAAACCTATGTGAGTGGAAAAATCTTCTCTTTATTAGCGTAATAGGCAATGAGACAGCAATTTATAGACTTGTATTACCAGACATAACCATCTGTGTAATCTACAGTACTGCTCCTATGATTTGTAAGCATTGTTCACAGCATGGCGAGCTGCTTGAAAGTTGGAAGAGGCATGCTGCCATATTCTGCATCAAGATCCTCACAATGAGGTTGGAAACAGATCTTTCCATTTTGTCTTGTTCTGTCCTTTGCCATTTTCTACACTTACTTCCACTATCCTAACAGCAGTCCAAGTTGATTTGGGCAGATATTTAGTCTGCTCTGGATCTGACACTTCTGATATTACACACACCCACTGAGTGGTGCAGACCCCTCTGTGGGTTGCATCCTAGATATTGCAGCCAGCAATGTGAGCTAGCTAAACAATGAATAAATCAGATGTGTTCTTAGTTTTTGTCAGCATCTCTTTTCCATTGCCATTTAATTACAGTCACATTATGTTAAATAAGAACTCAAAGCTTTATTAATGATGAATGAATAATGAATTTGAACTATTGGATTAACTATTACCACTGCATGACTCAAGTGTAAAGAAAGGATGGCAAGCTGTGCTGGATTTAATGTTTCATTAAGTTTTCTGCTTTTCATGTTCCGGAAATCAATCAATTGATGCATAATTTTATTGGCATTTATTTGTTGTTTTGTTCAAAATGTGAGTGTTTTAGTAGGGAATTATCATTTTTATGCTGATTTAAAGTGATAACCAGGAGTGAAGAAGATGTTGCATTTCTTGACTTAAACTGTGGCAAAAGTTTCAATTGCTAAATTGAGTGATACTTAACAGGCATCATTTGCACATAGCACATCCTGCTGGTGGGAGGAAGAATGGAATAATTATCGGCCATTGTTGAAGCTGATAACAAATAATAGCAAAATTGCTGTTATTGGCTGGCCGATTAATTGGTAGAGCTCTAGCAATAAGATAAAAACAGGAGAACTCTTTATAATTTCCTTAATGAATGCATTTCATATTTTTTGCATTTTGAACATTTATTTATTTTCATTTATAACCTGGAGCAGTATAAGATTGGTCAAATAAGGAACTGTTGTCTGTAAATCTAGTGTGGTATTCCTTTATTGTTGTTGTTTTTATTATTAGTGTGACTGCTGATTGCCAGCATCCTGTTTTTTATTATTATTGCACTTGACTCATCAAAATATTCAACTCTACAAGGACATGTTTGCTTGTTTTTTTTCCTTTCTCTACCATTTTAAACGCAAAGTTTTTTCTTGGATTTTTATTTTATGTTATATTCTTATCCCCTTTTCCACTGTTTTTGTCTTCTGTGGTGCTGCTGTGACCTGTGGAATGCTACAGTCATCCGATATGTTGGCACGAAATAGTGTAATTCAATTTATATCTTGTTTACTAGTTCCAAAATTTGCTGTTAGGCTAGAATTCTGCTGTACCTTATTCAAACCATAGATTTTAATTGCCTGGTTGGAACTATTCAGTGGCTCCACGAACCATATGACCAGCTACAATTCTGAGCGTCCACTGATGCATCACTTACCTTTTAAATGAATCTGAAATGGGGTGGATAAGGGGAGCGAAGTGGTTTACATAGGAGTTTCGTCCTTGATTTCCGGAAGTTAAAAAACGCGAGCATTAAGAAAGAAGAATTTTTTCTTTTCTCATTTACAAAGAAAAGGAAATGTATTGTAGTGTGTATTGTGTATTGCTTTGCACTTTGTAGTTTATAACCCCCGTACCTCACAAGTGAAAAAGGTTTCTCTAATATTATATACAAAATATTACAAAAAATTACAATATTTATTTTTAGAATTTGTTTTAAATCTCATAAAAAGGAAATCATAAGAAAATTATAAATCGTGAAATCAGCATTGTGAATCGTACTGCATCATGAGTTGAGTAAATTTTTATAGCTGAATTGCATTGATTTAAATATAAGATTTTGTTTCGATATTGGGCATACTGAATGTTTTTTTGTTATTTCTAATTAAGGAATACAGTATAGGCACATAATAAATGGGAAGCAAAGTTATGAACATTTCTCTTACCCATTTTTCTTATGGTTAAACTGGAAAATTATGAAATTTGTTGCTCAGAAACCGCAATATGGTCCAGACTATGAGTTTTTATTATCTGTTACACTCCTATTTTTAACACTGATTTGCACATTGAAGTTGACCTAAGGCAGATCATTCAGCTGGGAAAAGGAAAATGAGGGAGGTGCAAGGAGAAGGTAAAGGTGTTCAGATCAGTCCAATGTAATGTCAGATTAAGTTTGATTGCTTTATGAGTCACAATTAGCATTAACATTAGCTAACACAAGATTAATCGAAGTTTGATTTTATTTTATTTGCCTAATGCTGAAGAACCTTGTAAAATATACTGAACACCACACTAGATACCGATGTTACAGAGTTCCATCTCATACTTCTTACAGTTGTGTAATGCAATTATTCATTCATTCATTTTCTACCGCTTATCCCGTTTGGGTTCGCGGGGGGGCTGGAGTCTATCTCAGCATCTTGGGGCGAAGGCGGGGGACACCCTGGACAAGTCGCCAGTTCATTGCAGGGCTGACATATAGAGACAAACATCCACACACATTCACACCTATGGGCAATTTAGAGTGACCAATTAACCTACCCCCAGTTTGCATGTTTTTGGAATGTGGGAGTAAGCCGGAGTACCCGGAGAGAACCCACGCAGACACAGGGAGAACATGCAAACTCCACACAGAAACGTCCTGACTCGGAATCGAACCCAGGACCTTCTTGCTGTGAGGCGACAGCGCTAACCACTGCAACACTGTGCCGAGGGAGGTGCAAGGAGAAGGTAAAGGTGTTCAGATCAGTCCAATGTAATGTCAGATTAAGTTTGATTGCTTTATGAGTCACAATTAGCATTAACATTAGCTAACACAAGATTAATCGAAGTTTGATTTTATTTTATTTGCCTAATGCTGAAGAACCTTGTAAAATATACTGAACACCACACTAGATACCGATGTTACAGAGTTCCATCTCATACTTCTTACAGTTGTGTAATGCAATTATTCATTCATTCATTTTCTACCGCTTATCCCGTTTGGGTTCGCGGGGGGGCTGGAGTCTATCTCAGCATCTTGGGGCGAAGGCGGGGGACACCCTGGACAAGTCGCCAGTTCATTGCAGGGCTGACATATAGAGACAAACATCCACACACATTCACACCTATGGGCAATTTAGAGTGACCAATTAACCTACCCCCAGTTTGCATGTTTTTGGAATGTGGGAGTAAGCCGGAGTACCCGGAGAGAACCCACGCAGACACAGGGAGAACATGCAAACTCCACACAGAAACGTCCTGACTCGGAATCGAACCCAGGACCTTCTTGCTGTGAGGCGACAGCGCTAACCACTGCAACACTGTGCCACCCTAATGCAATTATGTTTTATGTAATTCTATTTTAAATCACACATGCATACTGATACTGTGTCTTGCCACTGATGTTTTCTGCAATCTGGAAGTATTGCAAATCTTCAAAGAGATATAGTGTTTCCCATTGCTGATCTGGTCCATTTAGTTCAAGATGGTCAGATACTACTGGCACTGTGGCTGCTGCCTGAATGTAGAGTAGGAGAGAAAAAAATGCCAAAACTAATCCCACATTCCATAATTAAAGCATCATGGTGCTTCTATAATACAGGGAGGAGGAGAGGATGTTCAGGAGATGGCAGGTGTGTCTGTGTGTGTGTGTGTGTGTGTGTGTGCGCGCGTTTTGAGGGATGGGGAGGGATAGAAAGTGTCATGGAGATGTCAATACATTGACCATTTTGAAAGGTGAGTGGGAATGAGTTTGATGACTAAAATTGAGTTACCTCTCTGAAGAGATATTGGCACTGACAGAGAGTTCAGATGGGATGGGAGGATGAGTGAGCAGGATGCCAGAACGGTAACAAGTGACAAAAGAATAATGAAGGAAAGTTGATTAAGGTGTAGGAATCTAAGGGTGGTGAGGTTTTTGTGTTTTTACCCCTCTGGTTTCTTAAAATAGGCCTCTCACACTGAAAAGGTTGCACTTCCAAAAGCTAATTTTGAACTGGCCGGCATGTTCAGACCAAAGAGTTATTGGTTTGGATCTTGAAAAGTTGGTTCTCAGCTGCAATCAAAAAATTATTGTTTTTTCCTCACAAACTGTGACTCAATCAGTGGATGTGTCATATTCTAAGCTATATATAATCTTACTTATATTTTTGAGATACCATTGCTTATATGTAATCATCTTCTTTTTCTTTTCATCATCAACAGTTGGTGCATGATTGATTGCTGGATGAAAAACAAATATCTAAATTAACAGAACAAAAACTTGCAGATATTTCTTTGATTCGCCATTTTTCCTTTGTGTGCTTCTGCCTACCATGTGCATTGATCAATCTCTCCATTGATGATTGATGGTGATAGAACTTTGGTTTTGCTAAAAACTGGTATGAAGACAGGCTGGTTCAACAGAAAGCACCAAGGTTCTGAGACTCCAGAACAGAACCAGAACCAGAACCCTGTCCATCTAAAAAAAAAATAACTGAATAATGATTATTTGTTGAAGCCAAGGTGGGAATTTAGAGTGTGCTATCTGCGTGGTATGAAAATAAATTCAAGCTTCCTCTTACTGGAACTCACTTTGGAACGTAGCACTTAAAATGTAAATGTGAAAACTGATGGTAGACTGACATCCTTGACGTTGCCATATTGTGAGACAGAGAGAATATGGACATATATCAGTGCTCTGTTATGGTGAGACACTGTATGCATGTGTAGAATGATTTGCTAGAGGGACAATTTATTCTCTAATTTGAGACAGGGAGTGTTTCTATAGTAACAAACACTACTGTGAGGCAGGTGTGAGGTAGGATGGCTGTGTGTGAGTGTGTGTTGGGCGGGGGGGTCTCTAAACCACCACCATCACCACTCACCCACCACTCACCACTGCATCTCTGGCTTTCTTTAAACTCGAGCACACATCTGCAAAGGGCCTGTATAACAGTGGTCACTATGGTGCTTACAAACAAATAATTGATAGTGCTCATTAATAGTATTGTAGTTATAGTTACATAACACTTTTAATTGGTAAACAATAAATCAACGAAATGAAAGCAATGTTGGCTGACAACTTAATAAGAACAGCAACTTAAGAAATTTGTTTCTCGTTAAATAGGACATAAGGGTAATGGATTACTTTGATAACTTTATGCTTTTCAGTTAATTAGTGTGGAGGAGAAATGATTGGGGATCACTGCTTGGGGTAATAACTGATAGATAATTAAGATGTTTAACTGCTGAAGTGTGAGAGGTAGCATTCCCTGTTCCAATAGCCAGCTTCAGCAACTGGGAATTGGACCGTCAAGGCAACTGCCTTTGACTACCACCTGATCCACATAGCACTGGACCTCTATGGCTCCTCCTGTGGGTGTTGGGCCCACGTAAGTACGGACCCATGTCTCGTTTTCGGGCTGAGCCCGACTGGACCCCATGGACAAAGGCCCGGCGACCAGGCACTTGCCCTCGGACTCCTTCCCCAGGCCTGGCTCCATGGTGGGGTCCCGGTACCCCTCTGGGCAGGGTGCACAAGTCCTTGTTAGTCACTGTCATAGAAGTCTTTTTGAACCGCGCTTTGTCTGGCCCCTCCTCATCCTCCCAGGGAAGGTCTACTCCAGGGTGCTGGAGAGGAGAGTCCGGCTGTTAGTTGCACCTCAGATTCAAGAGGAGCAATGTGGTTTTTGTACAGGCTGTGTAACACTGGACCAACTCTATACCCTCTCGAGAGTACTGGAGGGGGCATGGGATTTTGTCCAACCAGTCCACATGTTTTTTGTGGATCTGGAGAAGGCTTATGAGGAGTATGGGGTAGATGGCCTTTTGTTACGGGCCAATCAGTCTCTGTATTGTCGGAGCCAGAGCTTGGTTTGCATTGCCGGCAGTAAGTCAGACCCGTTCCCAGTCAGGGTTGGTCTCCACCAGGGCTGCTCTTTGTCACCAGTTCTGTTCATAATTTTTATGGACAGAATTTCTAGGTGCAGCCAAGCGGCAGAGGAAGTCAAGTTCGGTGGCCTCCGGATTCTGTTTCTGGTATTTGCAGATGATGTAGTCCTGTTGGCCTCATCGAACAGTGACCTCCAGCTCGCACTAAGAAGATTTGCAGCTGAGTGTGAAGCGGCAGGGATGAGGATCAGCACCTCTAAATCTGAGGCCATGGTTCTCAGCCGGAAAAGGGTGGATTGCTCACTCTGGGTTGGGGGAGAGTCGCTTCCCCAAGCGGAGGAGTTCAAGTTTCTCAGGGTCTTGTTCATGAGTGAGGGGAAAGTGGAGCGGGAGA
The DNA here is from genome assembly GCA_001698575.1 of Mola mola. Taxonomy (NCBI): domain Eukaryota; kingdom Metazoa; phylum Chordata; class Actinopteri; order Tetraodontiformes; family Molidae; genus Mola; species Mola mola. Next base: position 5,833,148 of record KV751342.1, read on the forward strand.
TTGACAGACGGATTGGGGCGGCGTCTGCAGTGATGCGTAGGCTAAAGCGGTCTGTTGTGGTGAAGAGAGAGCTGAGCCAGAAGTCAAAGCTTTCAATTTACCAGTCAATCTACGTCCCAACTCTCACGTATGGTCATGAGCTCTGGGTAGTGACCGAAAGAATGAGATCGCGAATACAAGCGGCCGAAATGAGTTTCCTTCGCAGGGTTGGGGCTGGAGGTCAGAGTAGAGCCGCTGCTCCTCCGCATTGAGAGGAGCCAGTTGAGGTGGTTCGGGCATCTGTTCAGGATTCCTCCTGGACGTCTCCCGGGGGAGGTGTTTCGGGCACGCTTATGCGGGAGGAGGACCCCGGGGCAGACCCAGGACATGTTGGAGAGATTTTATCTCTCAGATGGCTTGGGAACGTCTTGGTGTCCTCCTGGAGGAGTTGGAGGAAGTAGTTGGGGAGAACGTCTGGATCTCCCTGCTCAAACTATTGCCCTCGCGACCCAGACCCAGATAAGCGGCAGAAAATGAAACGAAACGAAAGTGCTGAAGTTCCTTCGTCCAACCGAGTCCAAGGCTCAAAGACATTTGTTCATCTACTATCATAGATGATAAAATAAGGCAGAAAATCATTGCATTTTAGGAAGGTAGAACCAGCAAATATTTGACATCGTTGCTCAATGAAATGACTTAAACAACTTGTTGATTAATTATTAGAAAAAAGAACAAAAAAGCTCTAAGGAACCATTCTTTCCTTATAGAAGAATAAATTGAAAATTGGCAAATTTTAGATTCATTGAGAAAATGCTGGCATATAACTACTAAGTACTAACCATTTTAGTAATAAGTTAGTAGTCAGTAATTTTAATATCTTTCATGTCCAGAGCAGAGGTGAAGCCTCAAGCCATCATGCTAATAAATATGATGCCTGGAGAAAACTGTCATCCATATTTAGAAACAGAAATAGCAGCTCTTCTTGTCACTAGTACCAGTCCTGCCTTCTTCCTCCCTCTGGCTCACTGTCTCACTCACCTGCCCATATGCACACATCTACGAATGATTTTATATTCTATAGCCCCAAAACACAACCTCTTCCTCTGATCAGTGACACACTGATGTGCTGTCTGCATCAATGCATTATGGCTGCTCCTGTGTGTCATGGATCTGCTCATCTTCACTGGCAGGATGAGAAGGAGAAATATACTCCAGTGATAAAATTCACATTTGCGTTTGGCTCAGAAGGAAAAAAAAAAAAAATCCCATAACCAGCCCCTTAAAATATGGCTGGCACAGTTACTTTTCATTTGCCTGAAACCTTAGAACGTCATTTAGTCAGTGTAGGGGGGTTGTGCTTGTTCATACAGTAGAATGAAGGAGCTGTGGCATGCTTGTCTGCCTGCTTATTTTTTCATTCTTGCATATTCAGGTTTTGATAGATAGGTTTTTTTCACCAGCCCTCTTTTAAGGCGTCGCACTAATTGCTTGGTCTATTCACTACTTGTCACTTCAGATGCTACAGTTGGATAAAGGCATAAAAGGGAACAACAAAATTACCTGAGAGCTCAAAGGTATTAAGACATGAAGAATGTTGATTTGACACAGGGTGTAAAGATTTACATTCCTTTTGTTTGAAATTCAGGTGGAAATCTAGAGTGCCTTACAGTACCCCCAAGTACGAATGCTACTGTCACACACTGACAAATTCTAGCAGCTTTGAATCTGTATTTTCATGTGTGGGTGCATTTTATTTATTTTGTTTATGTTTTTGATTTGCAACCGGTTAGCTTTTCACGATGTTGGAAAAAAATGACTATTGTACTCCCACTATTGTATTTTGCAACAAGAATTTTCACATGTAAAAAAAAAAAAAAAGAAACATATATCAAACCTGTTACTGCAAGAAAAGAAATAGTCAATCGCCCGGTTCAGTCTTCAGTACTTGTTTTAAATCAAGCTAGTAAAACTCCTTACAAAGTACATTATAAAATAAAACAATTAATTAATTGATTAATTTAATTTAAATCATTTTACTGTCCAAAATTAAGCAGCATCAACTTGTTTAATGAAAGGAGGGAGCCCGATAGTACCAGATATTGCAATTATTGTTATCTTGCTATCTGTGTGGACCTGGTGCCCTGTGCTTTCTATGTTTCTGATGCTCTTTCTGCATTCTGAAGCCTGATGAAATTGGTCCACTGAAACTCCTGTCTCAGTTAAGTTTTTCTCAGTCATATTTTAGTTTTTATAGACTTATTGGGTTGTAACTTACATAAATATTGTTACCTAGATTAATTAGATTTTTTTTTTTTAAGTAGAAATATTATAGTAGTGAACTATTCAGTTACTCCAGAACTTAAAGACTTAAGACTGTAGCACCAATAATATTTAAATAACCTTCCTGATATTGTATTTTTCAATTTATTCCACCAAAACATCTTTAAAAAGTGTAGATAGTAAAGTACGGTATACGTATTTTTGTGTTTCCATTGTCAACAGCTGTGAATGGTACACTTAAAAAGCGAACTGTACTATGCCAGTTTTGTCACCCTTAGCTTGGGCACCAACCAGAGCTAAACAGTACCATAAAGGGTGAGCTGGACCCAATGCAGTCTGCAGATTGGTTAGATTCCTTTATAGCAATCTGTCTTATTTTATTCAATTTACACATATATGATTATTATATAACATACTAAGTATAATTCGTCATAGACACTAGATCTGAAACAAATTTTGAGTAATGGATTCGTTAAATGTAAGAAGTAGTAAATAATTCTGATGATTAACTTTTTAAAGTAAAATATTTCCTTTGTCATTTTTACCAATTTTTCTACGTAAGATTAAGTTAAAAATCTTTTTTGCTTAAGGAGTTTATCAAGAAAAAAGTAATCTAGGGATGCCACTATGAAATGAACAAGTAATTAATTAAAAATCTTCAGATTAATTGAGGGTGAAACCGATCAAGGTTTTAACCTAGTAGAAACTACCACATAGTAGAATCTATGACTGTGTATATTCAGGGCTGAATTAGTACAATATTAGTAATCAAGATGAACATAATTTATTATGGAACTGATAAATATTGCTGTAAAAATGAAAATCCTAGTATCAGAATAACCAGTGATTGATTTAACAATTTGCTCAAGTAGTGTACTTATGAACAACTTTGATGTACATACAGTATATTTAAGTATTTCATTTTGTTGCAATTCATACTCCACTCCATTTGACATCACAAATTGTAATTTATTTTTCACTACATTTATAGTATAACGTTACTTACCACTTACTTTGCAGATTCAGATTATACAGTGTTGAAAAGTTATAACTCCTGATGTGTAACTAATCAGACAGAGATGCGGTAGTAGCACATGTTTAAATGTATTTATTTGATTGGCAGTTTAAATAAAACAAAAAAAAACAAAAAACAAAAACGCTAATAACCAATAATTGGAAAATGCTGAATTAGGACTGCAACAATGAATAAATAAAATTGATAAAAAATTAAAATAGTGTCCAATTAATTACATTATCGATTTGTTGTGTTGTGCAATTACTGTGACGCTCACTGTGTTGCAGAGCGCCAAAAGCACCTGGAATAATGACTTTAACGATAATATGAATATATGCCCCTGATAAATGGAGAAGCCTGTAGTCAAGAACTACTGAGTTAGAGCGTTAGTTGAGAGTGCTGAAAACTTTTCTCAGAGCCACATGTTAGTTAAACACTGACTAACTAATTAATCTCCAGAATTAGTTTTTTGAGTTATGTAGCAGTAAATTTGTGATGTGGTAAGCTAGTAATGTGTAGTGGTGCAGCTGTACCAGGTCTTTATGTGACAGTGAGGGATCTAAAGAGGGTGCACAGCTGACACCCAGAGGCTTTGCACCACTCTGTCTGCCTGCCAATGACGGCACCATTTACGTTGATGAGATGAGACTGTGAGTGTGAATTTGAGAGGTGACAGCTCTGTACATGCTGGTGACAGTCTCCGGAATTGGTTTCCATTAATATGCCGCACAGGGTGTCTGTCATTGTGTTTTTTGCATGCATTAAAGTAGTTCTACCTCTTCAGATTTGATATGAAGATTGATCATAAGACGTTCTCTGATGTGAAACCCAATAATAGGCAAGCTAAAGATGTTGGACTCCTTTTGCATATACACAATGTTTTACATCCATTTGTGTGAAATATGAACCAGTTTACTTTTTTTTTAAAAGTAGTTATTATTTAAATTTAAATATTAGAGAAATTAAAGTGTTCACAAGGCTGCATTTACTGTAGTTGTGCCTCAAGGATGCCAGTAAATTTCAATGGGAGCTCCTTCCTGTTCACGCTTCTTTTCTATTTATGTACATCTTTGTGTGGGAATGCACTGTTCGGAGAGTGTGTTTGTAGCAGATAAATAATATAGCACTTTTTTATGTGTCAAACCACATTTTCAAGTTTAAACAATGAATACAATAATCAGAAACACAAAAAAATCTTTATTGATCCAAAGATATGTCAAACTTGGTTTAGCTGTTAAACAATACAAAGCTACCATAAAGTATTTTAATGCGTTGGCAGAACACACAAAGTCTATATTAATGATGTGAGAATTTCTTTGTGTGCCTTTTTGAGTTGTATTTTGTTTGGGTTTCATTATTCTGTGCCTTATCCTGACAGGCTTATTGATTCTGCAACTTTTGTCATAGGATTCTAAAATAGTGTACTGTAGATGGAATATGGTGTAACTGTCATATTCACTATTTGTTACTAATCTGATTTCAACCAATATGAGCTGTCTTTGGAGAACCAGATGAATGGTTTGATTTGAACTTAGCCACCACATTAAAATTAATTCATACCTAGTTATTCTCTTGTGTAGTTTATTGTCATTTGACAATTACCTGTACATAGTTAGTCGCCGTAGAGTTGAAAACGATTACCTAATAATTCTTAGCACTAATGATCCAGGATTTACAATTATTTTTTTTTTTTTAGCAAAATATCATGTGATACAAATATTAATGGAAACATGTTATTTCTGGGACAAAAATGACAAAACATCAATTTTTCTTGTCTTTTCTTAATGAAATTAAATAATCTATTTTCACTTGTGAGGTAGGGTGGTTATCAAGTTTACAAACAGCAAAATAATACACATTTCCGTTTATTTGTAAATGAGAAAATAAAAAGAAAATTATGTCTTAAATGTGGGGTTTGCAAATTTTAAGGATCGAGTATGAGACTCATATGGAAACTGCTCCACTCCTGCTTTCCTCCCTGTTTCTGCTATGTAGCTCCGCCCCACCCTTTCAACAGGTGCTTAGATAGGGTTGACCATTTTTTGGTCTTTCTGCCACTGTTGGAACTGCTTCCTTTGTGCCTTTCTCCTCTCATTGGAAACAATGGAAGCAACGAGTTACTGCATGGCTTTGTGAAAGATATGGTAGCAGTTAATTATCAGCATCAGCACCATCTGCTGTTGAAAATGCATTTCACAACATTTCAACCAGCTTGAGTCACATATTTTTACTGATTTTCAACTCGCTCATAGTGCATAGGTTCCCATTCGGGGCACATATAAAGTTTGAGAATAACACAGAGAACATGACTGCGACTTTACTGATTTTGTTGCTTATTTTTACCGTTTTGTTAAGATATGGTTCTTTCACTTTGATGTCCGCATTTGCGTAACCATGCCTTTACTCATGCATGAGTAACTGTACCGAGCCGAAGTACACCTCTGCCAACGGAGCCAGGACCGGGGCAGTGTGCCATGTTTGAGCACAGTATAGAGTGCTTACACTTGTCAAAAAAAAATTGGACCTAGTGGGTCACACATGCATGGGCATGATTCGCATGGCCAAATGTTAGTGCCTATTATAGTCAATTGAAGACGCAAATAATTTGAACATTATTTTAAAAATCTGAGTCATTTTTGATGCATTTGATAGTTCTATTTTTTTTTAAATGTGACACTTCTAGTGTAATAAACTTTATATCTTTGGGTTTTTGCTATTATGAGGGGCATTTTTAACAATTTTGAGACGCTATTAAGTCAGCATTGAGACAGCTGTGGCGCAGGAGATAGAGCAGTTATCCGGTGATCAGAACATTGTTAGTTTAGTCCCTGAACCCTGGAGTCTGCATGTCATAGTGTCTTTGATGATACTGATACAGAATTGTTCCCAAAGGTATGGCTGTCTGTATGTGAAATGTATGAGCAGGTGGCACCTTACATGGTAATCATGAAATAACTGCTATCAGCAGCTCTAAATGACCCCACTTTTAATTTTGTCCTCTATCTAGTATTTAATGAAGGAAGCAACAAATAATCACAATGTTTCATTGTAGAAAATATTGTACATTGTAAGTGTCCTTGTAATGTTAATGTTAGCAGTAGCCAACTTTCTCATGCTGGTTGAGCTGAATTGCAAGGAAACCTCATATTTAGTTTAATCAGTCCAATACAAGAAATGTATTTTGTTGGATTTACTCTGCTCTTGTGTATTTCTCCTCAGCAATGATGTCAACCACATGTTTTCTTTTTAAATGCTGCAAGGTTTGGGTTTCGATACCCGGTTCCAAAGTTTAGATTTCATCTGAATCATTGAGAAATTATATTTATGGTTCTGCTAAGGCTGGGTGATATGGGTAAAAAATTAAGCAACGATTCCCAATTTTGAATCGTTTTTTGTTTTTTTTGTGTCTGTGTATAGGAACACAGGAGAAAAACATAATTCAAAAATAAATTGCATTATTAGACCTATTGCAATAACAGTAGAACCTGAAAGAGCATTTTGTTGAAAAAAAATCCTCCAAAAAAATGAACATAATTTTAGATAAAATCTATGCTCTCTTTACCAACAATATACTGCTATGTGGTTGTGCAATAAAACAATATTAAATCAACATTCTTCCATTTATAACTTGCCCTTATTGTGCAGAAGAAATAACATAATAACAGTGCCACTTACAAGACTAACTTTGTGCTTTGCTCAACATATGTCTAAAGCTCTGTTTTATTCAAAGAAAAATAAAAATGACAAAAACCCTGTGTGCCACAACAATACAATATTCTGTTCTTTTTGTCTCAGGTTTATCTAAAGTGTCAAATTTTTGGCCAGAAACACAAGCCTATCTACAGTTTCTGGCTTGAGGCATGCCCTATGGCATATCACAATGTTTCCTCCTGTAGTAAAGACCCTTTCAGAAGGGGCAATTGTTGCAGGGATCGATAGGTATTTCCTAGCCAAGTTACTGAGCCTTAAGAACTTGGTTTCATGCACTTTCCACAATTGAAGTAGGTCCGTATCCAAGGCAATGTCAGGGGACAATATATAAGTTGACAGTTCAGTTCTGATTTGTCTTCGGAAGTCTGAAACATAGTTGCCACTGGGTTGCGCAGTGAACTTTAGGATCAGGATCCTCTTGATTTACACTTAAAACTCTGCATGACTCAGGGGGGCCCTTTTCAGCCAAGCATGACAATTGCTCTATAACAGCTTTCTCTTTTTCTCTGTCTACCTTGTAATGTCCTATGTAAGTTGTCTGGAATCGGGGGGTCCACAAGCGACACCACGTCTGAAAGTTCAGCTGTAGCTGGATCGCAGTATTTTGCTTTTAATATTTTTGTGAGCTCAATCTCTCTTTCTTTAGGCTTCAGTAGATTGTTATTTAACAGGTGAAGCCTTGGTTTAAGGAACAAGATGCTCTCATAGGTTTCAGCAGACATTGAATCAGTAAAGTCTTGCCGAGGTTTTATGGCACTGTTCACTGACTCAAGCCATCGATGTCTTGCCATGTGGGTACTAAGTGGAGCCGAGCACCTGTCCAATGGCCTTCTCCTGTTCGAGTATTCGTTCAGTCATTTGCCGCCTGGAATCCCAACTAGTTGGAGATTTAGAGATTAGCTGGTGGGTAGGTAGACCAAGTTCCACTTGTAACACTGCCATGTCTCTCTGCTTTTTTCAGCTCAAGGAGTAGGCACTGACTACATTTTTCCACGCTGTAATGGCTTGTTCAATCCAAGTGTCTTTAACAGCATTCTCTGTTAAAGGAGGAAATATAAAAACAGAATAAGTGTAATTAAATCCCTTCTGTGACAAGAACTGTACAAACTGTAAAATCACTGTAAATTTCTAAGAAATATTGAATATAATTAATTTTATAGTGAAAAATACTTTTTCACAGCAAACTGCACTAGATGTATAAATGTCATGAGCATTTAACGTCAATATTAAAAGTGTTTATTTTAAATATGAGCAAATTAAATGCATTTTAATAGTGTTACTCAAATTGTAGAATAACAACTGCTGTACAAAGTACTTGAGTGTGAAATCATGAATTACCTGCCTGGGTTATTTTGTTAATTGAGACCAGCAATTAGTATCGATAACCCACTTACCTATGGCATTGTACAACCTTTGTCGGAAGCACTGCGGGTGGGTCCCCTCAGTCATTTTCATGGCCTTGGTCATATTGGTTCCACTATCAGTCCTCATGCATACCATCCGCTCTTCTCTGAGCCTCCAGGACGCTAAAGTCTCTTGTAGAACTTGAGCTGTTATGCCCCCTATATAATCACCTAATGTACAGTGGGGGAAATAATTATTTGATCCTCTGCTAAATTTGTAAGTTTGCCTACTTACAAAGAAAGTAGCGGACTCAAATATTTATGGTTGTTTTAGTGATTATGGCAATAGACAGAATATCGGTCGAAAATACTAAAAAGCACACAATATAAAAGTTATAAAATGTTGTGCATTTTATTGAGTGAAATAAGTATTCGATCCCCAAGCAAAACATAAGTTAGTACTTGGTAGAGAAACACTTGCTGGCAAGCACAGCGATGAGACGTTTTTTGTAGTTGGTCATCAGGTTTCCACACAACTCAGGAGGGATTTTTGCCAATTCCTCTTTACAGAAAGTCTAAATCCTTCAAGTTTCTTGACCGCCGCTTAGAAATTTGAAGCTTCAGCTCCCTCCACAGGTTTTCTACTAGGTTGAGTTCTGGTGACTGACTAAGCCACTCCATGACCTTAATATGCTTCTTGTTGAGCCACTCCTTTTTTGCCCTTGTGGTTTTTGGGTCATTGTCTTGCTGGAAGACCCACCCGCGACCCATCTTCATTGTTCTTGCTGAGGAAAGGAGGTTTTCATTCAAGATTTTAACGTACATGGCTCCGTTCATTGGCCCCTCAATGCAGTGAAATCGCCCTGTACCCTTTGCACAAAAACAGAAACCAGACATAATGTTTCCACCTCCATGCTTGACTGTGGGAATGTTGTTCTTTAGGTCATACCTGCATTTTTTCATTCTCCAAACATGGCGGATTGAGTTGATGCCAAATAGCTCAATTTTGGTTTCATTTTACTACAGCACTTTCTCCCAAGCCTTCTCTGAGTCATTTAGATGTTCATTGGCAAACTTAAGGTGGGCCCGTACATATGCCTTATTGAGTAGGGGGAGCTTGTGCGCACTGCAAGATTTCAATCCATTATGGCGCAATATGTTACCAACTGTTTTCTTGGGGACTGAGGTCCGAGTTGCCTTCAGACCATTAACAAGCTCCTGCCGTGGCCGTTTGAGGCTGCTCCCTCACCTTTCTCATCATCATCTTCACTCCACGAGGAGAGATTTTGCATGGAGCTCCAGACCGAGGACAGTTGATGGTCATTTTGTGTGGCTTCCACTTCCGAATAATGGCGCCAATAGTTGTCACCTGCTCACCAAGCTTTTGCTGATTATTTTGTAACCCATTCCAGCCTTGTGCAGGTCTACAATCTTGTCCCTGACATCTTTTGACAGCTTTTTGGTCTTGCCCATGGTGCTGTAGCGATTGGAATTGAAGAAACTGATTCCTAGAGCAGATCAACTTTATACGCATGACGAGTTAAGATCAGGAGTATTGGTAATTGGTTGATTGTGTACAGCTGTGTGACACATGGGCACCAGCCAATCTGTGGACGCCTGAATTCTGGGTGAGTTGTTAGGGATCGAATAGTTATTTCACTCAATAAAATGCACAACATTTCATATCTTTTATATTGTGTGTTTTTTATGCATTCTCAACTGATATTCTGTCTATTGCCATAATCAGTAAACAACCATAAAAAATTGAATCCACTAATTTCTTTGTAAGTAGGCAAACTTGGAAATTTAGCAGGGGATCAAATAATTATTTTCCCCACTGTATGGCTGCATTGTTCTGCTGGTCCAGATATTGGTTGTCGTGGAAAATGATTCGCAATTTTTCTCGTGTTTTATTGTACAAACGGGGTAGTGCTACTTCTGTGAAATATTTCCAGTTCGGTAGGCCATTCTTGGGATCTATTATTTTTAACCACCCTGACCTTTTCCACAGTGTAAATGGGCACCATGTCTTTCCCCGATGTGGAATGCCACACTGTCTGTAATTTCCTTCCCCCTGTGTCCTGCCTTGTTGTACGGGGGGATGCTGGAAAATGATGCAGCTAACATTAGCTGTGTTTTAGCAGTAGTTTGGGAACTGTGTTGAATGCTCCTTTCAGTTTTTTGTTGAGACACACATTGCTCTCATTTTACAAACTCTGCACAACACGGTGGTCTGTTATATGTCAGACCTTGCAAAACCAAACCACGCCCATATAATTGAAGTAATATCACTACCTTTTTCGGTATTATTTTGTTGTCTTTAGCAGCTCAAGCTTCTTATTCATTGACTCAGGGAGCTCAAACATGCAGGTGTGTCTGGGAAAATGTGCCAACTATATCTCGATTTTGCCAAATTAAGCTGTAGCTAACTTTTACAGGTTTGTTTAACCATATTAAAGCAGTTGTGAATGTGAATGTGACTAAATATGAATTAACTTGTTGAAAGGTTTCTCAAAATAAGTATATTTCTGTGAAAATGGAATTGGAATCGAGAACTGTTTAGAACCAAAATTGAAAAGTAGAATTGGAATCGTTAAAATTCAAACAATTTTAATTCAGTTATCAATTCCATTTATTCGTTTTTGCAGCCCTAGAGCATGATCCAACTTTATTCACGCAATACCTCAAATTTTCCCCATTACAAAACCCTGCTGTTACAATCCATTAGTCTCTCATGAAATTAACAAAGAGTATGTTTTGTTACGACAGCGCTATCATTGGCATGAAATAGTCTCTTTGTGTTTCACATGCACCTATGTAAAGTGAAAGCAAACTTGCATTTGCTGCTATGCTGGGTATCAGTGATTGTGACAGATGGAACCATCAACACAAAGAAAAGACCTCCCACAAAGGAGGACTGTAATAAAGTTCCATTTAGACAGGAGCCACTATATTGTTCTGCTCTGACCTAGATCCATTTTAGGTATTGATTTCTTTTCAGCCAGACTGCAAGGAGTCTTGTGACCAGTAACAATAAAATGGTATAAAGTAGGCGGCTGACGGTGGAGTCGAGTACTCTCTACAGTACTTATTAGCATTTATATTCATGTTTAATGAAATATGCAGGCTGTAGCTGGAGAAGTAGTTAGAGGCCGGAAAAATCAGTCTAGCAACAAAACATAAGATGTCATAAAATGTACATCTTTCAAAGATTTTGTTTCATTAATGGGCACTGAAAGCAAATGATAAATCAAATCAAATCAAATTTTATTTGTATAGCCCGAAATCACAATTTACACATTATCTCACTGGGCTTTGACAAACTGTACAGATGTGACATTCTCTGCCCTTAGACCCTCGAACCGGGTGAGGAAAAACTTAAAAAACCCTAAACAGGGAAAATAAGAAACCTCAGGAAGAGCCACAGAGGAGGGATCCTTCTTCCTAGGACGGACAGACGTGCAATAAATGTCACTTGTACAGAACACAAAAACATGATAACAACAGTTCATTTAGAATGTATAAAACATCCATGAGTCCCAGAGTCTGTGGATTCTATGAGTCCGGATGTATGGAAAGTCTAGTGATCCAGACGCAGGTGGACTCTGTTGGTCCAGGAGTCATTGTACTCCATGTAGGAAGATCTGGGTGTTGCTGAGTCCAAGAGTATGTAGAATCTGTAAATCCAGGGATATGTGAAGTGTAGTGGTCCAGAAGCAGGCGTAGTCTATTGATCCAGAAACCATTGTGATCTGTGGGTCCCGATTTGCACTTGGAAATCCAGCCTAGGATCCAAGTCACAGGATCCAAGTCACAGGATCTCCTTTCCTAATGTGGCCAGGAGGCATCAGGCAGGACCACAGCAGCACCTCCCACCGCGACCTAGAAAAACCTGCAGGATGATAAAGCACAACGACTCCGGGGAAGAAGTAAAGTTAGTGTAAGGATATGGACATTTACAGGAGCAGAGAAGGAGTCTGAGTCAGAGGGGGGAGAGAAGAAAGCTCAGTGAATCATGGAGTGTTCCCCCAGCAACCTAAGCCTATAGCAGCATAACTAAGGGCTAGATAGGCCAGCCTTAACTATAAGCTTTATCAAAAAGGAAGGTTTTAAGCCTACTCTTAAAATCAGAGAGTGTGTCTGCCTCCCGTACCAAGACTGGAAGATAGTTCCACAGGAGAGGAGCTTGATAGCTGAAAGCTCTGCCTCCCATTCTACTTTTGGAAATTCTTGGGATCACCAATAGCCCTGCATCCTGGGAGCGTAAGGTTCTCGATGGGCGATACGGTACTATGAGCTGTTCAAGATAAGATGGTGACTGACCATGAATAGCTTTGTAGGTGAGAACAAGGATTTTAAATTCTATTCTGAATTTAACTGGGAGCCAGTGCAGAGAAGCCAGTATGGGGGAAATATGGTCTCTGATATTAGTTCTAGTCAGTACACCCGCTGCTGCATTTTGGATTAACTGAAGAGTTTTTAAAATTTTGTTAGGGCAACCTGAAAATAAAGAATTACAGTAGTCCATGCTGGACTACTGTAGAGCCTTCTCTTTTGTCAAGCAACTTTATGGGCTGTTATTGACAGTTAGTTCTGTAATATTTTTTTATTAGCCTTATCCTCAGATCAGTCTCATATCATTTAGGCTGAAATGTAACATTCCATTGTAGACTGTAAAACTTGGTCATCAATATTGGCAGCTCTGTACTTCTTTAAAATAGAGACATTGAATTATCTGAAAGATGAGATGTAGATTTATTGCCAGCTGTTGTTTCACTTGCTAGGAAATTAAACAACACATCAGAAAGACAGATGAGTTGTGGGGAAAACCATTATTATTTTGTTAGGAGTGGTTTTTTTTCTGGCTTTTGTAATTTGTTTCAGGTGTGTCTGAAATTAACTTTATTGGAGGAGAGTTCTTTGAGGTTTCTAAAATATAACAGATGTTCTGATGTTTAACACATTAAAGGCCTAGAAGTTGCTCATTGGACATGCTTTATACAATTATTCATTCTGTATTGAGGCAGCGTTTGGTTACGTGCTTATAACTATAACGCCCTGGTCGACTAATAGCCAAACCTCTGACAAATGAAACCATTGCAGTTGCTTTGTAAATTGGGGGTAGGAAAACAGCTGCCTTATTGATGCATTCTTCATTTCAGACAAAATCATCAACTGTCCCATTGTACCTGTAACACTCCATTTGTTAAGCTTAAGCAGTGGCTCAATGTTACTAATGCCTTTCACTTTTACTCTTAGGACAAATGCCATTTGAAAGTCAGACAGTTAACAGGAATACAGGTACATACCTTTTGTTTTGCTTGTAGGGACTTTGTAGGGATTATCACAGACAACATGGCATTAGTTTTATTGTATTCTAAAAACTATTATCTCCAATTGCTTGTGTTGTGCTGTAACACCTTGTGCAGCTATGGGATGGGCTGCAAGTAAAAAACACAGAAATTGGTTTGGATATAATGAAAATCAAATGACTCTGGAGAAGTACTGCTTGGTACTGGGTTATTTTGGTTGATTCTAATAAATTAGATTCAAAAGGGGTTCCAGGACTCGCTAGCTATGTGTTAAAGCTCTGGACCAGTGTCTGTCTTAGCTGCATAATTATGCAAACTGTGTTTAATGTTAACGGGAAGATGGAACTGGTTTAAAATGTGCCCCACTAAGATCTAATACAGATAAGACTAATACGGAGATAAGTCCCTCATGTGACGGAGTGAAAAGGTCATTTGTAACTTTTACCAGTGCTGTTTGAAGTGCAAACTGCATGGTGATCATGCTGGGAGGGGCAAAAATTAAGATATGACTCCTCTGTTACTTTGGGATATGGCACTGAATTTTTTTAATATTATTTATTGCTCTTTGAAGCTCAACTCCAGTTCATTCTTCTTTACATTATCACTTTACAGTAAATTTAATTATACACAGTGCTGAGCCTAAGGTGTAGTCCTGCAATATTAATCCAGCAAAGTCAAGTCTAAAGATTGAGCTCGACTAAATTAGAATGCCTCAGACAGCAAATTCAAACCTAAGCATAAGGTTAATTTAAAAAATGTCATAATAAATGCGATTAATCTTTCATATGCTTTTGGACCATAAGAAAAGCTTTTTAAAACAGTATTTTTGTTTTTCACAATCAAGGTTCTGTTCTGCCAATCCACAAAGTACTCAGGGCATTTGAGTTTAATAAGAAAGTAACTTGAAAATGATCTTCTTGGTTATTACTTCATTGTTGCCAGTATTTTAGTGGAGCTGCTGGTCTTTTTCAGAGAGAGTTTGGTCTGTTTCTCTGCGAAATTGGGGCTTGGAGATGGAAATGTTCAAATTAATTCACAAATGCTTGTATGTAAGGACATATAGTATAGTATCTGTACCGTTTGTTATATATATAGAGAGAGTGTTAAGGACAGTCAGCAATGACTTTAATGTGCTGTTTCCTCCTATCTGAAAGATGTTTCTCACCCTCCTGCTGTTAGTACTGTTACAAATGTTCACTACCTGTGTGTCAATGCACATATGTATGTGCATATATTAGGTTGCATAAGGTCTGCACGGCCCAGTACTTTTACATGCTGACAGGTTACTTCTCAGGGTGCAACTAGCACATGCAAATATGCACACTTGAATAAGCATACTTATGCAGACATGAGTTGACCTGACGGTCATTTATTGTTACCACATGCGTATATACTGTATATTTATATCTTCTTCCTCTTTCAGCTTTACCTAGCCTGTTCTAGGAGTTGCCACAGGGAATCGTCCTCCTCCATCTCTCCCTTTCCTCTGCGTCCTCTTCTCTTACACCAACTATGCATGTTCTCTCTCACCACATCCATGAATCACCTTTTAGGTCTTCCCCTTTACTTCCTGCCTGGTAGCTCCATCTTGAGCATTCTTCTACCAATATATCAGATGTCCGTCCTCTGCACATGTCCAAACCATCTCAGTTTGGCCTCTCTAACTTTGTCTCCAAATTTCCAACCTGTGCTGTCTCTCCGATGTGCTCATTCCTAATCCTGTCCATCCTCATCACTCCCAAAAAGAATCTCAACGTCTTTAACTCTGCCACCCCCAGCCCTGCCTCCTGTCTTTTGCTCTTTGAAAAAAAAAATCTCCTTCAAGCTCAGGTCCTCTACCAGAGGCCCGGGAGCCCAAAGGTCTTGCACAGTATCTTAGCTCTTCCTAGGATTGCGCTCTTCGGGACAGAGATATCAGATGTTATTCCTAGGATTTGCTGGAGCCACTCTCCTAGCTTGGGGGTTACATTCCCGAGTCCTCCTATCATGACTGGTACCACCGATGCCTTTACTTCCCACACCCTTTCCAGCTCCTATATCAGCCCTTGGTATTTCTCAAGCTTCTCGTGTTCCTTCTTCCTGATGTTGCTATCACATGGGATTGCGACATCTACCACTATTGCCTTCTTATCCTGCTTATCGACCATCACCATATCCGGTTGATTAGCCACCACCATCTTATCGATCTGGATCTGGAAGTCCCACAGGATCTTAGCTAGGTCATTCTCTATCACTATAGGAGTTGTTGTGCACTTTGATCCTGGAACGTCCAGCCGATATTCGGCACAGATGTTTCTGTATACAATGCCGGCCACTTGGTTGTGATGCTCTAAATATGCCTCACCTGCCTGCATATTGCATCTTGTTGCTATGTGCTGCACTGTCTAATGGGCTACTTTGCACAGTCTGCACCTTGGGTCCTTTCTGGTGTGGTAGACCCCGGCCTCTATCGATCTTGTGTTCAAGGCCTGTTCTTTTGCTGCCATAATTAGCGCCTCTGTGCTGTTCCTGAGACCAGCCTTCTCCAGCCAGTGGTAAGTTTTCTTGATATCAGCCACATCCTCTCTCTCTCTCGGTGGTACATCCTGTGCAGGGGCTTGTCCCTCCATGATGGTCTCTCTTCTTCTTCCTTCTCACTGGATTTCTGCTGTCTGAGGCATTCACTTAGCAGGTCATCATTGGGGGTCATTTTCCTGATTTATTCCTCGATTTTGGTTGTTTTATCTTGGATAGTGGCTCTGACGCTCACTGATCTTCGGCCTCCCTCTTTCCACTTTGTGTAAAGCCTCAGGGTGCTGGACTTGGGGTGAAACCCTCCATGCATGGTGAGGAGCTTCCTTGTCTTGATATCTGTGGCTTCTATCTCCTCCTTTGGCCAGGTTATTATACCAGCAGGGTATCTGATGATGGGAGGGCATAGATGTTGATGGCTCAGATCTTGTTCTGACCATTCAGCTGACTTCTCAGGACCTGCCTTACTCTACGTAGGTATTTGGCTGTGACTTCATTGCGGCCTCTTCATGATTCCCATTTGCTGCGGGATCCCAAGGTATTTGTAGCTGTTGTGAACATCAGCTATATTGCTTTCTGGTAGTTCAACCCCTTCAGTTGTGATCATCTTGTCTCTCTTTGATATCATTTGGCTATACTTGTCTAGCCCGAATGCCGTGCCGTAGATCCTGGCGATGTGGATCAGTGAGTCGATGTCTCGCTCACTCTTCGCATACGGCTTGATGTCATCCATGTAGAGGAGTTGGCTGATCGTTGTTCCATTTCTGAACCGGTATCCGAGGCCACTTATTGTTACAATCTGGCTGATGCCAATGCAGAACAGCAGGGGGGATAGGGCATTTCCTTGGTATATGCTGCACTTGATGCTAATTTGGGCAATTGGCCTTGAATTGGCTTCCAGAGTAGTCTTCCACAGCCCCATCAAGTTTTTGATGAAGGCTCTTAGTGTCCTGTTGATCTTGTATAGCTCCAAGCACTTCAGTATCCATTTATGTGGCATTGAGTCGTAGGCTTTCTTGTAGTCAATCCAGGCAGTGCACAGGTTGGTCTTCCTGGTCTTACAGTTACTAGAGACTGCCCTGTCCACCAGTAGCTGGTGTTTGGCTCCTCTGGTGTCACTACCAACTCTTTTCCCTGGCCCTGCTCATATATTGAGCCATATTCCTACTCCTTCCATGTCATGCTGAGGCAGATTAATGGCTGGTAGTTGGATGGAAAAGTAGGACCGTCCAGCCTTGGGTCAACCACTCTGGGTGGGTCCCATCTTTCAGCAGCTGGTTCATCTGAGCTGCCAGGCGTCCATGGTGTGTGGTTAGCTTCTTTAGCCAGTAGCTGTGAATCATGTCTTCTTGACACGTCCCTTGACCGGGAACCCCAGTCCCCCGTACTGACATCAGTGGTCTTAACCACTGAGCTATCCAGCTGCTTGATAGCTTGATATACAGTTAATTTTGTTGTTAAGTGTCTATATTTTGTATATTATATATATATAATTCTTCTTGACACGTCCCTTGACCGGGAACCCCAGTCCCCCGTACTGACATCAGTGGTCTTAACCACTGAGCTATCCAGCTGCTTGATAGCTTGATATACAGTTAATTT
>KV751342.1:5853825-5867026 GCA_001698575.1 Mola mola
TTGGGATATGGCACTGAAATTATTGCAGAGGGAATAATTTCTTTAAAATTTTCAGCAGTGTCCTCAGATATGCATCTGCTATAATAACTAGTGACTCTTGGTTTATAGTTGATGAGCAGAAATTCAAATGTTAGAAGATAATGATCTGATAAAAGCAGATTTTGCGCAGAGACATTTAAATGCTCAATTTCAATGCCATATGTCAGAACAAGATCAAGGGTGTGATTAAAAGTGTGTGTTGATTCTTGTACACACTGACAGAAGCCGAATGAATCTAATAGTGAGAGAAATGCCGTACCAAGGCAGTCGTTTTCAACATCTACATGGATATTAAAGTCACCTATAATAATGACTTTATCTGTTTTGAGGACCAAAGCTGAGAGAAACTCTTGGCAAGAAGCAAATCTTGAACTCTTTTCCAGAGCGTGTCCTGGAGGTTTTTGAAGTTGTCTTCTGGTATATTATACCAGGCTTTTATTTCTTTCTCTGTCCAGGTGATCCCATACTGCCTCTATTATATTCAGGTGTGGAATCTGGGGAGGCCAATCCATGAGTGTCAGTGTTGTATCAGCAGTTTTTCTCTCCAAATACGATTTTACTGCATTAGCAGTATGCTTAGGATAATTGTCATGTTGAAAAATAAAACCATTCCCGATCAGGTACTTTCCAGAGGGATTGGCATGATGAATTACAATCTATGTTTACTTTTCAGCTTTAATGATCCCATCAATTAGAACAATGTCGCTGACAAAACTGGCAGAAATGCAGCTCCAAACCAGGACAGATCCTTCAGCATGTTTCACTGAAGGCCACAAGCATTCATTCTTCCATCTCTCTCCAACTATTCTTCTCATATATTGTCTGTGATTGGACCTGAACATTTTTAACATTGATTTGTCACTCCATAATACTCTTTTCCACTGATCTTAATTCCGATCTTTGTGAGCTTTAGCATATCTTAGCCTTTTAACATTGATTTGTCACTACATAATACTCGTTTCCACTGATCTTCATTCCGATCTTTGTGAGCTTTAGCATATCTTAGCCTTTTCACCCTGTTCCCCTTCCAGAAAGACGATTTCTGATTAAGCTTCTTCGGACTATAGAGGGGTCAACTTGGCATCCTGATGAAGCTGCCACATCCTGAGTCAGCTCCTTGCTAGACTTCTTCTTGTTTCTTAAATAAAAAAACTTTGATAAACTTATCATCTTATCATTTTGAAATTTTTCTTGGCCTTCCAGTTTTTTTTGTCCCTGACCTGACTTGAATACCACATCTTGAGTATCGAGTTTGTTTTTCTCAATTCCCTTTGAGATTGACCTTGCTGATGCAAAATTATGATTTTATATCTGTTAAATTCTGAGTTTTTTGGCGTTTTGAATGAAAGGATGTGATTGAAACTCAGTCTTATAAATATTAGCAAGCTTCCAAGAGTTACACTCATGCAAGATGTATATGCAATGCTCAAGCATGTCTTGTGCAAACCTCCTTTTTCACAGGACAAATACCGGTGTTAACGATGACATTAATTTGGGTTCCATTCCATTTAGGCTTAAGGGAGCCAGGTTCCTGTTATTGTACAAGTGTGAAGGGAGGTAACTTAATACTTGTCTATATAGCCTATAGAAGCTGTTTTTCAGATTTTTTTTTTACAGGTTTTTTAAACTAAATACACAGTTTCTATATTTTATTGTTGTATTCTAATAAGGAGACTGAGAAATAATTACACTTGGTCATTATGCCATTGCTAAAACAACAAATCTAATGGTGGCCTAAGACTCTTGCACAGTACTGCGTGTATATACTATATATATAGTTTGGGGTTTTTTTGTGAATAACTTTGCTCAGCTTGTTTTGAGTTCCAGTGAACTGGGTATATTCTCGACAAAACACATAAGCCTTTATTTGTGCACAGACATCCCTCATTTACCTGTGATTAGAGTGCCATGAGATACAGGAATGTTTGAGAGAGGGAACATGGCAAGGTGGGGAGTCTGTAAAACACTGATATTTATTGTCGCATATTCTGCTCACACAACTCCTTCTGACCTTGTTTTAAGGTCTCAAACTATATCAGACTTCCTCAAGTTCTCTTCTTGTTTTCTATCAATGGCATCTTTTCCACCATAATCACCTTTTCTAAAACCATAGGAAAAGTACTGATTTATGATAAATGATATTTATAAGATGAGACAACCCTCCCACACAAGCATCATCCAAAGTGACATCAGCAGTGACATCTGCACAGCAGGATCAGATGTCAGCGGGTTTTGTCTTCTCTGTAGCATCAATTGTTATTTTGAAGTTTATATTGAAACATACGTAACTACCAGAAATAAAGGTTAACAGTCACCTATATTGTGTCCTGCACACGGGACTACAGAAATACTCCAGTTGCAGACACATCTCAATAAATATTTCTGTCGCTTTGTGTAGACACTGAAGTTTTTATAGTTAGTCATAAAACAGGTTATCATTTTTTGCTAGATGCTGCACAATGTGACCAGATTGACCTTTAATTACTATATAATGATGCAAAGTCTAATTTTTGAAAAATACAAAAATTAACTAGGAGAGGCTGACCAATTTCCATCACCAACCAACCCTAGCATCTGTTTTTATATATTTTTAGTATGATTCTGTGATGAATGATTATTTATATTATGATTTGTAATATTGTCTATAAATAACTCAACAGTCTCTCTATCTTGTAAAAATGCATTTTAGCCCGGATTGCGATTAGTAATTGCAACTTGCATTTTGACTGTGTTTCTGTTTGATCCCTTCTCCCTCAGACATCTGGAGTCTTGGTGTAATCCTATTCATGTTGGTATGTGGCCAACCACCATTCCAAGAGGCAAATGACAGTGAGACCCTCACCATGATCATGGACTGTAAATACACTGTACCAGCCCACGTCTCCAGCACATGCAAAGAGTGAGTGATACATGTACAGTAGCCAATCCGTCTACTCTGTTTTTGATAGATATTGAGTTTTTAGTAGGAGGCAAAAATAACTAGTGACTAATAAATGTATTTGAGTAAAAAGTACAATATATGTCTCCAAAATGTAATGACATGAAATATAAAGCAAGGAAACAAAACATTCGAACTGCATGTACCTCTATATTATAATATAACAATTTTAGTGTTTAGTAAAAATATTTTTGGCTCCGAGTATTAGTAATTGGTCTCCTTGATCCTAATAATTGGTAACTGCTGTGAAAAACCAGAACATATCAGCTAATCCCTAGTACTAGGATCATCAGGTGTCAGAATGCCCTGTAGGCATCATGCTACTAGCAAAGCCTATTTTCATATGCAGACTAAATGAATGTGGGTTGTGGTATGATATGATGTATATTTTATTGTAAAATGCCATATCTGTATAGTTAAATATGAAACATGCATGTAATAACCAAGTGCCTCTCAAACATTTGCTTTGCTAAATCTACAAGAAATTACATTTATTAAAAGACTGCTTTCAGCTGTAGCTAAAGGTATGTCTGTACCCCTGTGTCTGTACATGGGAGTAGCTATGCTAATTGATTCAAGGCTGTAACTGGAAAACACTGAAACCCTGCCAGCAGTTTGAGCAACCCAGCTGCAGAGCAGTGCTGTTTAACTGCACAACAATACATGTTCCAAACTCAAAACAAGTTAGGCAGTTTGGCCAATAAATTTGCAGTTGCGTAATTAACTGGGTATAGGTAAATCACATGCTTAATTTTGGTTTAATTAATTCTGTCAAGATATTTTCGAAGCGGCAGAAATTGTTAGATTTTCTAACAACTGTGGCCAGATTTAATGGAAAAATTATTCATGAAAGGTTATTTTGAACCCAATCTGTTATCCGCTTGTATCCACTTTTAACTATGTTATTTCCACTTTTATCACATTATTTTAATTAGCACATTATTTTATCACATTCATTATCACAGTATTTATTATGTGGTTTTGACAGCTGTCTTCGCTCAGATGAAATACTGTACTGCTGAAATAACTTAGTCTTTCATGTAAATCCTTTCTATTATGGAGTACTGTGCAAAATCACAAAAAGCAAACAGAAAAGTTTGTTCATTCATTTTCTGCCACTTATCCGGGTCTGGGTCACAGGGGACATAGTCTG
Organism: Mola mola; assembly: GCA_001698575.1. Taxonomy (NCBI): domain Eukaryota; kingdom Metazoa; phylum Chordata; class Actinopteri; order Tetraodontiformes; family Molidae; genus Mola; species Mola mola. Next base: position 5,857,956 of record KV751342.1, read on the forward strand.
CAAATTGAAATCCAGACATTCCTCTCCCTGGCCACTTCCAGCAACTTCTCCGGGGGGGGACACCGAGACGTTCCTAAGCCGGCCAAGAGATATATTTTGTCCAGCTTGGTTTTACTCCATGCTCCTCCTGGATGTCCGAGCTCCTCACCCTATCTCTAAGGCTGACTCCAGCCACCCTGCGAAGGAAGCTCGTTTCGGCTACTTGTTTTTGCGATCTCATTCTTTCAGTCACTACCCAGAGCTCATGACCATCATGACCATCATGACCATCCCATAGGTGAGAGTTGGAACATAGATTGACTGGTAAATTGAGAGCTTTGCTTTCTGGCTCAGCTCTCTCTTCACCACAACAGACCCCTTTATGGTCCGCATTACTGCCAATGCCGCCCCAATCGGTTAATCTCCTGCTCCGTTTTCCCCTCACTGGTGAAGAAGACCCCGAGATACTTGAACTCCTCCACTTGGGGAAGCAACTCCTCCTTAACCCGGAGTGGGCAATCCACCCTTTTCTGGCTGAGAACCATGGCCTCAGATTTAGAGTTGCTGATCCTCACCCCCGCCACTTCACACTTGGCTGCAAACCGTCCCAGCGCGAGCTGGAGGTCACTGTTCGATGAGGCCAACAGGACCGCGTCATCTGTAAAAAGCAGAGATGGAATCTGGAGGCCACCGAATTTGACTTCCTGCGCCGCTTGGCTGCGCCTACAAAATTTGTCCGTAAAAATTTTGAACAGAACAATTGACAAAGGGAAGCCCTGGTGGAGAACCAACCCTAACAGTGAACGAGTCTGACTTACTAGGTTGCGAACAAAATCGAATGGCCCGTAACAAAAGGCCATCTACCCGATACTCCCAGTGCACCCCCCACAGGACACCGTGAAAGACACGGTCATAAGCCTTCTCGAGATCCACAAAACACATGTAGATTCGTTGGGCAAACTCCCATGCCCCCTCCAGTACCCTCACAAAAGTATAGAGCTGGTCCAGCATTCCATGGCCAGGATGAAAACAACATTGCTCCATTGAATCCAAGGTTTGACGAACAGACGGACTTTCTTCTCCAGCAACCTGGAGTAGACCTTCCCTGGGAGGCTGAGGAGTGTGATCCCCCAGTAGTTGGAACAAAGCCTCTGGTCCCCCATCTTAAAAAGGGCAACCATGACCCATGTCTGCCACTCCAAAGGCACCGTCCCCTATGTCCATGCAATGTTGCAGAGCTGTGTCAGCCAGGTCAGCCCTACAACATACAGAGTCTTGAGGAACTTGGGGCGAATCTCATCCACGCCTGGGGCACTGCCGCTGCAGAATTTTTTTTACTGCCGCACCAACCTTGACCCCAGTGATGAGAGAGCCCACCCCAGAGTCCTCTGGCTCTGCTTCCCCCATGGAATGCGTATTGGTGGGATTGAGGAGATCATCGAAGTATTCCTCCCACCGCCCGACTATACACTCAACTACCCTCCCACATTGAAGACCGTCTGTGTGGGGTGCCTCATTCCCCTCATGAGATGCCAGACAGTTTGCCAGAAATTCTTTGGTGCCGACTGGAAGTCTTGTTCCATGGCCTCACCAAACTCCTCCCACACCCGGGGTTTTTGCCTCTGCGACTGCCCGAGCCACAGATTGCTTGGCCTGCTGGTCGCTGTCTGCTGCCTCAGGACTCCCACAATTCAGCCATGCCCTGTAGGTGTCCTTCTTCAGCTTGACTGCCTGTTTCCCCTCCGGTGTCCACCAGTGGCTTCTGGGGTTACCGCCACAACTAGCACCAGCAGCCTTGCTACCACAGCTTCAGGTAGCTGCCTCGGCAATGGCAGAACGGAACATGGCCCACTCGGATTCCATGTTCCTTACTACCACCAGGATGTGGTTGAAGCTCTGCCGGAGGTGCGAGTTATAGACTATTTTGTCAGGTTCCTCAACCAGACGTTCCCGGTAGACCCTCACTATACTTTTGGGCCTGCCTGGTCTGTCTGGCATCCTCTCCCACGGCCTGATTCAACTCACCAGGTGGTGAGTTGACAGTTGACAGCTCTGCTCCTCTATTTACCCGAGTGTCCAGCACATACAGTCACAGATCAGATAATAGGACTACAAAGTCGATCATTGACTGTCAACCTAGAGTGTCCTGGTACCAGGTGCACTTATGGACACTATTATGGCTGAACATGGTGTTAGTTATGTACAAACTGCAGCTAGCACAGAAATTCACCACTTCTGTTCAGATCGGGCAGGTCGTTGTTCCAAATTACACCCTTCCAGGCCTCGCTGTCATTGCCAACGTGAGCTTTGAAGTCTCCCAGTAGAACAATGGTGGTCCCCAGTAGGAGCACTTTCCAGCACCTGTTCCAAGGACTCCAAAAGGGATGGGTACTCTGAACTGTTATTTGGCACATAGGCGCAAACCACACTCAGGACCCGTTCCCAAGCCGAAGACGCAGGGAAGCAACACTTTTGTCCACTGGGGCAAACTCCAACACACTGGCAGAGAACCGGGGAGTTATTAATAAGCCCACACCTGCTTTCTGCCTGTCACCTGGGACAACTCCAGCAAAGCAAAGAGTCCAACATCTCTCAAGAAGTCTTGTTCTAGAACCTGAGCTGTGTGTTGAAGTGAACCCAACTATAACTAGCCCATATCTCTCAACCTCTTGCACAAGCTCAGGTTCCTTCCCCACCAGAGAGGTAACATTCCATGTTCCAATAGCTAGCTTCAGCAACTGGGGATCGGACCGCCAAGGCCTCTGCCTTTGACTGCCATCCATATAGCACCGTCTCCCCATGGGCGTAGACAAGGCTACCAGGCGCTTGCCTTCAGACCCCTTCCCCGGGCCTGGTTCCAGGGTGGGTTCCTGGTACCCCTCTAAGCAGGGTGCACAACTCCTTGGTAGTCATCATCATAGGAATCTTTTTGAACAGTGGTTTGTCTGGCCCCTCACCTAGGACCAATTTGCCTTCAACAAAAATAATCAATGAGAATGCTTCATTGTCTTTTAAAGAACTACTGCAGTAGTGTCTGTATGTCTTAATGTGTGGAGTCAACAAGTCACAATACACAGTCACATTAGCCATTAAAAACTAACCTTAATTCTTTGATTAACTTTTCTCTTGTTTTCCTTGCATTCTAGCATACAAATACTGTATAACTGATAATGTGTAATAATTTTACATTATTTCTGCCCTTTTTACATATTAGGATGATGCTCATTCTTTCTTCTTTTCTTCTTCTTCTCCCGCCACCTGGCTTCAGTCTGATAGACTGTATGCTTCAGAGGGATCCCAAACGACGGGCTTCCCTGGAGGAGATTGAAAGTCATGCCTGGTTGCAGGGGGTCGACCCTTCCCCTGCGACCAAGTACAACACTCCCCTGGTCTCACACAAGAATCTGTCAGAAGAGGAGCACAACAGCATCATCCAGCGCATGGTGCTCGGAGACATTGCAGACCGAGAGGCCATAATTGAGTAAGTTGTGCTATTTAGTTCTTCCATTTTTAAACCAATCCTTACTCAACATTCTAACATTTTAAAGATCTCATATTACTATGTAATTTACTGTACTATAAAAACATACAATATTGAAACAGCTGCATCTAGTAATTCATAACATACACTGGCTGCTAGTGGAAACCTGTACTGTGTCTTCAATCCATAAGGTCCAGTTTAAAAAAAAGTTGACCCATGCGTTTGAAGGCCAAAACTCTTCAAAAAACTATCTACCACCGCGTTCTACTTAATGTCCTGTGATGGAACTGTTAAATATTGGCTTGAAGGCTAAGTTATGGTCTTATTGATAACCTTGGGTTATCGGCTTGCTGTGCTGTGCCTAATTTTATGCATTGTTAATCTCTATCTGCTTAAGGCCTAATTTACCCCTCCCTGTTTTTCATGTTTGACTTTATGTGACAAGTTAACAATACAGAATGGATTTAAGATGCTAAGAGCATCAAACTCATTCTGGTTGTGTCTTCCAAATATTGAGAAAATAAGATATTTCTTGTTGGAAGTAAAATCAACTGCCCTGTTGGACCATTGAGACCTCTTCTTTATATTGACCTCTTCCTTTTTAAAAAGCCCATAATTTGGATGCAAAATATGTGTAAGCTGAGAATATTATAAAGATAAAGCGTACTATAGAATCTAAATGTCACTTGTATATTGACATTTTTACAAAACAATTTGAAAGTAGGTGATGAATGCCTCTAAAAAGTCTACATTCACACATATCTAACATCATACAGTGTATTGGCAAAAAAAGTATTCTCTACTTAAATCTTTTTAGAAAATTAACACCAATAATTCCACCTATGAAGCAGTGAATGTCCATCTTGCATATAGGGATGGGTATGAGTATTTGAGTACTCAAGTACTCCTTGGCGACGTTATTATTCGAGTAACGTTTTACCATTCGCGTACCTGTGCAGCGTTATTTTTGGCTACAACAGGGGAACTTAGTGGGTGTTATATGCACTATGTTAGAAGTATGTAGGAAAAACCTTAGCCTTAACCTTTGACCAAAACAAAATATGTAGGGTTAAACTTATAGACAGTTTGATGTTTAACTATATACACAACTACTTAAAGTCAAAGAAGTAACCAGCAGAGACAGACCACAGAAAGTCTTGCATCACATCATCTGCTGGCTCTATTAGGACATGTTGCTGTGATGATAACAAGGGTTAAGATTAAACTGCAAAGGCTGATAATGAAAACGGTGACTGGAGATATGGTCCCCTTAAATATGGTCGAAAAAGAAGCTGAAAGTTGGCCGGAGTACAAGCCATGAGAGTGGAAATATGTTAAAATGACAGCGGCACTGAATTTAATTTTGATTAGCAGCATATCGACAAGGTGGCTGTTACTGCAGACATTACGGTTATGATTCCTCCTTGACAAAAACATACACAAATCTTTTTACCAATTCACAATCATCCTGTAATCTGGGGAAAACAAAATTATAAATTATCATTTTGACTCAAGAAGTCAGCCTTTTAATTTATGGTTTAATCCATTATTACTAGGAAATGAGCTATGTTTCCTTGAAATAATTACTTGCAATTATAACAAATTTAGAAAAAAAATGCTTTTTGAACATAGCCGCTCTTGCTTTCTGTACTATTTAACTCAATGTGTAACATAAAGAATCTGTCCTGCTCAAATACATGTATATTTCGAATCCTTGTACAAAATGACTGAACAGATTATTTGGTAATTCAGATGTAAATAATTCTCATTCACACACAATAATCAATGAAATTTAGTCCCACAGACTGCATAAACCCATGTGTAATTACTTTAATAAATGTCACATTCCACTTCCATTTTTATGTCTGCTTAAAATGAGATTGCACCCGTTTGGCTTTTACTTTGCTATATCACAAACACATACAACACAACACATACATGCTTACACAAACCTCTGTCTGAAGCATGCTGACATACATGTAGTGTTTAGCCTGCAGCTACAGAAGAAACCTGGTTTGCAGCTACATGCTGAGAAAGAGACAGATGCACAACAGGTTATAAAAGGAATAAAAGAGAGGACTGCTTTAAAATTTCAGAGTAGGTCTTCAAGTTCACACTTGTGTCTCTCAACCTTGTTTCATAGTTCACCATCATCTCCTTCAATGGAGTTGCCTGCGGTGTGAGTCAGAAACATTTACACTTTTAATTTACCCATATTTGTGTTTTGTCTCCTCTTTTGAAAATGACAACACTACTATGGATTCACTCATCATATTTCAGCTTGCACACTTAATAAGTATAATATACCATGTACATCTACAGTTCTAAGCTTTGATGAGCCATGTTTCCACTCTGAGCGTCAGTCTTTGATGGATTCGTTGTGTCAGACTGTGTGTGACGTGCTACAGTCTTTCGTCTTGTCTTACTCAAAAGCTTTTTCGTAAGCTGACCATCACCCTGTCTAGCTATCACTGATTACCACAAGGAGATGCATCTCAAACACTGGAGGTTTCCTTTCACTGCAGCACTCTCTCAGTTAAAGAGAACAAGTTGTGGACTGTGGGGAGATGGTGCCATTGTTAGACCTCGCAAGATCTGTGCATGATTGAACATGGCGGCCACCATCTGAATGCAAACAGCCAAATCAACCCCAAACGCCAGCTTACTTTAACATAATTTTCAAAGTCTTTGAAATATAGTTACCTTCAAATTGTTACGCTTTCCACTGTTCGGATCAAATCATCCCGATAAATCCTGGAAGAGGAACCCCTGGAAAGTGCCATGATGACGAGTGCCATCACCGACTCGTCATGGGGAACACAACCAAGACATCGACTCCTTTGTCCAAAAGAAGACGTCCAGAGAACCCCCAAAGTGCAGCTTCATCCACCTACGACTACGAAGTTTGTCCTCTTCAAGACTACGAAGATATCCTGGATTCAATCGACAGGATGTTGGCAAGCTTTGACGCCCGACTTGCTCTGGTGGAAGTCCTCCACAGAGAATTTCAGGTGCTACGTGAGTCTCTGGAGTTTAATCAGCAACAGGTGGCTTCGCTGACGGCTGAGAACGAGTCCCTCAGAAACTCTGTCAGATCTTTCATCGAGGGAATGAAGAAGATTTTATGGGGAAAACAAACAGTTGCAGGAGTCTATCCTCTATATTCAGGCCCGTAGGATGCGGGACAACCTGGTGTTCTCCAGGATTCCAGAGCGGGTGGATGAAGTTCCTGAAGCGTCTGTGAAGGAGTTACTGGAGAAACACCTGAAACTTCCGACGGACACTGTGAAGGACATCGCCTTTCACCGCATCCACTGCCTCGGAGGAAAGGGACTGGACAGTGGACGCCCCAGACCCATCGCGACGTTTGAACACTTCAAGCAGAAGGAGCTGTTGAAGAGCCGGGGCAGGGAGCTGAGAGGAACGGACTTCAGTGTGAATGATCAATTCCCGAAGGAAATTCTGGAGCGCCGCAGAAGCCTGTTCTCAATCAGGAAAAAGCTCATCAATGAGGGATCCCGGGCTGTCATCACTGTCGACAAACTGTATGTCAACGGTCAGCTGTTCCGTGATCCGGAGATCCCCCCCTTGGCTTTACTAACAACACTCCTCTCCTCAGCTTGGAGGGCTTCCACATAATAAGGTAACTAAACATTTTTTCTTTTTCAGCCGTTATTTTTTCTTTTTGAGAAAAAAAAAAAGCAAAACGCACGCAGTAATATACTGTTTTCCCCCTGGACCTTCATGTCTTTTCTGTTGTTGTTGTTGTAGTAATGTGTCACAGCGTAATGTAATGTTTGAACGGTGCCCAGTGCTGCTTTATAATTTGCACTTACATTTACCACACACACACCCGTCTTCTTATGTAGGATACAATTTACACTCAGTAAACTAGTTAAGATATGAACACATTACGGTTTGTCACCTGGAATGTGTGTGGAATTTGATCAAATGAAAAAAGGCTTAAAATTTTAGAGTACTTCAATAATTTACACGCTGACATTTTCCTATTGCAGGAAAATCACACACTCAAAGTAGGAAACCATAAACTTAGCTCATCACAATTCCCTCACACATACTTAGCTACTATAATTTCACTTATAATGATTCTACCATAGACCCCGAAGGAAGATTTATAATAATCAGTATATCTACACACAACACAGAAGTATATATTACCAACATATAAGGTCCGAAAGTTGACGACCCCTCCTTCTTCCACAGCTACTTCACTGCACTTTCGGCCCACTCTGTAACATAACTTTTAGTGGGACATGATATTCAATTCAAAAGACTCAGTAGAGCAGTTAGTCATCGCAACTGTCAATTGACTTATACAATAAAACAATACATGAGTGAGTTTGATCTTGTGATGCTTTGTGCTCTTGTCACCCAATGCTCAAAGACTACGACTACTTCTCACTAGTCCACCATTCTTATTACCGTTAAGACTACTTTTTTTTTTTTTTTTACAAGTAATTCAATAATGAAGGACACCTTTGACACAAAGATTCACCCTATCACCATTAGCAACCCCACACCAGTCACACTGACAATCACTAAAAAAATAGTCACACCACCCTCTAAACAATGGAGATTTAATACATCAGCTTAGGGACTAAGATTTTATCAAATTCTTTAAAAAAGAGAAAGCAGAAACGGCAGACCCACAAATTCCAATCCTTGCTGAACAAAGCCTACAAAACAGAGACCGGACTAACACACCTAGGAGCCAAACACAATGAGGCCACATCAACAGACATCCAGGACAAATGGGTGAAGAACCTATCTCACAGGTCCCGCATGAAGCTGGAAAGAGATGTGCTGGCAAAAGGCCTGAATTTTGCTATCTCCCCACGACAATTACCAATAGTGGATCTCATCACTGCTACAGAGTCAGCGATTAAGACCAACAAGCTGAACTCCTCTGAAGCCGAACAGATCCGACTTAAAGTGTCAGCCACCCTCGCCAGTGCAAAAATACCTCCCTCCAATATCACCATCGAAGAAAGGAGGGTGATTTCCGCACTGAGCAAGGATCCAAGCATCACCATTCTTCCAGCTGACAAAGGGAGATGCACCGTAATCCTCAACACATCAGATTACCACACCAAGATAACCTCACTGCTCAGCGACAGTGAGACTTACTAGGTCTTAGAAAGGGACCCCACCAGCATTGCAAGAAGAAAGTGACATATTACCTACAGAAACTGGAAAAAGACCACATCATTGACCGTCCTACCTATTAACGTCTGTACCCTGGAGAGGCCATTCCATGTGTCTATGGTCTCCCCAAGATCCACAAAGAAGGAGCGCCACTCAGACCCATTGTTAGCAGCATCAACTCGGTGACCTACAACATCGCCAAACACCTCTCAGGTATCCTGTCCCCTCTGGTGGGGAACACACCACACCACATCCAAAACTCCATAGATTTCACAAAGAAGGTACAGATCCTCACTCTGCCATCGGATGAAACCATGGTCTCCTATGATGTCACTTCTTTCTTCACGTGTATACCCACCAGTGAGGCAGTAGAGACTGTTAGAAAACGTCTACAACAAGACAGCTCTCTACACACCAGAACTAACTTCAACCCTGACCAAATTTG
>KV751342.1:5877383-5926636 GCA_001698575.1 Mola mola
ATTCAAGGATAGATTATTTTCTCATCTCAAAATCACTACTCTCTATCACTGAACACACGACTATAGGTACCATCCTAGTATCAGATCATGCGCTAGTGGGGTTGTCACTATGTTTGGGCCAGTTATCAAATTTTGGCCCACTAGGTGGAGATTTAACTCATCCTTGCTCAAGGATGAGCAGTCAGTGGAATTTCTCAAAAGTGAGATACTAGATTGTTGGCTGAACAATGAAAGCTCAGTGTCCAGCCGTGGAGTGGGATGCGTTTAAGGCCGTTATTAGAGGTCGACTTATTCAACACTGCTCATATCTGAAAAAGAAATCTGTTCAACATCTTCATGAACTGGAGGGGGATAGTAAAAAAATGGAAGAGATGCACTCTACCCAATCTGACCACTCAACTCTTCTTGAACTAAATAAATTAAAAGCAAAATACAACTGTATATTACAGAAGAAAGTCGAATATACATTATTCATAACTAAACACAAATATTATGAAGAATGGGAGAGAACAGGGAGATTTCTTGCACAGAGAGCAAAGCAGCAGTATACCCAATCAATTATACCAGGGATACAGAATGATAGAGGTGAACTGAAGACAGATGACATAGACATAAGTGCTATATTCGCCACATTTTATCAAAATCCTTGTAAATCAGATAACCCAACTATTCAAGATATTAGCTTTTATCTTCTTTTTTAACTAGTGTAAACTGCCCAACCCTATATCGAGAGGAACGGGGTGAAATTGGAGCAGATATTACATTGGAGGAGGTTAAAAAGGCTATACAGGACCTGCAGGGTGGGAAATCTCCAGGAGAGGACGGCCTCCCGGCTGAATTTTATAAAACATTTTCAGATCTTCTTGCCCCAAAACTACTTAGAGTATTTAAGGATGTCTTAGAAAGAGGTTCTCTTCCAGATGGTATGCAAACTGCTATAATAACTTTGATTTAATGAAAAAGACAGGGTACCACAACAAAGTGGCAACTGCCGCCCGGTATCACTGATTATTGTTGATGCTAAGCTGCTTTCCAAGATTTTAGCGTCTAGACTGGAGGTTGTTTTACCAAAACTCATTCATCCAGATCAAGTGGGTTTCATTAAGAACAGGACATCATCTGGCAACCTACGCAGGCTGCTCCATCTCATGTGGCAAGCTGGAAATGAGGCAGATATAATTGTAGCTGGATGCTGAGAAAGCATTCGACAGGGTGGAGTTGGTGTACCTTTTTCGGTTGCTAGAAAATTTGGTCTTGGTCCATCTTTTAGTAACTGGGTTAAATTATTATGTTACAATCCCAAGGCATCTGTAGTCACAAATGGTAGGCGGTCTCCCCCTTTTCAGCTTCATAGGGGGACAAGGCAGGGTTGCCCCCTATCCCCTTTAGTATTTGCTCTGGTCCTTGAACCACTAGCAATTGCTATTAGGCAAAATAATATAGTTGGCATTAAGGCTGGTGGCAAGGAGCATAAATTGCTCCTGTATGCAGACGATATTTTGTTACTGTGCAGATGCCCATCAACAACTATACCTCACATCCTCTCCTTGATCGACTCGTTTTCAGGTGGGTCTAGTTACAAGATAAACTGCTCAAAGTCTAAAATGCCCCTATCGAGACTCTGTCCACTTAGTGTTCGGCAGGGTTGCCAATTTTCATGGCAGCCATCTGGCCTAACATATTTGGGTATAAAGATCACTCTGCGGCTGGATAACATTATGACAATCAATCATCTCCCTCTAATTCAGAAAATTGAGCTCATGCTACAAAACTGGACCGAATTGGGATTGTCACTACAGGGTAAAATTGATATTTTAAAGATGGCAATAGTTCCTAAAATTGATTATATAAGTAATATGTTACCATTAAGCAATGCACTATTAAAACATAATGAAGCTGTTTACAATTTTTTATGGGCTGCTAAAAAACCATATATAAATCGGACAAAACTTTATGCCGCCATAGAGGATGGAGGCCTAGGCCTCCCCCATATGGTCTGGTATCATTATGCTTTCTGTCTCAAACAATTATCAAAACTATATATGACAGCTGACCAAGCTCCAGTGTGGGTGGGTATAGATACCTTACATACCCTTACCCGGTCCAGGCCTTTATTACTCAAACTTGTGATGTCATCCCTTATAATGATCCAGTACTCACTTTCTCACAGGAGACATGGCGAGCCTCACATAAGACCATGGGCTTAAATCCCAATTTTACAAATAAATCATCATACAGCGTAATAAAAGCCTCAAGATAGGTTAAAAAAAAAACATTTTCCTGGGCTGGTTGGGTCAAACTGGGAATCGTTTATATTGGGGACTTATTTGATGGAAAACAACTTCTGTCTTTTGAACAATTAAGGGAAAAGTATAAACTCCCAAACAAAGATTTTTGGAAATACTTGCAGGTACAGAGTTGTATTCTGGCATACCTTAAACGAGTACCACTTGTATCCAAAACCGAAATACATGTCAGACTGGAACAGGATGGGCACTTTAAAAGGAAAACATCATGTTTCTATAACCTCTTGAGGGGATCCCAGCCACCCAGTTTTGAATTTCTTAAGAGATGCTGGGAGAGGGATATAGGGGAAGAGATATCTGGGGAAATATGGGGGCAAATTATTGGATCATGGTTTAAAGTTTCAAGGGAAATGCAGACATGTTTGATTAGTTATAAAATTATCAACAGGATTTATTGGACCCCATGTAAAATGGTATGACTAGGACTTAGAGACTCTGACCTATGTTGGAGATGTAATGCTTTGTGTGGCACCCTCTTACATATGTTGTATTCATGCCCCGTGATAGATTTCCTATGGTCTAAGATGATATCCTTTATCAATACGGTGACATCCTCTACACTGATACAAAAACCGATGCTTTGTCTATTGGGTGTGGTGCCGAAGGGAAGTGGTCTAAATGTCCACCAGATTTCATGGTGCAGAACAGCACTTATCACCAGACGCAGGATAGTGTTACGACATTGGAAAACTAAAGGAGATATATCGGTGAGGGAGTGGTTCGACGAAATGGCTAAGATTTCCTCCTATGAAAGGCTCTGTTGCAGACTGATAGATAGGGAAGATATATATGTGAAAATATGGGGTCCTTATATTTCTTCAACCTGAAACACTGGTGAGGTGCGCCCTTTCTTTTAATTCTATCCATTAGTCACTATACATCTATACACATGTATTTGTATACGTGTATGTATGTATGTATATATGTGTGGGTGTGCATTTGCTGTATGTATATAATCTGTCTCTGTTGGATTTCCTCTGTGTTTTGTTTCTTGTTTCTTGTAAATGTTCTGTTTTGGTTCTGTCTTGACTTGTGACACAGTGTACTGATATGACATGTACATCATTGTGTTTTTTTTCTGCTGAAAATCAATAATAAAGAGAATTTATAAGAGAATTTATAAAAGTACAATTATTTTATGTATGTACTCTGTTTAGTGGCTGTTTACACCTCTCATAGGATTTCTGTGTTAGAATACAGATATTGGTGACATCAGTGGAGGGTATGACCATGATGCTTTGCTAAATGATCATCACCAGTGTTACAGTATTTAGATTACCAAACTTCAGTGTACAGTAAGTGTTAAACAGGTGAAAAATAAACTTTTTCATGCGGACTCAGCTATTCGGTGCCAGTAACATAAAAAATAATTAATCAATTAAACAGAGATGTTTGTGTGTAGTGAATGTGGGGTAATTTAATCAATAAACTCAGACTCTTGGAGAAATTTTGTTGCTTGTCCAGGGCTCAGCTGCTGTCTTTAAGTACCCGGATACATAGTGATGTTCAGGTGAATAATGGCTTTACAGACTCGGTTGCTCCTCTCTTCCTGGTTGAGGCGAACTTTTTTTAATTGGTGCATTGAGGCGCTCCAGTCTGGCTGACAATGAAAATTGTTAGTTTGGCCTTTTGTGCTGTGCTGCCAGCAAACGATGACATACACTGGATAAAGCCGACTGCACATAAATGACCTGTTGTCAAAATATCTTCCATGGGGCTTGTTAGGTAAAAAGTCCTGGTTTCAGTTAATTACAGTGCAGAGACGGCATGTTTCTGACTAAGGATGATAACAAATTCATCTCACTTTGGTTAAAAAGTATGTGGTGTGACATTTGCATACTTCAGTGAAACAACATGTAGTCAGCATCTTTGAAGGCGCGTGTAATCTACTCCCTTGCACATCATCTGTATTTTTCTGTATAATGTCATATTTATTAAGAAGAAAGTTTAATTGGCTGGCTAAGAAATTGACTGCAAACCTTATGTTCAAAATCACCTCACAAAACAAATCGAGGCCTTTGAACCTTCAAAGACTAAGAAATCTTCAAAATTGTTGAAACATGAACCTACATTGAGTCCTGTCTGTCTGATTTCTACAGGCAGTCGTGGCCTACCAGAGTTGACATGCATCAGGACATAGAGGACAGCCTGGCAGCCTCCTCTATCTCCCATGCCGGAGGCCCTCAGTCACCGGCCCGCAGCGCTGAGAACCTGCTCAACGGACATCGCTCCAAAGGCTTGATGGAGCTGGGCCGACGAGAGGAAACAACAGTGACTGACTCCGCAGGGACAACGGCACAGGCAGGCTTGTCTTCAATCCTTCAATAGTCTCTTCTTGGAAACAAAATATTAAAGAAGTTCAGCTGTGTTTCATTTTTTTTATTAGAGATGTCTGCTTAAGTCACTGGAGACATTGTAATTCAGTTAATTCTAATGGCTGGTCTTTTTCCAGGGAGACTGTGCTGCTGCCTCAGGCCTCCCTTCTGGGTCGGGCTCAGGGAACATCAGAGCCCTCATGCCATCCACCTCATTAGCAGCCAAGCAGAGAAACTGCCTCTTCAGGTCTGACGAATATAAACTCGGTTTACAAATGATCAGAGGTTGTTAGTTTTCATGAAACACTCAAATTCATTGGTACTGAATAAAAAATGAAGTAAATGTCACAGAAAGTTGTACCTGAAGAATATTTAAATAATAATCATTATTTTTTTAACAAAAAGTTGCCAAAATGTTTCTGGTTCCTACTTCTCAAATGTAAGGATTTTCTTTTTCTCCACCCATGTAAACTTATGTCTGTCAAACAAAACACATTTCAAGACATCTTGTGTCCTCAAAAATTATTTAATTTTGATTCCAAGAATGTTCTCTGTTACTTCATTCACCAATCAAGCTCTTAAGGTAAAAAAAAAAAAATAGGTTGTAGTTTTTGGCGCTCCTTGATTTCCAGATGGTCTCTGTGTTCCTGCTCAGATTTGTTAAATAAACCAAATAAGGTTTTTTTTTTTGTTGTTTTTTTTCCCCAGGGTTGAGGAGGATGAGGAGGAGGAAGAGCAGGACACCTCTCCCCTCCCAAGCCAGGTGATCCTGCGCCGTAAGCCCCCCTCCATCACCAATCGCCTAACCTCAAGGAAGAGCGCCCCAGTGCTCAACCAGATCTTCGAGGAGGAGGGAGAGTCAGATGACGAGTTCGACATGGACGAGGGCCTCCCACCCAAACTCAGCCGCCTCAAGATGAACATGGCCGGAAACCATGCCAACATGAGCTCCGGGGCTGCCTCATCTTCGTCCCCGGGGTCTGCGCAAAAGCGTTACCATCGGCGCAAGAGCCAAGGGAGAGGGTCATCATGTTCAAGCTCTGAGACAAGCGACGACGACTCAGAGAGTCACCGCAGGCGTCTAGACAAAGACTCTGGGTTTGGTTACGGCTGGAACAGGAGGGACAGCAGTGAGGGGCCGCCTGGCAGCTCTGGGGGCAGGCCAGACAGAGGGAGTCCTCCTGGAGGGGGTGGGAATGGAGGTGGAGGGGGTGGTGGCAGTGGAGGAGGGAGTGGAGGAGGAGGGGGGGGTAACAAAGGACAGGACAGCCCCTCCAGTTTTTGTAACAATAGTAGCCCCACTAACCCATCCCTCAACTTTGTGCCCCGCCAATCCCAAACAGCCAGCCGGAGCACTGAGCTGGTGGAGAGTCTGAAGCTGATGAGCATGTGCCTCAGCTCTCAGCTGCAACAGCACCATGTTGGGCGTGGGGGTCGAGGGGGAGGGGGCAAGTTCATCTTAGACCCTCTCAGCCTCACAGGAGGGAGTGTGAAAATCCAGGGAAAATCAGCCTGGAGGATGTGCATTGGCTCTACCGGGAGCCTGGACACCATCACCCTCCCCACCACCACCTTGCCTCGGACCCACACCACACAGCATCACCACCGCAAAACAGCGTCGCACGGCTCGCAGGCAGCAGCAGCCGGCAGGGATGCTCATAGACATCTTAGCACTTTGAAAAATGGCATGCTTCAACTACCTCTGTGTGAGAAGACCATCTCTGTCAACATCGCGCAGGGAGGAGGCTCTAGGGACGGCCTGCTCTGCACCTCTGCTTCTTCTAGCTGCTGCCAGGTCATCTGAAGCCCCGCCCACCACAGCAAGCTGAAAACCATGCCCTCAGATCACCCCACAGGCTTACGTGTGATGTAGTGTTGTTAAGCTCTAACAGACAACAGAGCTCTCTTCAGCCTCTGCCCTCTGCTGTGCTGTCAGTGTCAGGTTCCTCCTGTTCATATGTCTGCGCTGCTTGCTGTGTCTCTGGTCAAACTGCTTTACAGCCTTAATAGCAATATCCTGTTTGATTTGATAGCGACTAGGTTTGAAGCTTAAATCTTATCTAGAAGAAAAAAATACCCCCAAAATGAAATATTTTAACACTTTTATTGTTTTGTGAGCATAAAGTCAATCTCATGGCAAAATAGTAAAAGCAATCATAATATATATCAGACAAAGGTGTTAATGATAATTCAAAAAATATAAGAATAAATCAGTAATTTTACAAAGTTGTAAACAAATATGTTGAAAATTTTCAGGAACAGGAAAGTTTTAATATTTGAAATAGTGTCCTAAATTTAAAAGTTGTGTTGATTTAAGATAAGGTTGTGATTTTGTTAGGAAAAGTCATTCATGAACAAACTCAAGTGGAGAAATAAACATTTAAACATTTTTTCTTCTCTTAAAGGTGCTATGTGTAAGATAGAGCCATAATGTTTGTTTAAAAGAAAGAAAAGTGTTAGCGTCATGACAAAGACATCCATTTAATATATTGCATTGATGCCTTATGAAAGTGGCATGCGAAATAGTTAGTCCCAGCACATACTGTCACAATAGTCCCTGTATTTCCATTGCGTCGGCTGTTTTTATCTTTCTTATAAATAAACGAAACAAAGTTACAAAATGTTAAGAAAGAAAATATTCATACACTTATTTACCTAATGAAAAAATACAACCATAAACCAAGTTTTACCCAGCTAAAACATCTGAATCTGTCTTTCCACAATCGCCTCTGGTTTGCGCTAAGTAAATCCTGTGTAAATCAGTGAAGTAAAATGTGAAAACATTCCATCTCAGTTACTGCTGGATGCTATTTTACAGGTGTTGTTGTCATTGTCCTCATCAGGACAGGACTCATCCTGTCCTCAAACTGGCCTTCACTGCCCTATGACGCTGTGTTCATTCCCTGTTTGATTTCCAGATGTGTTAATGCTGCTGGGCCTTGCTGCTTGCAGCAACTCCCCCTGTGATATAGTTGCATTCAAACTTCAGTAGGTCCACTAAATCCACTACTAATTGATCTGATCCGACAGTCATTAAAACCACAGCCAAAGATAATCACATATCCCAAGGTAAAAGCAGACAGCATAGTGACAGCAGTTACTTTGGTCCTATGTTGAACCCTGTCAAATTATGGTCATATTTTATGAAATGTTGCTACCATGGAATTGATTTAATCCACAGGCTGACTTTCTTTTAAAATGAGAACTTTTGCTAAAATATTTTTCTACTTCACTCATAATGACTTATTTTAAGATTTTTTTTCCCTTTCATGGAGACCATGAATAGGCAGACAAGGAATCAGGACGGAGATATTATGTACAGGAGTGAATTTGCAGCTTTGCTCTGTAACCATCCAGCTACCAAAGCAGTTCAAATTTATGATGTGACTTGCAAATTCGACTTTCCTCACATGCGTATATATTTTATTTATTTTCACACTGTTGAACAACATACAAGAGTTTCCTGCCAAAAGCCATTTTCATTGTAGAATAATAGCCATTACACTATGAGACTTGGAAGTCGATGGTTGGAGGGCCGAGCAATTGAATGATGGAGCACTTGAAAAGATCTCTGATGTGCACAGAGCAGTGGAATATCAGGGAGCTGCCAGGAAGAAGACAGAGTGGCTCTCCATGTTTAGTGCAGACATGTTAGCTCACAGCTGGATGACACATCTGCCAGTGTGTCGGGATCTTCATTTTGACAGTCCGGACATATTGCACCCAGTTGTTTATTTCAATTTTAAATAGATTTTTAAATATTAGAATAACTCAGACATATTTTCTGCCAAAAACCCTTTAAATCTGGAAAAGCGAGTTTCATCCTCTGATTGAGGCAGAAGTGTGTGTACTCTTCTGTGGCAGCAAACTGGCTACTGTATATGATACTGCGGCAAGATGATGTTCATCACCATCAGGTTTAGACGTTACTGCTACTGAAAATCTATTTAAAATACTTTTTTTTTTTTTTTTATATGTCAGTGTGTTGCTGTTAGAGGAGTTAGTCGTGTCTGGCTCTCTGTGGAAACTTACCACTTTTTCCCTGGTGATCTGTTCTGTTTTGACCTACGCTGGCTTCTTGTACTTCATGCCCGCACCAACTTGTCTCCTGAAGCTAACAGTGCACATGGGCGTGGTGTGTATCTAGAATGTAAATACAGTATACTAAAAAGTAAAGTTTATTTTAAAAACTTGTACATTTTTTGAGCGACCTGCTGTTTGAAAATGTTGAACTGGGCCTGTGTGAATTCTCACTGGTCAAAGGACGTGTGTGTGTGTGTGCGTGTGTGCGTGCGTGCGGCAGGTAAATCTATGCACACACACACACAAACTTGTGCAAGAGGGAAAAACTCGACTCACAGCTTTAAAGGAAATGGCCAAGAGATGAACAAATGAAAGACAGGAAATTGGAAAATACTTTTAAGGGCATTGACAATAAGCTATACAGTGTGTTGGAGCTATTTGTACAGAAACATTTTCATTAGTTACATTTTTTTTTAAATTCCAGGCCTGTGAGGCATTCCAACAGCCACACTGGGTCAATAAGATAAAAAGGAAAGCTGTTTTAAACATTTTTCCTCTCTTGGGTCGCTATGAGTTTTCTTTTGAAAACCAAATTTAAATAGAGTTGTAAATACAGTGCTCTTTATCTAGAACAGCAGAGTAAACCCTTTGGTGCATAGCTGTACAGAAATCTAGCCTCATGATGGTAGTAATACTGTAATCGTGTCTCAGCTTAGAAAAAAAAAAGTGAAAAGTGAAAAACAACAAAAATTCTATTCATACAGGTCTGACTGTCATCTTACTCAGCTTGTATCCAGGTGAATGATGTGCATGTGTTTCAGTGTTTGACATTCAGTGACGGGAGAGAGAATCAGCCACTGAAATGTTATCGGACTATAAAAAAACAGAAGAATGAAAATGGAAAATGAAAAGACAGTTGGAACCGACAGAAATATTCAGTGTATTATACTGTAGTTGATATCTGTTGTCATAAATTACGTATAGCAATGGTAATATCCAAAATAAAATGTGGAATACTGTCTCATATATTTGCTGTTGTGGTTGGAGAATGAGTCTTTGGTGCAGTGCTTCTGTTCTCAATGACTGAAAAATATTTTTTGAAGTGACCTTTCGTACACCTTTATTCCTGACTGGAAAAGTTATGTGTGTGAAATGAAGTTAAACTGTGCACAGTGTCCAGTGTATTCACCGCCTTGGATGTTTTGCCCTTTAATTGCTTTTAAAAAATAGAGTCATTGTCACTATAGTTTGCCCTTTTTTGATAAGACTTTACAAGAAACCTTTGACGTCAAATTGAAAACATTTTTAAAAAAACAACGCCAGTTAATTAAAAATACATATTGTAAAACAAGTAGTTGCATTAGTACTCACTCCCTTCATGTCAGGTTTTAGTAGATGCACCTTTGGCTGTAATCACAGACAGCACTGTGTCTGTGAATAGGTCTCATTCAGACTTGCACATCTGGACACTGCAATTTTACTCCATTCTACTTCGCAAAATTGCTCGAGTTCCATCTGGTTACACAGGACCCGGGAGTGAACAGCTCTTTCCAAATCCAGCCATAAATTCTCTATTGGATTGAGGTCCAGGTTTGATTCCGCCACTCGAGAACATTCACCTTGTTAAGCATTCCTGTGTTACTTTTGCTGTATGCGTGGGGTCATTGTCTTGCTGGAAACTAAATCTATTTCCAAGTTCTCTTGAATCTGGTTATCAACCAATATCCCCATCCCTATATATCGCTGTGTTCATTTTACCCTCTTCCTTTATGAGCCTTCCAGGGCCTGCTGCCGAGATGCATCCCGAGAAGCATGACGTTGCCACCACTGTACATCACAGTGGTGGATGGTGTGTCTGTGGTGATGTGCAGTGTTTGGTGTCCACCAAACATAGCATTAGTCAATGGCCAGAAAAGCTTCACTTTGGTCTCATTAGACCAAACAACCTTCTTCAAGTTTACTTGGTTGTCTCAAACATGCCTTTGGGTGAACTCTAGTAGATATTTAATATGAGCTTCTTCAACAGTGGCTTTCTCTTTGCCACTCTCCCATCTGAGCTGCTGAAGCCTTTTACTCCTTCAGAGTAGTCATAGTTGTTTTGGTGGACTCCATCTCCAGTCACCGTCTTGCACAGTCACTCATTTTGAGAGTACAGGAAGATTTACATGTATGTCATATTCCTTCCATTTCTTAATGATGGATTTAATTGAAATCCAGAATGCTAATTTATCAGTGACTGGACAATCCAGACTCATGTGTCACACTTTTGAGACACATTCATTGCAGTTAGATGATCTCCATTTCACTAATTGTGAGGCTACAGGGGCCAATTGTCTGGACCTCTGTTGAATTAGATTAGTCCATTTAAAGGGGTGGAATACATATGCAATTACTTATTGTACATTGTTTTTAATTGGCATTACTTTGTAGAAGTCTGTTTTCAGAACATCAAAGGGTTCGCTCCTGTTAGAAAAAGCAAAATTATATTGAACACGATTCTATTTACCTAAGGCAATTAAAGGGGAAACCATTCAATGGGGTGAATATTTTTTATAGGCACTACGGCATTCCAACCGGCTCAACAAGATTTCAGTTATCTGTTTCAGTGAGAGTTACGAATCAACTCTGCCTATTATGTATTTTCAGTGTTCTGCTTCAAGTCTTATCACAAACTACAACTTTCCCGACTTTTGAAAACCCTTAGATGTGTAATTCATCAAGATGATCAAAAAATGTTTTCACTGTATATATTTTTGGTCTATCAGAAGTGGAGCCACTTGTCCTCTATAACGTTGGGAAGCTAATGTCTTAGCTGTGTGTTTAAGACACCGTAAGCATTGTGGGTCATAGACTCGAGGATGCGATCCATGTCGGTGGTGATTTACATGCTTCATGACACTACAGAGGGTTTACTCTATGCATGCCATCAATGTAACCCAGGGGTTTCAAGAGTAAATGGCACACTGATCTTTCTGTGAGCTCAGCCCTTCCTTCGTTTCCTCACACACACACACAGACCTGAGTGTGGGGCAGAGAGTGAAGCATATTTCACTACAAACACATAGGTGGGCACATTCTCTTCTTTATACATCGAAGACTTAGAGAGCCTTGGAGGATTCAAAGTACTTTATTCTCCACCAGTCTGAATACATTAAGCCAATACCAGCTGACCAGGTGCAGATCATAGAAAAACAAATATTCAGCCAAGCATTACATTTCAAGGCACCATTGGGAGTTACAAGAGTGCATGGCTTAACTTCAAGTCCATATATTATTTGCTGATACTGCTCAAATCACATGCTAAAATAAACTGGAGAGAATCAACAAGATCTCTTCTGTAGGCAAATAAAACAAAGCAAATACACCTTCGGAGCATCTGATGACATAACTGTAAGATTTTATCACTGCCAAATAGTTAATGTTTAAATGTAAACACCAACATAAACATAATATTTTGAAAACCATCTTGCAGAATTTGTGCAGTTTGAACTTTTCAATGTTGAAAAAAATGTCAAAGACCAGATTGTTCTGTGAGGCTTTCACTGGGCAGCTCATTTGAATATGTTTGAGTCTATTAATTATTCAAGTAGTTATGTAACAAGTTGTTGTATTGTGTAACAATAGTGTAACAATGTACTACGTTGACAGGTGTTAGAGATCTTAATCTTTATGGCCATCATTTGCTTCCATATTTGTAGTGCTGAATTTAAACAGGTCTACTACAAGCAGCTGTAATACTGAAAGTAAGAAAAGCTTTGGTGAAGCTTGTTTACCGGGTATAACCTGTATTTTTAGTGTATTAGTGAAAGTATTAGTGAAAATGTACAGAGCCCCAAGCCACAGTACTGATTAAACCTAACCTAATGTGACTTCAGTGGCTAAAGTAAAGAACAAATACATTATAATAGATCTTCCATTAATAGTCAGACTTTGGAATTAATATTTGTTACATGTAGTATGTGCAGTTTTGCAGCACTCACCTAGAATTACCAAATTTATCCCTATTTGTTAAATGTGCACCTCATCCCAAAACAAACCCTCATTACAGTACATCTCGTTTAAAGACAACAAAACATACAGTAACTTATGCAGCCGTCAATTACTCTTGGAGTTGTGAAGCACTGTCTCATTTTTTCTGCTGTATCCTCACCCCTCCCAGTGACACAGTGAGGCGACAACAGAAGCAGGGTCCATCAGTATCTGTAGGGCTTCCTCTCCTCCTCACTGGATGATCTTGCTAAGCTCCGCGGCTTCAAGCATTTTCTGAAACACATAAAAAACAGCAATTTTTCTTTCACTAGTGTGTATGTGTGTCTCAGAGAGACAGAGAAACAGAGAGAGAATGCCATTACATAAAAGTATCTGACGAGGTACTTTTGGTGGTATTTATAAATGAGAAAATATGTGATATTATGGAATAAATAGCACTGCTGCAGATCCTTCATTTCAGTAAAGCAGTGTAAAAATGAGATCTTCATTTCTGGCACACTAGTAAATATCCATCACATCTGGGACTGATTAGATTTTCAGGGTTTTATGACAACAGGTAAATCTGAGATTTTTGGGGATATACCCTTGCAGTCACGTGTTTGAGCTGACTAGTTTTCATTGGTAATTGTTGCTCAACTTTTTTGGACTTTCCATTTGCAGATGACGTGTACTATAAATGCCACCATGTGCTTCAAACAATCAGATCTCAGAATCAACATCTCAATCTAGATACAGCAGGACGAAATTATCTTTTTTTTTGCAGCATGTCCTGACCATGAACTTAAACTTTATTTGATTATCATGAATCCATTATTCAAAATATAGGTAAAATTTACAAACAACTAAAGAGTCCAGCATTGTTGTATGCAGACTTTAATGAGCAGAAAATGTTTCTAAGGAACAGAAGCTGGAGCTGGAGGCTAGAGAAGCTGGAAAGAGAAGTAGAAGACATTAGTGCCCTATACAACAAGTACCTATAAAATAACTTCTGTGCCTTCCAGAACAGACGGAACTTCTGAGTCTGAAAAGTGAAGCCAGTTCTGAAGTCTCTTCAACTGCTGTTTTTCTAATGTGCCAGCAGGGGGAGACTCCACTTTCGGAAAGATATGTATATACTGTACATACAGTTACAGTTAGTTAAGCCCAAAATTATTCATACCCTGGCCAAATTTTGAGTTAAGGTGAATTTTTATTTGGCGAATGGTTATCTACTGACTGGAAATGACACAAAAAAGGGGCAAAAGACTGTAAGACATTGTGTTAGAAATATTAATGAAAATATTAGCTATTTTCACTTCTTTTTTACATTTTGACAAATTGTCCCATGTCCAAAATCTTTCATACCATGATCTCTTTGCACAAATTTGAGAAATGTAATCTTCTGCACTATTCTAAATGATCCTGGTAACTTCTAAAAGGTTGTTGAGCATTTTAATCAACTATAAATTCAAAACACTGGATCCTGTTCACTAGTCAGCTTCTGGTCAATTGCAAGTCATGGCTTAAACCAAGGAGCTTAGTGAGGCCCTCAGGTTGCACACGGTCAATGCTCATAAGAAAGAGAAAGGCTACAAAGGTATTTCCAAATGTTTTCAAGTATCAGTAGCCACTCTGCAAAGCCTTATTAGATAGTTTTATTAGGAGTTTTACACAGTACAAAATCTAAAAGGATGTGGTAGAAAAGCAAAAGTGACCCCTGCTCTGGCAAGAATGGTAGTGAGGGAGGCTAAGAAGAATACAAGAATCACCACTAAGAACATCCTGAATAATCTGAGGATTTCAAGGCAGACACTGCACAAGGCTGGCCTCCGTGGACACCGACCAAGGAGGACTCCACTTCTTCGAGGCAAAGAAAAGCTTGCCGAGCCTTTGATAAAGTTCACCTGGACAAAGAAAGAAGGCTTTTGGCCATCAATTCTGTGGTCTGACGACACAAACTGAGTAAAGTTGAGAGTTGAGTAGTTTAGACATAGGAATGTGGCTTTTGTGTGGAGAAAAAAGGAGAAGCATGTGGAAACATTGTAATTGACATGTCTCCAAAAAACAAGATAGTGAAAATCATCTCAAGGGCTATGATGTGTGCAAATTCCACAAGAACCAGAATAATCTAGTTATGTATAGTAGTTTTGGCTTTCAATTCTGACAAATCCTCCTTTGAGATTTCTTCTTATAAGAGGTGAATGAAAATCTCTGCAGCTCCATACCTGCCCATGCTTATTGTGGATAATCCACTTTTAATTGAAACTATTCCCCACCTAAGACAGCCAACTGAAACACATTGTAACTATGTAACTTTCTGTGGAGATCCACAGTATTTGGCAAGACAGGGAAGAAAATCCGTAATTTATGTCATAAGCAACAAGTTTTATTTGTAGTCCCTAAACTGTAAACAGTGCACAGCTTTTGAAAAACGGAGGTGATATAAACTTGGAAAACCTGTTTTAATAAGTCACCCACAACAGTCCGTCTCTTTTTGTTTCCAAAAATGACATTAAGTACCATCACACGTGAGCTGCAGGGTCTGGTGACTGTCACGTTTTACTGACGGCACATTTCTCAGTGAGGTCTGGGGTCAACAGGAGCAGCAGAGAGGAGCTCAACACCAGAATGGTCTTACATTGAAAGCAAAAACCTGATCTTGAAAAGCAGATCGGATATTTCCATAGCTGTCCAAATAAGGTCAGCCAGGAGTTAAAAGCTAATAATGTGTACAACCTTTAGCTGTGTACAGACAGCTTTTGGCTCCACTGGCAATGATGCTTTGACAACAATTCCCGGTATTATCTTTAATAAATTACAGTACATGACTTTGAAGACATCACTCTTCCCTTGATGATGATCTTGGCAGTTACTTTTTAATCTATTAATTCCTTCATGCTTCTGGCAAAGCAGGCAAATTGGATGATATCAAAGTTTCTGTCCCACTGACTGATCCCCCAAGGGTTTGTGGTGAGTCAGGCGTTTAGTTTCAGAGCAGATTCTGCAGAGGCAGCAGAGAAGTTTAACACAAACAAACTCTCCCTGAAACAGAAAGGCTGTCTAAATCCTTTTATCAACAGGCAGACAGGATCCATCCTCCAGAAAACACACAATTTTTTAGGTATTTTCACAATACACCGTATATACATACTGTATGTATGGGATCATGATATATCATGGACTGTGCAACAAAATCAAATATCAAAATATTATTGACAATATACCTTGATATCCATACTAAAACAATATTGTTAGGATGACTATTGGTAAATGGAATAAATAATATTAACACAATAGGAAATTTGAAAAATAATCATCAGTAATGTGGATATAATGACTAAGTGGAATCACTACTCTTGGAGGATGTTGATTCAATTGTTTAATTTTGTAGGAAAAAAAAAAAAAAAAAAATGCTACAAAACTATTTTAAATAAATATTTGAACATCATATCTTTATGAAACATACCTAAAAATACAATTAAATAAAATTGTTATTATCAGTAGCAAATTTTTTTCAGATCAAGTAGAAAAAATGATTGAATCAACTTGTAATATGCATATCTAAAATAAATACCTGCACAAATCTAGATCTGCAAATGAGTCTTCAGCTAAAAGAGAGTGTTGCCGACCTGAACAAGCTGTTGCATGTGGCTTATTGACAGGAGTCATGGCCCCAACAAGAGATCTGTTGGTTGAAGGGATGGAAACAATTATTAAACTCCTTCAAGAAGATAATTCATGAAGGACCGTAGCATAAGATGTTGGTTTTTCCCAGTCAGTTGTGTCTAAAAATTTGACATAATACAAACAAAATGGGAAGGTTGTAAAAAGCGAACATACAGGTAGACAAAGAAAGACATCAAAGCGGACAGAAAACTCAGAGCAATATGCCATGAAAATAGAAAATGCACAACAAAACACATGAAGGGGCAGAGACTGGAGTCAGTGTTTCTGTAGGGACTCGCCTGAAGGAAATGGAATTTACAAACAAAAACCCAAACGAAAACTAGAAGAGAAGCAATCATGGAATGTGGATGGATGTGATATTCACTGATGAATCACGATTTTGCACTGGGCAAGAAGATGATGCTGGAACATGGCCCCAAATGGACCACTTTGTTGGCAGTCTCAGAATCATTATGAACAACTTTAGACTACACTGTTCCTCTAAAAAAGAAGATTGTTAAGCGTAGTAATTTAGCACCATGGTACGGTCTTCAAACTTGCTAACTGAAACAAAAAGCTCGCAGACTAGAGAAGAAATGGCGCTCCACCAAATTAAATGAGTCAGGATTACTGTGGCAGGATAGCCTTAAAACATAAAAGAAGGCCTTTCGCACTGCTAAAGCAGCCTACTACTCAGCATTAATAGAGAACAATAAGAACAATCCCAGGTTTCCGTTAAGGCACTGTACCAACGCTGTCACAGAGTCAGAGCTCTGTTGAGCCCAATATGCCCATAAACCTAACTAGAAATGATTTAATTAACTTTTTTAAACTAAAACTTTACTCACTAGAGAGAAGATTAAAAAAATAACTATCTTCAACTGGCACAGACCTTTCTCTGAACACAGATATCTTGGAGTCAGCTACAACATCAGAGAGTTACCTGAACAGCTTTACACCAATTGACCTTGAGAAACTAACCTCAACAATTATTTCTTCTAGACCAGCTACATGTACTATGGACCCCATTCCTACTAAACTACTTAAAGACACACTACCCCTAATTAGCACTTTCCTCTTAGATATGATTAATTCATCCCTGATAACAGGCTACGTACTACAGTCCTTACTGGCTGTAATCAAGCCTTTTCTTAAAAAGCCAACACTTGATCCTGAGGTTCTTGCAAATTACAGATCAATATGTAACCTTCCCTTAATGTCTAAAATCCTAGAGAAATTGGTAGCAAATCAGTTATATGATTTTCTACAGTCTAATAACTTATTTGAAGTTTCCAGTCAGGTTTTTGAAAGCATCATAGCACAGAGCCTGCAGCGATCAAAGTTACAAATAAATTTTAATTGCATAGTCTTGGTGTTTCTTCTAAAGGCAACTGGACTTGTAATTTCTTGAAGACGTTTCGCCTCTCATTTAAGAGGCTTCTTCAGTTCTAGATTTCTGGTAGGGAGTCCCCAGTATTTAACCTTGTGGAGGTTGGAGTCCATCCCCCATCAGGGGATGGGGGATGGATCTAGGCCACACAGATTGGGGGCGGGGCTTTGTACCCTTTGCCCACTACCATGAGTAAGAAGGATCCTCCACAAGGCTAAATACTGGGGACTCCTTACGTGAAATCTAGAACTGAGGAAGCCTCTTGGACGACAGGCAAAACGTCTCCAAGAAACTATAAGAAGTCCAGTTGCCTTCAGAAGAAACACCAAGACTACCATGACCTGGATGACTGAGAATCTTCACAGACATCTTTTAATTGCATAGGACGAGGGACTTCTATCTGTACTAGTTCTGTTTGATGTTAGTGCAGCGTTTGATAACGACCGACCATCGACCATCAGATCATAATAAAGAGATTAGACAACTTAATTGGCATCAAAGAAGCAGCATTAAAATGGTTTAAGTTTTATTAATCTGACAGAACTCAATTTGTACACGTTAACAATGACACTGCTATATACACCAAAGATAGCTATGGAGTTCCGTAAGCATCAGTATTAGGGCCAATTATTTTCATTATATATATGCTTCCTCTAGGTAACATTATCAGAAAACATGATATTAATTTTCACTGTTATTCAGATGACACCCAGCTATATTTCTCCTTCAAACCTAACGAAACCAACAGACTAACTAAATGTCAGGCCTGTCTTAAAGATATTAAAATTTGGATGATCTGCAACTTTTTGCTGCTCAATTCAGATAAAACTGAAATTATTGTCCTTGGTCCTACACATCTCAGAAAAAAATGAATGATATAGTATCTCTGGATGACATTTCCTCCTCCTCTAATAGCACTGTAGGAAATCTGGGACTTGTCTTTGATCAGGATCTGTCTTTTGACACTGACATAAAACAAATCTCTAGATCTGCCTTTTTTCATTTATGTAATATTGCAAAAATCAGATACTTTCCGTCTCAAAATGATGCAGACAAATTGGTCCTTGCCTTTGTCACTTCCAGACTTGACTACTGTAACTCCTTATTATCAGGTTGTACTACCAATTCACTAAAGACCCTCCAGCTAAGTCAAAACGCTGCTGCTTGTGTACTCACTGGAACATGAAAAAAAGATAATATCTCACCTGTTCTAGCGTCTCTGCATCAGCTTGCAGTGAAATCCAGAATAGAGTTTAAAGTTCTCTTCCTCACCTACAAAGTTCTAAATGGTCAGGCACTTTTGTATTTTGAAGAACTTATAGTGCCTTATCACCCAATTACAGCACACCCAAGGTTTACTGGTAGTTTGTAAGATCTGTAAAAAGTAATCTAGGAGGCAGAGCTTTCAGCTGCCAGGCCCCTATTCTCTGGAAACAGCTCTCAGTTCAAGTCCTTTGAGCAGACACCCTCTCTGTGTTTAAGAGTAGGCTTAAAACCTTCCTTTTTGATAAAGCTTATAGTTAGGGCTGGCACACGACGTCCCATAGTTATACTGCTATAGGTCTAGGCTGCTGGGGGATTTCCCATGATACACTGAGCCCTATTTCTATATCTCGCTCTTCCCATACTTCTTCTACTCTCAACTCTGTCATGTCCCAGTATTTGTGTTACTAACTTCACCCTGGGCAGATTCTCCCCGGAGTCCCTCTGCCTTATTGTCTCTTAGCCACCTCGTGACTTGGGTGTGACAGTTCTGCTAGTGACCTGCTATCTGGTGGATGTGACTTTGTGAATGGGATCATGATGAACTTCACCTATCTTTCCCTTGTGACACCACCACTTGTGACATCTATTGCACGTCTACCCGTCCTGAGAGAGGGATCCCTCCTCTGTGGTTCTTCCTGAGGTTTCTTCTTTTTTCCCTGTCTAGGGTTTTTGGAGCATTTCCTCACCCGGTTCGAAGGTCTAAGGGTAGAGGGTGTTGCTATGTACGGATTGTAAAGTCCTCAGAGGCAAATTGTTATTTGTGATTTGGGGCTGTACACATTTAACTTGATTGATTGATTGATTGTTTGGTGCTGTTCCAATGAAATATATAAAGATGACTGCCTGAAGAAAACATGCAAATTTCCACATTCATTAGTATGGGGTTGCATGTAGGTAAAGGATCAAAGGAGATGGCAGTCGTTACGTGATTGTCATTACATTACTCAAGTAAATGCACAAGTGTAGACTGAAATTTTGGTCACTTTTCTCACTCCATCAGTCAAAAGTAGGTTTGTGACGTAATTTTTCAGGATGATAATGCCTCTTGCCATAGAGCAAAGAGCCTTGAAAATTGTCTTCCGGAAAGACATATAAACTCAATGACATGGCTAGCAAACAGACAATCTCAATCCAATTGAAAATTTATGCTGGAAATTAAAGAAAATGGTCTATGAAAAGGCTCTATCCTAAAAAGCGATACGAGGAAGTTGAAACATGACTATTGATGAATATTCCTCTTCATTACTGAAATCCATCCCTCAGAGAATTCAAGCGGTCATAAAAGCCAAATGAGGTGCAATTCAGTACTAGTTGTGATTTTTTGGTGTTCATGATTCCAAAATTTCTTCCTCCACTTGATAGCCAGAATGCTCAAATGTTAAATAAAAATTGTTTTGTATGACATAATTGTGATTTTTTTTTCCCCCCACAAAATAAAACAGCTAAATCAATATCCTCCAAGAGTGGTGATTCTGCGATTTTGCCAAGGGTTGTATATAATATCACAATAATGATGTTTATTGTATAAATTGCCCTATGTTGGTATTTTTCATAAAGTTTTAACTTTTTTTAAACACTTTTCATAGTTACATTTCAGATCAAGTAAGTTATAGGTGAGGTATAGTTCCTGCAGGAAAGGTGATATCTTTGCACACTCTCGAAAGCAGTGATTCTTAAAGTGGGGCCCTTGAAGGGCTTCCAGGAGATCTAAAGCAATAAGGGGAATATTTATTTTTACTTTAATTCCATCCATTAGTAACACAATGACAGAGTGTCAGAGTATTAAGATAAGGGTTTCCTTTTCCAAGCTGAGGGTCTAACGTTTGGGTTGTTGCTCTGAACTAGGCCAGCTGATGAATTACTAATTAAAACTAATAAATGACCCCAAGCCTGAGTGATTTAAGGAAGAACCTAGAATAACCACCTGATGGTTGCGTGCCTGTTCTATGCCTCTGTGCACCACAGTCTCCATCCATGTCTGTCCAGAGCATAGACAGTACATAGCAAATGTCCAGATTCATATATAATATATACCTATCGGTGAAAACATTGAAACAACTGACAGGTGAAGTGAAAAAAATTGTCTCATTACAATGCAATGATCTGCTGCGAAACTGGCGTTCATGTGGAAGATAGTTTGACACATGAAACCCACATAAGATTGCTGAAGACCAACTAAAAATGTAATGTGCCCAGCCAGACCACAAATATCTTTCAGGAATGGCTCGAAGAACATGATAAAAAGCCCAAGGCTTTGACCTGACCTCCAACTTCAGACATCCCAATCAAACCAAGCGTTCATGGAATGTAATGGAACCATAAAAAAGTAGCCCCACCCCACCCCACAAAAACTAAATGATCCACTGTCAACTTCCTGGTGCCAGAGGACACACTCAGAGGTGTCCTGTACATGTCCTGAGAGATCAGAGCTGTTTTGATGGCATGACAACATGGTTTTAATGTTGTATGGCTAATCGTATGTATGTATGAGATTGATAGAGCACTTGGTCACATGGTGCAGCAACAATAGCATTAAGCTCAGTATCAGTAGAACCAAGGAGTTTGTGGTGGACTACAATGGCTCAAATGCGGATGTTGCTGCGAAGACAAAAGCAAAAATAATCAGCCATATACTAGAAACAATAACACATTCATCAGAGGGAAACTTGAAGTCTTCTATTTACAATAAACTGACAGCATTTTATAAAGCTTGTTCCCCTACCATCCTCAGAGGCTCTCTCTCAACATGTCCAACTAATTGTCCTGAAATGTCAGTGTTGATCAGAGAGGAGAGGAAGCAGAGTTTTGCTCAGGGTTACTTCATCCATCACACTATGTTATGGCAGGTCTGGTTTTCTTCCTGTGTTTTGTGCAACTGTCTATGTGAGAGGATCCACCTGTAAGGGTTGTTATGTGGATTTGTTCAGCAAATCATCTCAGTATCCTCAACCAGCAAAAACCTGTTCTTGAGCTTCTTTCTAGTGTTTCTAGTTGTCTTTCTCATCTGTTTGACAACCTTGTGAAGGAGAGACCTGTTCTCCAGAGGATATATTTATTTGTGTAAACAGCACAGCCCATGTTGCTAACAAAAGCACCAAATCCATAGCTGCTAACAGCGAACATGTTTATAGCTTATCTTCATGAGTCAAGCAGCCAGGATTAACAACAAAGTTTCCTATTTTCTAGTTTATTGTTTTGGTTATTTCAATTAATATTGCCTCTAATTAATACAAAAGGGTGTGCTTCTAAACAGAAACTGTTTTAAAAAAAAGCATGCACCTCCTCCGCATAAAGTGCAGAAACCAAAAAATTCAAAATTACAATTTTTTAAATTTTAATTAATGGACACAACAAACATCTGTGGACTACTCCTTCATGTCTCTTCTACAGGACTCCAATACTGAAGACATTTCTTTACAGTCCCAATCCAAGCCCCAGCTTCTTCCAGATTTAAGATGTCACACGACTATATTTGCAACAATACAGCTGAAACAGCACGCAATTTCTATTTTTACACACTTCATGTTGGACATGTTGACATCCCCGGGGATGACATGAAATAGTCGTTTCTCCACCTGAATGAATGAAGTCAGGGTTTAAGGTATTAAATGATCTTGTGCTGTTCTGTGGTGACTGATGGGCTCAGATGGTCATGCAGAGGACGGTGAGCTGCAGCCAAGAAAGTCACTTGCCTGTCTGATCAAGTGTCTTCTGTGGCAACCTGAGATTCCCCCTCATTCCACTTAACCTATTTTGACTGTCTGTATGTATGTTGGTGGTCACTATTCAGTAACATTAATATTCTACAGTAACTCATGGGGCAAGGGCAGCATGTTGTGTTTTATTCCAAAAATCCACTATGATTTAAAAATATAATAACAAACAGTGATACCTCATAGTGTGGATGGAATATCTGCTGACATGTCCTGATCTGTTGCTTTCAAATACTCAGCAGATCCAGTGAAAAGACCAAAACAAATCCATCTTTCAACAGTTTCTGACTTGCCATCCTATCTATGGTTCCTAACTCTTGGCTTATTTGTTCCTGCTAATCAGACACTAATTTTAAGGAGAAAGTACATTTGTCGGAGACTACATTTATTGTTGTGTTTATTCCTTTTAAGTGTTTTATTGGTCACCATGATAATTAAGATTATTAAGATGACTAACTGTGCATGACCCGCTGTACAACTGGTCTTCAAAGATTGTGAGTTTTGTGCGTATAGGAGAATACACTCAATATGACAAAACTGGAGAATTAAAAAGGAAATTATATAACCAAAGAGGCCAAAAGTTTCGGCAACAATGAAGGTATTTCACTGGGTTGACAAAGTAGCCTCCTGATTGTTCTCCACATATCTGAAATGTATGTCTGTAAGTCAATTAAGTAGCAGTCTAACAAACTTAATTTATCTCCAACTCAGTCTGAATGCTCTTCTGTATGTCTGTCTGAGGTCAAACAAAACATTTAAGCCCTAGCATTATTCTTGAGTGAGTTATGCAGTGGCTCTGGTGTGATGAGGTAAATATTTATGCCATGCAGACAGATAAATCACCAGTAACTGGTTTTAGGGGTTGTTATGGCTGTGGTAAAGGTCTTGCTAAGTGTTCCACACAGAACTCATGTCATCACAAATTCACAAACCAACCAATGAAGTTAAGATATTAGATGAGGAGGCAACAACAAATATAATATCAACAATGGCACACAATACCATTTAATAATGTCACTCCATTCTGAAAACGAGCAGCATTAAAAACTCATTCACTCTGTGGAGCTTCAACACAAACCAGGTACTCACCCTGCATGGAGCTGCCTCTGCAGAACCAAGAGACCACAAAACAACATGCATCAAACCAAACATCTGGTACAACAGAAAACAGAATACTCCAGTTCATGGCTAGCATTTCACTGTGACCGCAGCCTGTGCAGGACTGGAAATACACATCAACGTGTGCAAGCTTTAGGTCTACAGGATGACACATGTTTCTTACCCGAAACAAGGTGACTATGTAACCTTCAGAGATCAAGTTTCCACAAAGAACCTCATTATGAAACAGTATTTCTTGAGGCTAGAAATGTATGTAGAGAGTGAAATCTACGGTTGCTGAGAAAGCGCAACACACTGCCACTTAAGAAAAGACAGGCAAATAACTAAACACTAGCAAATTAAGACACATCATAAATGTGACAACAATTACAAAGAAGTAACGACAAAACAAATAGAAATAGTGCAAATAAGACAGATGACAACAGATAAGGATGTCTCTAGGGGACGACAAAAAGTGATAGACACCTAAAACACTTGTTTTGACCATGGGCCACTCACAAAGGTATTGAAGCCAATGACTCATCAGTGGTGTTAAAATAAACTAATGTTCTTTTTTTCCTCAATATTTTAATATTGTGAAGGCTCAGTATGTTTTTTTCAGTGAGGTATATTTAAACCAGAATGTTAATAATAAACAAAATCTAAAAGCTATCAGTTATCTGCCACCAGCTAATATTTGACTAATACCATCATAATATTAAAATCAATACAATGTCTACAAATTATGGAGACATGAGTTTGCTGTGTGCCTCGTTTTTGTTATTTGTGCTACTTACAGCCCATATCTCTATTTGGTCTTGTGTTTGTTTTTGTCTATTTGCAATTTTTCTTGATATGCATTGTGATGAGCTCTTGGCCAACCTCGAAATGGCTCCATGTTGGATGTGTAGAGAACAGGCAAAAAAAGAGAAACAGCTCATCAGTGGAGCACTTAACCCTATCAGTCAACATCAAACATATGGCCAAAGTGCCCACCAAGCTAATGCTTTACTGTGGAGTCTTATCAATACTGTTTACATAAAGCACACCATTTGTCTTGAGCAAATTGAGTCCAGGACATGCTTCAAAAGCACATCCTGAATGCAAAATGGCCATCTATGGACCAGTTGGACCATGCTGTAATTCACAAATACATGAGATCCCGACTCTGTCTACATTGTGTTCAGCCTAAACAAAGCCAATAAATGTGTGTGTGTATGTGTGTGTATAACATCTAAATAACATCTAAATAACATTTAGGCTTTGTGGAAAATACACTCTATTAGCAAAAACATTGATGTGCATATGCAATATTTATATCTAAAAGGGTGCCTGTTAGGCATAATCTACACTGCATACACCATTCTTGCAGTAGTTTGTATACAACAATTATTTAAGACAAGGAATGAAGGTTCTTTTCAGTTTGAGATTGTTCTAAATCCAGGGCCACCACTGGGAATAAGTATTAATTCGGCATTACACTAATAGTAATGCTGAGCTGCTGACTGGTGGTAATTATTCTTTCTGCACACAAAACTGGAAGACGGGTGTAAATTTAAATTTAGTTTTCTGCTCATTGAGGCAGGGCATCTGTAAACACACACACATACACATACATGCTTATATAATTTTATTTACTCGCCCTATCTGCGGGGAGTCTTGTGTCTCCTTCCAACTCAGGTCGTCTACCAGAGGTCTGGGACCCTGAGGGTCCCGCGCCGTAGCGACAGAGATCTCAGATGTTATTCCTGGGATTTGTTGCAGCCACTCTACCAGCTTTGGGGTTACAGCCCCGAGTGCTCGTATCACCACTGGTACCACTGATGCCTTTACTCCCCACATCCTTTCCAGCTCCTCTTTCAGCCCCTCGTTCAGCCCTTGGTATTTCTCGAGCTTCTCGTGTTCCTTCTCCCTGATGTTGCTATCGCTTGGGATTGTGACATCTACCACTACCGCATTCTTATCTTGCTTGTCGACCACCACGATATCCAGTTGGTTAGCCACACCCATCTTATCAGTCTGGATCTGGAAGTCCCACAGGATCTCAGCTCGGTCTTTCTCAATCACCTTAGGAGGTTTTGTCCACTTTGATCCTGGAAGCTTGCACCCTGCTGTTATGTGCTGCACTGTCTCAGGGGCATCTTTGCACAGTCTTCACCTTTGGTCCTGTCTGGTGTGGTAGACCCCGGCCTCTATCGATCTTGTGTTCAAGGCCTGTTCTTGTGCTGCCATGATCAGCGCCTCTGTGCTGTCCCTGAGACCAGCCTTCTCCAGCCATTGGTATGTTTTCTTGATATCAGCCACATCCTCTATCTGGCGGTGGCACATCCCGTGCAGGGGCTTGTCTCTCCATGTTGGTCTCTCTTCTTCCCTTTCCTGACTGGGTTTCTGCTGCCTGAGGCATTCACTTAGCAGGTCATCGTTTGGGGGCATCTTCCTGATGTATTCCTGGATCTTGGTTGTTTCATCTTGGATAGTGGCTCTGACGCCCACTGATCATGGAAATACCAAGGGCGAAGAGAGGAGCTGGAAAAGATGTGGGGAGTAAAACCATCAGTGGTACCAGTGGTGATAGGAGCACTCCGGACTGTAACCCCCAAGCTGGGAGAGTGGCTCCAACAAATCCCAAGAATAACACCTGAGACCTCAGTCCAGAAGAGCGCAATCCTAGGAACAGCTAAGATACTGTATAAGACCCTCAGGCTCCCAGGCCTCTGGTAGAAGACCCAAGCTTGAAGGAGACACAAGACCGCCCAGAGGGCGAGTGGGGATTTTTTTTTTTTCATATATCCTTCAAGTATGTATATTTACTGTATGTAAATATATTGTTCTAGTATGGACACTTTCTTTCTCTTTTTTGAGAAAGTAAATCATTCAAATCTGTAGTTGCTACAACTCTGCACATCATCCTTGTCTTAAAGACCGGCACCAGTACACTTTTCCTCCATTCCTCAGACATTTTCTCACTGTCAAATATCATATTGAACTGCTTCGTCAAAAACTCCACTGCCCTCTCTCCTAGACAATTCCATACCTCTAACAGTATGTCATCAGGACCAACTGCCTTTCCATTCTTCATCCTCTTCAAAGATTTCCTCACTTCATCTTCACTAATCTTTCTAACTTCCTGTTCCACAGTTTCCACCTCCTTCACCCTTCTTTCCCTCTCATTTTCTTCATTCATCAGCTCCACAGAGTAGTCCTTCCATCTTCTCAGCATGCTCTCTTCACTTGTTAGTACTTTTCCATCCCTGTCCTTAATCACCCTAACCTGCTGCACATCATTCATAAATCGATCCCTCTGCCTCAGCAGACAATACAGATATTTTTCTCCTTCCTTCCTTAGTGTCCAACTTCTCATACAGCTCATCATACGCCTTCTGTTTATCCTTTTCTACCTCCCTCTTCGCCTTATGATGCATCTCCTTATATTCCTATCGACGCTTTTCCTTTCTCACACTATCCCATTCTGTCCAGACTACACACATAACACCCTACCTGTCTCTCTGATCACTGTGTCTGTAGTTACCCAGTCATCTGGCAGTTCTCCACGACCACCTGTCCCCCACGCCTATCTCAGCTTCTCCCTGAAGTTCCTTTTTCAGCTTCCACCATTTGATCCTCTGTTCCGCCTTTGCTCTCCACTCTTATATGTCACCCAGTGTTCTTCCCTCTTTTAGAAGTAGGTACTCACCACAGCCATTTCCACACTTTTTGCAAAATCTACTACAATCTGTCTTTCCAGGTTCCTTTCCTTGACACACTACAAAATGCTCCTCTTTCAGGATCACACTTACTCCATTTATCTTACTATCCACAACATAATAATACAGTTTGGAACCTGCTCCAATGCCTTTAGCCTTGTTGCCGTTCCATCTGGTCTCATGCACACAGAATGTCCACCTTTCTTCTCTGCATCATGTCAGCCAACTCTCTACCTTTGACTGTCATTGTGTTAACACTTAGACTTCCTTCTTTCAGTCCTACACTCTTGACTTTCCTCTTCTCTCTGTCTCCTAACACGTTTCCCTCCTTTTGTTTTTTGACTAACAGCAGCCCAGTATCTGTTGGTACCCTATTTGTCAACAGGTGGCGGTTGTTGGTAACCCCGGCCCTGACCAATCCAGTATCAAATTCGTTTACGTGAAATAATAATAATACTTTAAATTCTGTAGAGTGATGATGATTGATCCTATTTCAAACAAAGCATTAGAATTTAAGTTTAGCAAGTTCCAACAATGTAAAGAAACAACAGAGTTCACATTATGCATATCACCTCTGTACTGTGACTCTGTCTCAAACTGGTCTCCGCTGGTTTCAGAAGCTGTGTCTGGTCCCAGTTAAATTTACAGCTGTGATCTCTGGGAGGAGGATCTGAGCTGTGAGCCCAGTAACCAAACACCACTGGGGGTCACTTTACCTACATCTATAAACATTAGCAGACAGTATATTGAAAGCAGTTGATGGGCATAGGTGAAATGTCCCTCTAAATTTTTGGAGGTGCCTTCACATTCTGACCATATTTAAAAGTATTTTGATCTATAAAATATATCTCTCTACCTATCTATAACTATCTATCTATCTATCTATCTATCTATATATATATTGTTAGGACCCCTAGACCTAGTCAACAGATAGGTAAGGTGTGTATGCAAGATACTGGTTTCTCATATTTTCCCTGAGGGTGTCATCAGAGGATGTCAGAGCAACCAGCCAGATTTGGAGCTCCTACGCAAAATGTAGAACACCTTTAAAACCAGCTCTTCTATGCAAGCTCTCTATATGCCCAGATCCAGCCAGCGTCTGCACATTTTGGCTTTGTTTGATGTTTGTTGAATTTTTCAATTTAAAAACACCAGGGAGTACACTATTAACATGCAACCACATTGACACCACCGATCCGATTGACTGACACATGCCAGATCTGTTCTTAATCATTTTGACTTATGTTAATCTTATGTTAATATTATTTGATTCAGTTTAACTTTATGTGTCCTTTCCTGAATTTGTCTTGCACTTGGAGTTGGGACATGTTTTTCTATGTAATATTTCTATATTTCTTTTATTATACTGTTTTTGTCTCAATATTTTTTATTTTAATTATTTTTGCTTGATCTTTGAATTTTTGCATACTGTATTTTCCAAAACCCACACATTTATGATGTAAAGGGTGACCTGTAATATGTTTCTTCTACCAGGGATGAGAGACTGAGACAATGATGTCAGACTACACAGTGTTACCTTTTTCTTAAGAGCTTCCAGAGATTCAAACTCTAGGCGGGCCAGTTTGATCTGTATGTGTTTGGGAACATCTGGGATAAGGAAAGCCAGGATGAACTTGAAGGCCAGCAGCGCATGCTGAAATCACAGAAAAACAAGCACAGCACAAGAATTAAAATACTTTGCAATTTGCTTTGCTTTGCATCCTTTATAAAAAAAGAAACTAAAAAGCAAATGGTTTGTAAGATAGATCCATATGACACACTGTGCTGTAAAATCAGAGGGACAGAAAAGGAGAAGAGGAGCATCAGGGTGAAACAGATGTGAGAATCTATACAATGTCCTATAATGTTCTTGAAGCTGACTGAGTACAAAAAATAAAAAGTTTGTTGAAAAAAAAACAATCAACCAATGATTGCTCTGTAGGCCGAGATTTCAGAATAAAACACCATCCATGATGATAACTGTACTTAATATGTGGGAAATATAAGTGTCTTCTGATGTTTGTGGCTTGAAGACGTCAGAGATTTTGTATGCTTTGTTCTCTGATGATGCTCTGAATTACAGTCATTTTAATCCTTGTTTGTTTCAAAGGATTTGGGAATTCAGTCTAGTCCTAAACAACTAAGTAAGCAGTTCATACAAAATACTATAAGCTTGATTTCCTTGATGGGACAAATATCAGCATAAAGTCAGTTGAGGGCCCATAAATCTGCACTAATCTAAAAATAAACAAGAAGTACCCGGAGAGCGCAAGCCTCGGCTGAGAGCCAGTAATTCCTTTAAATAAAAATTCCTGTGCCCACCCTTTTATCCACATCTGAAAAAAATATAAGGAGCTTTTTGGGTCATTCCCCACCTGACCCCCAAGTTTAGAACGTATTCAAAAACTTAACCTCTCTGAGGGAAGCAATACGTTCAGGTTGTTTCACAAAGGTAGTAATTCTTTCATTAAATGAGAAGTGTTAAAAACTGATGATACAGCTTCTATAGGCTAAAATATCAAGTATTTAGTATTAGGGTTCTTTTACACTCAGCATTTGTTGAATTCTGTGGTGCAGATGAGATGAGCTTTACTGTACTAAACCTCTCATGTATCACACCACGTTTATTCAAGATATGTTAAAAGCTTCTCATTGAAACTTTGAGATACATTTGATTGTTTCATAAGTTGAGCATCACATACAGTACACATATTGCATAAGTGTAACTCATTGGAGGCTTATAATGTGATTGAAAAACCAACTTTGAATCACATTGTTCCATTCAAAGATCACAGAACATGAAATCATAATTTTGCATCAGAAAGGTCGCCCTCAAAGGGAATTCAGTAAACAAACTGGATACCCAAGATGTGTTGTTCAAGCCGTTAAAACAAAATCAGAGAATCAAGAATCAGGAGAAGTCAGGGACAACAAAGAATTGGAAGGCCAAGAAAACTTACGAACTCTGATAAGAGGTTTCTCAGCGATTTTCCTTTGAGAGACCAGAAAAAGTCCAGCAAGGACCTGGCTCAGCATCTGGCAGTTTCATCATGATATTAATTTGACATTACTGTCGGAAGAAGCTTGATCAGGAATGGTCTTTATGAAAGTTTAGCAGCCAAGAAACCCCTTTTTCAGGAAGGGAACAGAGTGAAAATACAAAGACCTAGTAAAGTTCACAAAGACTGGAATGAAAATCAATGGAAAAGAGTATTAAGGTAATGACTTTTGCTTGTAGAAGCCATTTTGTTCTGCAAATTGTGCTTTTTACATTTTTTTTTATATACTTCCTGTACCTTTTTTTTGGTTGTATCTTAATAAAGAGACCAACAAAAAAGATGGATGGTTATTAATCTTTGCTAAAACAACAAAGCTGGTCTGTGACTTTTGCACAGTACTATAAATGCACGCTGAACAAACATTATTCTCAAGTGGCCCATGCGCAGTTTTGTTTCCAACAACATTGGGGACACTTACCCCTTTGCTCAATCTTAACCCTAACTCTAAAAGAGAATACTAATATTTTTCCAGCTAAGCCCTATTTCCTGAACTTTGAGGGTCTAAAACTTGACATAATACATCTTTTGCTCGAAACTATTTCATTATGGACTGGACCTAGTTTGACCGCTATGACCCATTCGCTTGACAAAGCTTTACATTGCAATGTTATGTAAGGAACATGACTGAACAGTCAGAAATAAATCACTTTTCTTACTATTAACTTCACTCAAAATGCTATTTGGTTTCTTATAACATGGAGTAGACAACGACAATGAAATACTAATATGTTTTGACTCAATAACTGTAAAAAAAGAAACAAAGTCAATGTTTCTGCTTCTTGTCATTGATGGAGCACCACAGATATGACCAGTCAATAGCCAACAGGGCACTGTTTTGCAACGTTTATGAAAGATAAATTAATTTGAATTGGAATGAATCTACTTTACTAATTTGTTTTTCATAAACAAGAGAAAGCAGTTTTAGACCTAAAGGTTAGTGAAACAGGACAGGATTTTGTCCCCAACTCCACCAATTGTCCCAGTTAATAAGAGTTGATTCTTATTTTTTTCTCATTTTGTGAAATGACACACACACAGTGCAAGAACCTGCACAAACACAAATATACACTTTAAAGGGCATACTGCCCACACTCGTGTGCCAGTTCATTTGGAGGACAGCCAACTGCTATCAGCTCCCTTGATTCACTTGAGCAAAATGGTGTTAGATGGGGGACAATTCCAAGGGCAAAATGCTCAACTGAATCATCTTTTAGGTTGTCAAACCAAGGGATTTCAGTAGGATGGATGATTCTGAACTTCTACTGGTGATACATGAATGTTCAGGACTCTACCGGGATACTTTAAACTACCTTCTTGCTATTAGTTATCATGAGAATACATTCATTTAAATGCAGAAACAGCATAATTCACCTTTTGAGTTGACCTGATTTGACCTACCCCAATAGTCAGTGATTGTTTTCAGGGATCATTCTTGTTTTTGCTAGGATCTTACATATTATTTATAAAAAAAACAGGACAAATTTTATGGAAAATTTATGGAACAACTATGGTATATTAATTTGGTTCCAAGAGTAGTTATTAAAAAGAAATTGCAATTTTAAGCCCTGGTAATGAAAAAAAGGATTGTTCTTTGGCCTTTATAGGAAAGATTGTTACTTGCAGAACAGTTCTGTGTGAAAGACACAGTAAGATGTTTAATCATTCCAGTAAGCACAGCATATTCACTAATTAACATAAGAACAAGCAAATCTTAGTGACTTGTCATATTGATTGAGAGTGCAAACGAAACTCTATAGCTCATAGCTGATTGCTATTGCTATTTGAGCCCAATTTATATTTATGAGTGTTCCACAGAACAAGCTTAGGCTGAAACAAAGAAGATGACCAGTTAAGGCTGGAAGGCTGTTGTTGTTTTTGTAGTTTGATGATAAACTATGTTTTGCCTGTTATAATGGATGAGATGGAACTTCAAATATATGGTTTGAAAGGTATTCAATGTCTTTGCTGCTCTAAATACATAAACAGGAACTTGACCGATTCTCTCCTACAGCTACATGATCCTCTAAGACTTATCCTCCACTTTCAGGGTGGCTGTTATTCCATATAAACATAAACCTTCAATTTGGACAAAAACCCCTTTAGACCCGAAAGATTTTGACTTATGATCTTAAGACAAGAGAGCAGACAGGTCTGTATGAGGCTATACTGCTGACAAGACTGGCACAAATCAAGAAGACCACAGTGCAACTGCAATTTCTACTATTCAGTATTCACCACCTATTCCTGTTACCATGTCACTGTTAATTGGAAAATAAGCATTACATTCCACATCAATCTAGCTGAAGAGGAATGCTGCCATTAAATGTGTGATCTTACATGAGCAGGATATATCGTTTAGACTCTCTGGCATATTAAGCTGTTGAGCTTCCATTAAAGTTGTCACTTCTTTCTTCCTTATCCTGGTGACTGAAATGATAATAAACTCATAATATGGCTGCACACCAGAGACGATGTGATGAAATTATTGCTTTTCTGTAAGGTTACTGTTAAAGAAACTAGTTCCCCAGCCAAATTTGCCAGGGCAACTGAGCTTGCACTACTGTAGGCACAATTATCACCAGATACAGCAGCAATAATAATATAGGCTATAAATTAAAATTATATTGTTGAACAAAGCAAACGGTACACTACCTTCTTGGCATTAAAAATCTGAAAGACATAGTTAAAAGATGAGCTGGTGAACATAGAAAAAACTATTTCCCCCAGCAGTTGGTAGAGACCAAAAACAAAGTAGATGGTAGCATCCAGTGACTGTCATTTTTTTAACTGAAAAGTTCAACCTTAGTTTCACCATAAGGTCAAATGTTGTGTCTTTACAATCACATATTTTGTGTTACCGGCAGTAAGTATCAGTTAAAGACAAGACAAAACCTGGTGGATTGAATTATAAGCAGTCTGTAGGTAAAAAAAAACCCAAAAAACTAACAGGGGTCTGATAGCCAGAACTCAATTAAAAAAAAAAAAAAAAAAAAAAAAACTTTGTTTCATAAATTATATATTTTTTTGGGTGAAAAAAAATTCCTGATAGATGTAATTCTACGTCTTTGCCTCATCTAGGTTGAGGGGATCTAAGAATGAGCTACTTTAGCCCCAACTTTTCTCCACTAACCGACCTGCCCCTTGACTGTAGCTGGAGCTTACCTGCTTGATTTTTAAACTAGTCTACTATACACTGTAAATTCTAACACTGGGATAATTCAGTCATACATGTTTGAAACAGAAACAGATTCCCAGAAAGAAGATGAAGAGCTACTTTTACAAGGTCACCTACAAGTTGATGCATTAGAATGGTAGAGGACCTGAGCTGTTAGAATTTGTTTTTGAGACTGTCATGGTCGGACTGCAGAACAGAAGCAGAAATCCTTGACGACTTCTTTCACTCATGATGATTGTCATAATTACATAATCAATATAAAACAAACCTTAGAGACATGTTCAAAGGTCAAAAACATGATATTCACCAGAGCCATTCTTCAATAAATAAGATTTTAACAAATACAGTGAATTTTTTGACACTCTTGAGCAATACTAATGCTAAAACTTTGTGCTGTTAGTGTAGGACATTCCAGGAGGTCCAAAAGTCATCTATGCAGCATGCAGTATTAACACAAAGGCTTCAAATCCAAAGTGAAATTCAGATTTATGAAAGGTTAATAAAAAACAACTGCTTCAGATGTAAATGACAAATCCCACACTCTACCTAGCTCATCATCAGGATCCTGATCATGCCTCCCTTCATTTTCAGAGCTCTGTGAGCCGACACATTTCAGAGTCTCTGTTCTACTGAAATTAGTAGATTATAAAAAGACAGACCCCTGACTCTGAAAGAAAGCATCTGTCTGTTTCTGGAAGCAGGCTGGCCAGTTGCCTGGTTACTGCTCACTGGTGTGTGTAAACCCTATACCAGTAATTACCCAGGTATCATAGCACTGCTGCAAGAAAGCAACGAGGCACTGCCCTTCCCCCTGCCAGCTGCCATCCCAAGCCCAGAACTAAGATAAGAGGGGTAGAATGATTTGATTTTCACCCTAAACTGTTTGAATCTTGTTTTTGTCATTGAAGAGTAAAGTTTAAAATGATTTCAAATAAAAAGACTGAGCTAACAAGAGGAATTTGTAACTGGCAGGTAACATCTGTGGTCCTCCAGCCTCAGAAACGGGGTTAGAGGTTCTATTCTGACTGGAGGTAGCTGTTTTAAAAAATTCATACACTTGCACTCCTGTTAATAGCTTTAGATTAAAAAAAAATGCCCTTCTAATGATAGTACAATGGATGTTGTGTTAATATGCATCATCTGTGTGTATATAAGTGTAGCTCCCTCTTGGACCACGAAACATAATAAAACCATATTCGTGTTGTCCCATCTCTATAATAGCCTACTAGCTCTATTCTAGGAAATGTGCTTGATGGAACGTGCTTAGACGTACAATCAGCTCCTGACCTAGGTTTTTTAAACACACACACACATTTTTCTCTCTCTCTCAATCCATTGTCCTCTACTCTCTCCTCAGACCTATTATTTCCTCTCCCAACCCTCTCCTCCCTTCTCTCTGATTCCACATTAATTTCATTTGTGGATGCTTTTTGCCTATCTCCACTTTGATCTGAGCCTTCTATCACAGGCCTGTGGTAAACACTTTATAGCAGAGTACATATAAATGTACTGTATGCATATGCAGGTCTACAGAATGTCATCTGTGATTATGTGCAGGATGCCACAACTGGATGGATCACTAACACACACATCAAGGCAGAAAAATAGAGTAGTGGGCTAACACGCATTGCAAGCTGTCCACTTTTTCTGTGTTCACCACAGCAGCACAACCTCCTCTCCCTATTCAGGTAAGGGGGCAGAGTATAAGTCAGAGAAAACCTTCCCTGGGCCAGTGTGGACTCTACTGTAATAAAACGTAATGTTCACTTCTGCACAGTCCAAGAGACAGTCTGAAGGAGCTGATGATCGATGAGAAGCAGTTTTCTCCCTGTTAGTCATCTTTCCTACCATATTCATCTTAATAAACAAGACTAAAAGGCTGAAGCTCTACTGGTTGCTTCTACA
The DNA here is from genome assembly GCA_001698575.1 of Mola mola. Lineage (NCBI taxonomy): Eukaryota > Metazoa > Chordata > Actinopteri > Tetraodontiformes > Molidae > Mola > Mola mola. The sequence goes on from KV751342.1 coordinate 5,912,973, forward strand.
TAGTAGACATTAAACCAAATAAAACAAAACAATAGTGTCCATGGGAGTAATCAACATCATGATGACCATCAGTGAGGCCAAAAGTATGAAGTTTGACCTGAGGATGGTAATAAGCTCAAGATGTCCCCCTTAAGCATAAGTAGGCACCTATATGTCACAGCAAAATATTTTAACAACTTCTGGAAGAATTGCCAGGAAGTTAACAGATGGGTGAATTCTGATGATTGTGTTGGTCCCCTGAATTCCTTCCTCTAAAACCACAATGACATTTACATTTTTGGATCAGAGAGAAAAGTCTCACAACTATTGGATGGGTGCTCAAGGAATTAGATTGAAATATTCAGGGACCATCAGAATGAACTGTCCTGATTTGGGTGATCACTTTTTATATTGTGATCATCATCAAGTCATTCAGGTCCTCATTTTAATGTATCTAATACTTGGTGTGGTTTGTGAATTAACACCTGTAAAACTAACGCTCCATCCCGCCCAGCTGCACTTTGTGTTTAGCACTTAATAGCAACTGATAACATTATAACACACTAAACTTAGCGGACAGAATAAATACTATAGCTGCCACAAATCAGCTCGTAAATGATGTATTTGTGAGCATGTCACATGTCATTAGCATTTAGCTCACTGTATCGTTTGAGGTGAAGCATAACAGAGCTGCTAACAATAGTATTTAATCTGCATTCTTTCGAATGGCAGGTGGGGAGTGACTCCACTTTCAAAAAAAAGTCTGACTGTACTTTATGCAGGCTTAAGAGAAAATGACTCTCCCCGCCTCAATTGATTTAGTGTCTCAGCAACCAATTTCTTAATTGGTTTATTGTCACAATTGTTAGTATCTAGTATTCTTCTACACTGCGCAATGTATATTTTGTAAATTATGATTGATAACACACTACCTCAGAGAAGCTACCTCTGGCTCAGGTCAAATCTACTCAGGATGTCCTCCCCAGCTTCATCGTTTGTGCCAAACCCAAGTCCAAAACACAAACCACAAATCAATCAGTGACGTCACTATTTTCAAGACATCCATCCACTTTTCATTATTTAGTCGATGTTGTGGATGCAGAGTCCTGCAGTTTCAAGTATTACAAGTATAAATTAACCTTTTGCATGTATAAAGAACTTTGTTACTCCAGTCAGCACATGCTGTGGGTCCTTCTGCACAGTCAGCCATGCTCAGAAGTCAAAAACCTCTCCAGGAAAGAAAAGGCTCTAGGGTACTGTTCATAGACCACATGTACACATCATCAGACGTGTCTGTAAAGGCCCCCAGAACGTGTGCAGCAGAACAAGGATCAGCTTAGTTCAGTTGTCCGTTCCCAGTTAACAATACATTTGGAATAAGTTTCACTCTTATTACATGCCTCTCTCATGGCGCAAACACTCAATACTAACAATAATAACGACAAAACTCAATCCACATGGGGTTCCTGGGACTGAATACACATCTAAGTATCAGTATTCCAAACCTGCTATAGTCTCTGAGGCAGAATGAGGCTACTACAACTCAATCTATTTCTTCCTGAATAGAAATCCCACCAAAGGAAGGTTTCATTAAACAAAAGACCCTGGCAATTGCTTAAGATGATTAAACACATAACTTTTCTATGAAAAGTGTGTTTAGCATTCCGCTCAATGTGTGCAGACTGAATGTTTAATCAAACATTCAGACAATCAATATGACACAGTTTCTGCCTAAGCAACAGCAGAGACACTGTACAGTGAAGTACAGGTTAAGTGAGAAATAACTACATAGTTAGAACAATCATCTCTCAGGAGCTTGTTAAAGCAACACAAACATAGAAGTGTTTTCTCTCTGAAAGTCCTAGCGAACAGCACTCCACACTGCACTACCCTGTTATTTCTGTTTGTACTGTTATTTTAATCTTTTTCTCTGGAGGCATGATGTGTATGTTTTTATCTGTGTTAGACAGCCGCCATGTTTTGCTGTGCTTTCAGAATAGAACACAGAAAAAGAGGAGTGGGCTGGCACTGTCATTATCAATGATTAACTCAGGAGAGAAAGAATGGGAGTGTAAATGCTGAATACACACAAAAATGCAAGCAATGATAAGCTGTCAGGAAAACACACATGTATTATCTCTCATTTTGCGTGCATAAGTTCAGTATTTATGCACTCAAAATCTCCCTCCCCCACTCTTTCACTCGTCTAGAGCTACAGTACTTTGGCTCCATCTAGTGAGCAAAAACATTCCTCAGCCCCTCGATTGCTATTGGTTGAGAGTTGCATTTTGCACAGCAGATCTTAAAGGCCCACATCTACGGTACACAGATATTCAGACAGATCTTGAGATGTAGCCACCTAAGACAATCAACAGCAAAGGGATATCAAAATAGAGATAAGTTCCAATTAAAAGAAAAAAAAAAGTTAAATGCTACATATGTACAAAGTAAACACTATACTATGCTAAACAATAAACTATTCAAATAATATAAACAAGAAACAACCTCAACAGTTGAGTATTCACCATTGCACATAAGAATGGAAATGTTACTGTTAAGTGACGTTACACCTGTATTAAATAATGACATTGCAAATTATGAAATAAATATCACACCTAATTAAATGTTGATATTACATGGTTGATGAACATTAATATTTCATTCAGTACTGCTCTCAGTAATGTACTGCAGTGCGGATTGTACAGTCTGACAGCAGCATGAAGGAAGGACCAGTAACATCACTCCTTTGCATACTTTGGTTGAAGCAGCCTGTTGCTGAAGTAGCTGCCCTGTGCTGTTAATCTGTCCTACAAGGGTGGGGCTCGTTCTCTCATTTTTTCATTTCATTCATTTCAAATTGAACACACTGAGTTGCACATTTACAGTTACCTCTGCAAAAATGTCTTGTTTTTAGTCCAGTTTATTGTTTATTTTTAGGCAGGATTTCAGAAAAAACACAGTCCTAATTTTAACGTTGGAATGGTGTAACATGGGTCTAAATGAGTCTAACAAAGGTCAATATTCAATTTTTCATATTTTTTTTTTATACAGAATTCAGTTGCAAGCTGTCTCAAGAGGGCAGCAGTGTTTGAGCAAGCGAGACAGTGAGAGAAGAGAGAGAGCAGTGTTGTGATGAGGCATTGAAAGAGAGAGACTAAAAATGTTTTCTAATTATTTCATGACAGTTTAAATTGTAAAACAAACACACCTGCAGCTGCTGCATCATGACTCAGATAGCGAAGGGAGACAGAGTGAGGGATCTAACCTAGTCACCATGTATTTAGCCTACCTCAAATCCTTTATTTGCCCTAACTTTAAGTCTTGTAAAAAAAAAAAAAAAGGGGCAGAAGTATTAGAAGAATAGAGTCCAACACAATTTCAACTCATTTTTCACTCCTAGCAAAGACACAGAGGTCAGTGTGGGAGAGCCAAATCTACAGTGTACCATAATTACTGATATTTTCATGTCTACAAGTGTGAAGACATTAGCTTGAAGTCATGTATGAAAACATGAGTTTTGCATTGAAATGTCCAAGCAATATCTTTTTTTATTTATAATGCCTTGATCGTGGGTCATAAAGCATGGGAAATTTCTCAATTTCATTACCTACTCTATCCTCAGGGGAAAAAAGTATGCCTGGAAATTAAGGGTGTAAATCAACAGTTGCATCATGATATGATAACATATTGATTTTTTGGACAACGATCCGATGTTTTCCAAAATCACAAAGTCTGCTGTGATACAATTTAAATTTAATTCGATTCAGGAGCCAGCACCAGAACCAGACACAATTATGATTATTATCAAATTGGGAACCAAGCATGCGGTTGTAGTTTCAAAATAAAGGCGTATCTTAATCACAGCAATATAGATCAATTATATAAATTTCAATCTATTTGATTTGATTGTTGGTCAACCAATCAATGTGTATATTGATCTAGATTGATTAATCATTATACCTCTACTGAAAAAAATGCTACTCCGGTGAAGAGGCACAATGAGGTGCATTGGCAAGCACAGATGTGCGTCTAGGTGTCATTGGTGTGGGGTTGTACATAGAAAATAATTTGAACGGCTGTTTTGACACATGCCTCTCGGGGGCAGAGTGTATAAAAAAGTAGAAATAGAAAATGAAAAAGATATGCTAATAGATTATAAGCGATGATTGAGACTGACAAGTTCGGTTGATACTTCAGCTACACACAACCATATTTATATGTCTAACACTTTATGTACTGTATGTATGCAGACATACTGTAAATTAATTGTTTTTTGCAGATTTGCATATTGTTAAAAAGTGTGCAGTTCTAAGAACAATTTGTGTTCCCAACCCATTATGACAAAGTTTAACACTTGACATGTCATGGCAGGAAAAGCACAAGTGGAATTGAGAAAATTAAAAAAGAGCTGTGTTCCATATAGATTTGCTACTTTGCTGGTGTAGTGAATGTTGGCACACGGTCATGTCTTACTGAGGCCCTTGAAGGAAATGAGCAATCTTGAACTAAATAAGATTCACCTGTGCTTAACCTGCCATGGTAAATTAAAATGTCTACGATGAAAATGTTCCATTCACTTCCAAATTCAATCAAATCAGAAATATCTACTTGAAATAGACATGTCACAATCAAGTTTGTTATGCCTTCAGTCCTGATTAATGTCCTACTTTACACATGTCCAACCAACCTATTTTATACAGCTACAAACTCCTCGAAAGTGAGTCACTGTTAAACAGAGTAAAAATATATCTGACAGCTAAACAGCACAGAAGAATATATTAAGATATTGGATGGAAGAATGAAAGCTAACATCCAATTGGCCTTCATGAACTAACAACAACATTATCTTCATCTTAACTGTCAAACTGTATACTAGACCCCATACCTACTAGGCTACTCAAAGACGTTCCATCCTTAGTTAACACTCCGCTACTTAATATAATCAATCTATCCCTTGTAACAGGTTATGTGGCCCAGTCTTTTAAAGTAGCTGTAATTAAACCGCTCCTAAAAAAAACCTACCCTGGACCCAGAAGTTCTAGCCAACTATGGACCAATATCCAACCACCCCTTTCTTTCAAAGATTCTAGAGAAAGCAGTAGCTACAGAACTATCTGGCTTTCTTCAAGATAATAGTCTATTTGAAGACTTCCCGTCTGGTTTTAGAAAGCATCACAGCACAGAAACAGCACTGGTAAAAGTTACAAATGACCTCTTCACTGCATCTGATGAGGGACTTATCTCTGTACTAGTCTTAGTAGATCTTAGCGCAGCTTTTGACACTATTGATCATCACATCTTACTACAGAGGAAGGAACACCAAATTGGCCTTAAAGGATCTGGTTTAAGATGATTTAAGTCGTACTTATGTGATAGATATAATTTAGTTCATGTTAATGATGAATCATCAAGATATGACAAGGTTAGTCACGGAGTCCCACAAGGTTCTGTGCTTGGACCATTATTATTTACTCTATACATGCTTCCTTTATAGAATATTATTAGAGAGCAATCCATACATTTTCACTGCCGTACAGATGACACACAATTGTGCTTATCAATGAAGCCAAATGAAACCCATCAGTTAGCTAGTCTCCAAACATGTCTTAAGGACATAAAAAATGGACATCTCATAACATTTTATTGTTAAACTCTGAAAAAACTGAAGTAATTGTGCTGGGCCCTAAACACATTAGAGAATCATTATCCACAACAAGCTGGATGGCATTACCTTGGCCTCCAGCACCACTGTCAGAAACCTGGGAGTTATGTTTGACCAGGAGTAACGTGTAAAACATGTAAAACAGATTTCAAGGACAGCCTTCTTTCACCTCCATAACATTGCTAAAATCTGGCACATCCTGTCTCATCAAGATGCAGAAAAGCTAGTTCACGCATCTGTTACTTCCTACTACTTTGGATTACTGTTATTCTTTATTTTCAGGTTGCCCTAATAAGATTTTAAAGACTCTTCAGTTAACCCAAAATGCAGCAGTGTGTGTACTGACTAGAAATAATATTTCCTCCGTACTGGCTTCTCTGCACTGGCTACCAGTTAAATTCAGAATAGAATTTAAAATCCTTGTCCTTACCTACAAAGCTATTCATGGTCAGGCACCACATTAAGAGAGTACCCTATCACCCATCCATAAAACTACACCCCCAGGATGCAGGGTTATTGGTGATCCCAAGAATATCCAAAAGTAGAATGGGAAGAAGAGCTTTCAGCTATCAAGCTCCTCTCCTGTGGAACCATCTTCTAGTCTTGGTACGGGAGGCAGAAACACCTGTCTGATTTTAAGAGTAGGCTTAAAACCTTCCTTTTTGATAAAACTTGTAGTTAGGGCTGGCCTAATTAGCCCTTAGATATGCTGCTATAGGCATAGGTTGCTGGGGGAACACTCCATGATGCACTGAGCTCTCTTCTCTGCCCCCTCTGACTCACACTCCGTCTCTGCTCCTCTATATGTCCATATCTGTACACTAACTTTACTTCTACCCCGGAGTCTTTGTGCTTTACATCCTGCAGGTCTTTCTAGGTCGCAGTGAGAGCTGTTGCTGCGGTCCTGCCTGATGCCTACTGCCCACATTAGGACAAGGGATCTTGGATTGACATGGATGCTAGGCTGGTTTTCCAAGTGCAAATCAGGATCCACAGAAACATTAACTATGTTTACATGGACACAAATATTCAGAATTAAGGGCTGATCAGAACAAAAATGCTTCATGTAAACACGTCAATTTGAAGATTCTGATCCGATTCAGCTCATTCGGAAAGAAATTATATTCCGACTGAGAGGGGTGGTTTATGCCGATCCTTATCCCGAGCCGCGTCCACTTACACAATTATTCTGATCTCGACTTCCTGTTTGGGTAAAATTACCCTCACTGCGCATGTGTGCCGCTCATGTCCTCCCCCTCTGTCCTGCTGTAAGGCAGGAGCATTATGCATTGCCGAGCCCGTAGCTTGATCACAGAACAGTAGAAACAAAAGTAGGGCTTTCAGAACCTGCGCAGGTCCATTCTTTAAGAGTGAAGAGTTTTAATTGCAGGGAAAAGCGTGAAAGGGCAAAGTGTGTTTACAGTATTGACAGAAGTACAACTTCTTGTTCTGCAGTTATTTTAAGGAAATCAGACGAATCTGCGCATGTCAAAATGCGGTTATTCTGATTAAAGCCTGGTGCATGTATACGCACGTCATGATCAGATTATTTGATTCAGTGTCCATATAAACAGTGGATTCGGAATTTCCAATCCCTCAAATTTTTAATCTGATTAAGAAATTTTGCGCATGTAAACATAGCTAATGACTTCTGGACCACTAGACTATACCTGCTTCTGGATCACTACACTTCACATATCCCAGGATTTATAGATTCTACATACTCTTGGACTCACTGACTACATCAACAACACTCAGATCTTGATACATGGACTATAACGACTCCTGGACCAATTGACTATATCGCGGTGGGAGCTGCTGTTGTGGTCTTGCCTGACGCCTACTGCTCAAATTAGGACAGGAGATCCTGTGTCTTGGATCCTGGTCTTGATGGCAAAGAGAAAATCTGGATCCATGGATTACAATGACTCCTGGACCAACAGACTACACCTGCGTCTGGATCACTAGACTTCCCATACATCTGGATTTATAGATTTCACAGACTCTTGGACTCATGGATGTTTTGTACATTCTTAGTAAACTCTTATTGTCATTGTGTTGTACAAGTGACATCTATTGCACCTCTGTCCGTCCTAGGAAGACGGCTCCCTCCTCACAGCCCAATGAGATCATGTGTAAATTGTGTTTTTGGTCTAAACAAATAAAATTTGTTTTGATTTTATTTTGATTAAAATATAGGCAGCAAAAAGGTTCTGCTTGTAGTTTGCTGTGGCATTTTATACAATGTTCTATTGTTCATTTGTAGAGAGAAAAGCATCACGGTGAAACAGGAGTATGGACAGGTACAGAACACCCTGCCTTTAACACATTTAGGCTGCTATACCATTATAGGCTCCAGGAGATGTACAGTGTGTTGTGTGGTAGGTAGTAAATCTGGAACATGGTGGGTAACAAATAATTATCAAAAGTAGAGCAGCAAACCCACCACTGATCTCGACAAGGCTTAGCTTGTCTTGTATTTTATCACGTATAAATCAGAATAACCTACAAACCAAACATTGCTGCTATGCATATACAGTGCCTATAAAAAGTATTTACCCCCTTGGATGGTTTCCCCTTTAATGGCCTTAGGTAAATAGAATCATGGTCAATATAATTTTGCTTTTTCTGACAGTAATTTACAAAAAAACCTTGATGACGTGGAAAGAAAACAGACTTTTACAAAGTAATGCCAATTAATTAAAGACATTTAATGTACAATAATTAATTGCATATGTATTCCATCCATTTAAAGGGACCGATCTAATTCAACAGAGGTCCAGACAATTGGCCCTGGTAGTCTCACAATTAGTGAAATGGAGATCATCTGAGTGCAATGAATGTTTCTCAAGTGTGACACATGAGTCTGGATGGCTCATAAAGGAGGAGGGTAAAATTAACACAGCAACATATAGGGAACTCCTGGTTGACAACCCGATTCAAGAGAACTTGGGGAAAAGATTTAGTTTCCAGCAAGACAATAAAATCTAATCAAATTTTATTTTTATAGCCCAAACTCACAATTTACACATTATCTCAATGGGCTTTGACAAACTGTACAGATGTTACAACCTCTGCCCCTAGACCCTCGAACCGGATGAGGAAAAACTTAAAAAACCCTAAACAGGGAAAATAAGAAACCTCAGGAAGAACCACAGAGGAGAGATCCTTCTTCCTAGGACAGACAGACTTGCAATAGATGTCACTTGCACAGAACACAACAACATGATAATAACAGTTTACTTAGAATACATAAAACAACCATGAGTCCCAGTGTCTGTGGAATCTATAAATCCAGGTGTACGGGAAGTCTAGTCATCTAGAAGCAGGTGTAGTCTATTGGTCTAGAAGCCATTGTAATCTGTGGATCCCGATTTGCACTTGGAAATCCACCCTAGGATCCAAGTCACAGGATCTCCTGTCCTAATGTGGGCAGAGAAGAGAGCTCAGTGCATCATGGAGCGTTCTCCCAGCAACCTATGCCTATAGCAGCATAACTAAGGGCTAGATAGGCCAGCCCTAACTATAAACTTTATCAAAAAGGAAGGTTTTAAGCCTACTCTTAAAATCAGAGAGTGTGTCTGCCTCCTGTACCAAGACTGGAAGATGGTTCCACAGGAGAGGAGCTTGATAGTTGAAAGCTCTGCCTCCCATTCTACTTTTGGAGATTCTTGGGATCATCAGTAATCCTGCATCCTGGGAGCATAAGGTTCTGGATGGGTGATAGGGTACTCTCTTAAGATAAGATGGTGCCTGACCATGAATAGCTTTGTAGGTGAGGACACAGATTTTAAATTCTATTCTGAATTTAACTGGGAGCCAGTGCAGAGAAGCCAGTACGGGGGAAATATGGTCTCTGATATTAGTTCTAGTCAGTACACGCGCAACATTATGGATTAACTGAAGAGTTTTTAAAATCTTATTAGGGCAACCTGAAAATAAAGAATTACAGTAATCCAGCCTGGAAGTAACAAATGTGTGAACAAGTTTTTCTGCATCTTGTTGAGAGAGGATGTGCCAGATTTTGAGTACTTATGCAATCACTTATTTTACATTATGTATTTTTAATTAACTGACATTGTTTTGTAGAAACGTGTTTTAACTTTGAGATCAAAGGCACTGTAGACACTGTATAGATCACACAAATTATTGTCTTTCTGTCTGTGTGTGTATAAATCACCTCAATTGCCACTGTCCACAATATGAGCTGTATTTCTGATTCAGGGAAGTAAGCCTTGACTTGTGGAGACATGCCAATCAGCGCACAGTTGGTGACAACTGCTATCACACTCATGGCCTCAAAGGCGATCTGGAGACAGAGACAGAGAGACAGCAGCAGTCAGGCCAAAACTGGAAACCTTTTGCGAGCCGGACGCAGTGGAGAATAAGCAATACCTTGTTCTTAATCACCTGGGACTGTTCAGATCTGGAGAGCATGTTAAAAATAAGATTAACAATATTGTATCTCTGGAGAAGTGTGATATCTTGAACAGTGTAGCCAGATAACATTTCAGTTGGAAAGCAATAAGAACTGTGAGTCATTTTTTTTAAACTGTTCAATAATAACTGAACCTTACTTTGGTCACACCAACAAAAAACAAGGTCATGTATTTAGCTTTTGATGGATAGATGGACAATCTACCCCCTAAACCAAAGAGAACTAGCAGTATAACAAATGTAAATACACAAATGCTTAATATTTATATAAATGGTAAATAGTAAATATCCTGTATTTACATAGCCATTTTCTAGTCATTGTTGACCACCACAGGTGGTAGTGGACTACCTGTTTTTGCATTCACCCATTCACACACACATGCATACACTACTGGCAACTATGTTCATAGCTAATGAAGGCTATGATTAAGTTTGTGGTATTGCATTTTTTTTTTTTTACTTGCACTACAGTTTAATTCCCTCATTTTAATCTGTGGAACTATCTGCAATGGTCTCTGTGTTGCTCTGTGCAGCCTCACATTTCTACTGTCACATATGGCTATCTGAGTCTCAGAGGCCTAACAACAACTTAGCCTTGAGTCTACTTTTGTCAAATAACCCAAGTTTGATGTCCCCCAAAAAAGCAATGAATAATGCATTTATCTACATTTAACAGCCACGACAAGCACACCCCCTTTGAACCAAGTTTGATGGAGGCTTGAGTCGTAGTGATAAATTACATAAGGCTGTATTTGACGTTCCAAAATGGAGAATACACTTTTTGTTAATGTTTTTAAAACTTGTGGTCAGACTATGGCAATAATGTTTGTAAAGATGCACCAGTATTGAAATTCCAGGCCGATATTCATTCATTCACTCATACCGCTTATCCTGTTAGGGGTCGCGGGGGGTGCTGGAGCCTATCCCAGCATCATCGGGCGAAGGCGGGGTCACCCAGGACAAGTCGCCAGTTCATCGCAGGGCTGACATATAGAGACAAACAACCATCCATACTCTCATTCACACTTACGGGCAAATTAGAGTGACCAATTAACCTAACCCCCAGTTTTGCATGTTTTTGGTCTGTGGGAGGAAGCCGGAGTACCCGGAGAGAACCCACGCAGACACAGGGAGAACAGGCAAGCTCTGCACATACAGATATTTAAAATAACAATTTGGCTGATAACCGTTACCCTTTGGTGTCAAGGAAATAAAGAATTCCTCCGTTTAAAAAATTACATGATGCACAAATGATTGAGAGCAATGACCAAAAGACAGGAGGCAAAACTGGAGGTGGCAGAGATAAAGATGTTGAGATTCTCTTTAGGAATGACGAGGACGGACAGGATTAGGAACAAGCACATCAGAGGGACAGCACAGGTCAGACGTTTTGGAGACAAAGTTAGAGAGGCCAGATTGAGATGGTTTTAACGTGTGCAGAGGAGGGACAGTGAATATACTGGTAGAAGGATGATCAAAATGGAGCTACCAGGCAGGAGGCAAAGAGGAAGACCAAAGAGGAGATTCATGGATATGTTGAGAGGATATGCAGATAGTTGGTGTGACAGTAGAAGATGGAAGACCATGATTCGCTGTGGCGACTCTTAGAAAAAGCTACGTAAAGCGAAAAGAGGAAGAAGAAATGTTTGAGAACACCCCTGTCTTTAAGCTGCAGTCAAATATAGGACAGCAGATGTAGCCAGTGCAAAATTAATGAAACATAACATATTATTATCGGCCACTGGTATCAGTGAATGCCACCTTTTTTGCAAATAACTGATATTGATCTGATACAGTACATTGGTGCATTCCTTACTGTTAGTAATTTTTTTGGGTGCTGTTTATAGTTTCAACCATTAGTGGTATTTCTCTTATGTGCCATGTTACAGTATATTAAAATTCTAGACCTTCTGTTTCTCACCTGCCACACTCCTATGCTTGCTGCTGGGTCAGAGAAGGGTCGTTTGAACACGCGACACATCTTGAAGGAATCAGAGTAAACCTCTGTGATGTTGTTCAATACTACCAGGACCGCAGCCAGAGGGTAGACACATGAGAACAGACTAACATAACCAAAAAGCAGGAACAGTTCCAGGTAGTCATCAAATGTACCCTGAGAGAGCACACACAAACACACACATATTGACATAATAACACCCATTTGTTCAACGTACTGAATGAATGCACAAAAAAATTAATACAGAAAGATTTTGTATTCACATCTGAGTGAAAAGACCTCGTGCACCTACCAGGTATGTGCTCATGTCAGCCTCCAGTCGGACCTGCTCTTCCAGGGGAAGCTCTTTTTCCTCCATAATTCTTTTCGTCTGGACTTTGCGGATCATCTTCTTATTGCGTCTTCTCTGCAGCCAGTAAGGCAAGAAGGCTTCCATGATCTGATTCAGGATCTGACTGGTAATTAACAAGGTTGCCAGACTCTAGATATAGACAAGTGATAAAAATGGAAATAATGGAGGGATGAAGGGACAGGAAGGAGAAGGAAAATCTATAAAGAATAAAGAAATGATGCACAGCAGGTAGGCTTACCTGTCTGAGCAGCACTATGTCCTGCATGACAAAGGCGATGTAGAACAACGAGGCGAAACAATTGAAGAAGTTAAACTATGAGGAGAAAAATTCACACAGCGTTGATAAGTGGAGTGATATCAGGAAAACTAATACTCTGATCACTTAATGACAAGGCTAGCAATGTTAAAAAACTGTATGTAATTCATACTTACTACCAATACTTTGAGGACCAAGTGATTCTGGTATGAAGACTCCAGCCTGTGATTTTCTAAAAGGACAAAAACGAAAACACATTTGGAGCATTGCTGTAACGAAAAGGCCTACAACCTCAGCTCAGTCCATTTCATTCACATCACATTTTCTCAGTCCTCCTTTGTTTCCTTTCTTGAAAAATTCTCGATCCATAACTTGCGGGCCTTGTGCCTCACCACACATCGCTGTTTGTGCAACACCAGTGAAAGAGCAGTGTGCATGAAGATGGCTGGGTGTATGAAGACATAACATAGTCCTAACATTACGCATTTGAGCCTCAGTCAGGCCAAAACTTGGATGAGGAGCCCATTGACAACTAGCAGACATATCAGTACCCTAAATGTAGTTAGTATCTTTAGCTTATGTTGTTTGATAGCAGTGGCTAAGATTTTTACTAATGACTTTATTTCTAACTCAACTTTAACTGGCCTTCAGTATCACTGATGTGCACAGTTAACCAGACATCTCACAAATGTGGTAACTTGAAATTTATATAAATATAATTCCCCTTTGCCCTGGGTGTGTGTTTCCTTCAAGCTCGGGTCCTCTACCATAGGCCTGGGAGCCTGATGGTTCTGCGCAGTATCTAAAATGTTCTGAGGATTACACTCTGTTGTTCCTGGGATTTGTTGGAGCCACTTGGGTTACAGCCCCGATGCTCCGATCACCACAGGTACCAATGATGCCTTTATTCCCCACATCCTTTCTAGCTCATCTTTCAGCCATTGACATTTCTCAAGCTTCTCGTTTTCTTTCTTCCTGATGTTGCTATCACTTGGGATTGCGGCATCTACCACTACCGCCG
>KV751342.1:5926791-5939639 GCA_001698575.1 Mola mola
CACCCCACTCAGTGAGTAACTCAGCAGCCACTCTGTACAAGAGGTTCATAATCTCTATGATCACAGCATAGATAATACTTGGGATGAACAACAGTATTCCAGTCCACAATGTGGGGTCCTCATTGTGGACTGACAGCGCCCAACCCTCCATCTGAAAGTAGATCATCATGATGTAGAGGGACATGTAGAGGCAGAGCAGGACAAAGGGCAGAGACACAAGGTAGATACGCAGTTGCCTCTTGGTGTTTGGGTAGAGAGGCTCCTCGCGGCCCGTCACAGGGTTGAACCCGAGGACACCGTGGAAACCAGGACGAGGTTCTTCAAAAGCCTTCTTCCTGCTCAGCGTGCCCCAGCGAAAGGCTAGTGATGCACTGCAGCGCTTCCAAAACTGAGAGGAAAGAGTACTAAGCTTTCACTGGGCACAAGCTACAGTGTATCATACTGATTCAACTGCATTAGTCCTTCATTTACTTTTAATAAAATGGTTTCAAAATTATATTTTTTCTTCTTTAGCCTATTAGAGTCCTATTTCAGCTTAATTTGATTCTGTTTTCTAAATGGACACAATAAGTGTTAATACCTCCAAGATAAGTGTGCACCACAACAGGTTAAATGCAGCAAAAATGACATATTTGTCGTAGTCCTCCCAGTCAAACAGGTAGTAAGGCACTCCAATGAGAGCCATAGGTACCAGAGCAAAGGTAAAGTACTCAAGGAAGCCAAAGTAGAGGGCCTGACCCTCCCCAAAGTAGTGTCTGATGGCATCTGGGAATAAAGAATGGGTGGAAACATGGTTCAGCATATTCAGTTCAGTCAAATTGAAAATTTGCAAGACAAAAAGTGATATAAACTGAAAGAAATACAAAGATGAAAAAACATCCACAATGAACTTTGAGCTGGAAGGCAAACAGAGCATCATAAAATTCACTGTCTAGGAGGAGGTATTCGAGCATATGGAATGGAGCGACAATGAGAAATCTCTGAAGAGATTATCTCTGTACATCAAAACAATTCTTCATCCTGGATAATGTGGATTATGTGTGTTTATCTCAAGAAATGCAATGGGACATAATTGTTACTTACCAAGAGGCTGGAGTGACAACTTCACCTTTTTGTACCAGGAGAAAGACAGTCTCTTGAGCTCCTCCTGTTCGTGGAGAGGAAAGATTTGGACCAGGATCCCTTTGGACTGCAGTCTGCGTACTACAATGCAAAGAAGAACACAGCATTTTACTTCATGTGCTCTCATTTTCCATAATACAATACACATGTGCCATCAACTCTCATCAGTACTAGTATCATACCATACCAAACCAATCTACTTTAATGATGTCATGGTGAATGAAAAGGCTGTGTAAACAGAAGGCAGTGGATGAAGTTTTATTTGCTCAAAGTTTAAATTATCTGACTTTTGAGTGACATAAAAAAAAGCCTGGCTGCATTTTTACCCCTCACTTCTATTTGTCTGAACTGACTTCCCCAACCAAATAAACTTGCAGCCTGATATTCTAAAATAAGGACAGGCAATAATTCCTACTGTCGAATACAGAGTGACTAAATACAAGCACATGAAATCTCTATCATTTCATTCGCCACTTCTTGAGTACATCATTTGATGAAAATGATTACATTCTGCTTTAACACCATTTGTCAAACACAGAAGCTGAATAGAGGCACTGTATCTGCACTGCAAGCTCATTGCCTTCTTATCTCAGCTTTGGGACTATTTCACTGCATTTGCATATTTATTGTTTCCATACTACAGCCACACAGAGAGTAAGAAAAAGACAGACAGAGAAGGCAGTACAGAGCTAGCAGGGGGGGGGGACGTGCTGGCTACAAGGAGAGAGGAGGCAGAGGGGTGCTGACTTCAACCTTTCACCACAACTAAAACCACTCTTAAGCCAAAATAAGCACATATATACACGCTTTGCAAACTTGGGTTAGCCTGGTAAAATTAGGCACTTTGCTCCTTTTCCTTTGACAGTAAATAAATTTGACTCTCTGTTTTTTTCTAGTGTGTCATGTTCAACAAAACAAATGCATAACAAATGCATTGGAAAAGAGGAAATGGAAGCAATCAGTAGAAGGAAAAACTCATATTGCATAAAGGAAACACCATCTCACTTCTTTTTCATTTCTGTTGAGCGTTGCAAATGAGCAGTACAGATCAGGTAATGACATGAAAGTCACTGACAACTGGTGGGTTCTTTATTAAATCTCAGTGTTGATTGAATAATAGTTCAGTGTTGACTAAACTGAACAGACTGAAATATATTTACAGAAGCATCATATATGGCACTGGAAGAACTACAACTCAGGTATCGTATTTCATCACAGCCTATTAAAAACAGAGCTGATAAATAGCCAAATAAATAGCAACATTAAAGGGTGATTTCTTTGTGAAACATGTAAAGCTTGACAATATGTAGGAGGAAAAACAAAACGTTCAACAGCTACTGAAAAATAAATAATACTGTCACAAGTCACAAGTAAAGAACAAAATTCAGGGGCTTTAATTAATTTTTTTCATTTGCATAATGTATGCAATAATAATCAGTGCTGCTTTAATTGATAGTCTTCTTAATCACAATCCCAACATTCACTATAATTTCACTTATTTAAGTTATTCCTTTAGAGCAACATTTGACCATCATTTTATTGTAATTATTTTCCCAACAAACAATTCATTGTTAAGTCTACAGTGTCAGAAAGATTGTGTAAAAAGCCCGTCACAACTTTCTATTCAGAGTGAGATGCAGTGATTAACAGGCAAAAGTAGCTTGCTAGTTAGATATTCCATGTTTTCTTTCACTTGAATATTATACTACATCCATATTACACTCTATGTACTGCAATACGGTACATTCTCACATTTTCTAGAATAATCAATTAAGAAACTGTGCTTTAAAAATGAAACACGGAAACTGTTGCATTTATTTAATACAACAAATCAAAGAAACAACACTCACTAATAGATTTTCCTGGGTACAGCTTGGCCTGGGTATGTCCTGGTACGTGAGTCTCATCCTGCGCTCTCAATGTGTCCAGCTCATGCTTAATGATGTACTGACACTCAGCCATACTGAAGAAGCCGTCCCCATTCCCTGGAGAGACAAACAGTAGAAACAAAGGCAACAATGCAAAAGCTCACAGGCTGCAAGAGTAAAGCTACTGACTTCAAACAGAAGCCAACACAGGAGTGTAAGTGTGTCACTTACAATTACAACAGTCTATTCTAACCTCCAACCTCCCTTCTAAATTGATCAATTTAAGAAGGTAGAGTGCAAATTTATAAAACACATGCTAATAAATGTGTAACTAGAATTACTGCCCTTTGGTGTTACGCATGACTGCTCCAAGCAAACTGATGAAAACAAATTTCCATCCAAGTCTGTCCAGACTCATAATATATGTAGTGATGACTGGAGAGTTTCATCACTTGAACAACACCTATAGCTCAGTATTAACAAAATTAAAGAGCTGTGTTAGAGTGTAAAACTTCAACTATTGATGTTGCTACAAAAAACCTACACATTCCTAAACATGTTTTGTTTTGTTTTTTTACATACAATTAAATGAGGCAGCAAAGGATATCTATACACTCTAATATCCTCTTCTGTTGCTAGAAGCACTATTGCCAAATGTTATGTCACATTAAGCAGATCAATTCCTGACTTCTGATTAAAAATTTGTTTAAGAGGTCACAGAGACATTGACCTTTAATCTAATCAGGTCATCCTTAGGTCTAAAATATTTGTGCCATATTACAAGAAATTCCCTCAAGGTGTTCTTGAGATACTGTTTTCACAAGGATGACTTAGACTGACAAATGGACAACTCAGAATCATAATATTGTACACTAAACCAGCAAAAACAGTATTCAACCCTACTAATAGAAAAATAATTTTAGACTTTAGTCTGCAGCAGAAATACTTAAAAACAAGCTTCATGCAGCCTTCTCCTGACTTTACCTTTAAAGTCTGTGAAGTTGTGTTTGTTGGCACAAGTAAAGCCTCTCATGGACCCATCGTTGTACTCTTTGAAGAGGCCCACCTCCTCAGCACCAGAGAGCAGCCTCTGCCATGTACTCCCCACCAGGAACACATTGGGGTTTTTCTTCTCCTGACCCCCAACTCCAGAGCCCAGCTGTTCCACCAGCAGCTCAGCCCCTGGCAGAAATAGGAGGATTAAGAACACTAAATATATCTGTACAAAACAAATATTAGAGTTGAGCTGATCAGCTGTATATTCCACACCTCCATTCTGTTGCTTGTCTCTTATCCGGCTAAGTAGCCAGGTAATGGCCTCCTCCTTGGTGTCTGAGGCCAGCTCCACCACCACCAGAGGAGTGAACCCGATATTGCTGCTGTCTACTGACTGCTGCAACATCTTCACCTTCTGCAGGGAACCTTCACCAGAAATGAGAGAGAAATGAGTGGTAGAAAAACGTCTTTTGGTGCTTGACAGGGGAACAGTGGGATGGAATAGTCAATGTAGCTAGTGACATCCAGGTGAAGGCAAGACAGTATGGGGGGGGGGCAAACAACCGGCCAGCCTGAGCTAACCATGCTACTTACACCTTAGCATCTTAAGAGGCCGAGGCACTAAGTCTGTGCATTTGAGATTAAGGCACTGAACAGCACTGCATGTAGCTATGTACAAAGTACTTCTGTCAAGAAGTGATCTGTAGCAAATATTTATTTCCAAGAGGTTCAGTTAAGTCCTGCCCTACTGTATCCTGATTGATACAGCCACTGTGTTGAGATTGGGAAAAAATTGTCTCAATAATATTCCTCAGAAACTCTTTCTAAAAAATGGTTAACATTGTGAACAAGCATATTTCAAGCTTTTGACTATGCCTAACCAAGTAGTTCTGTTACCTAAACCTAACCACACTGCAACATAAGATTGAAACTATTAAAAAACAAGAAAACATAAAAAAAAAAAATATTAGGTCAAATAAGTTAATTTAAGAAATAAATAGCTATCATTTTTTTTTTAATGCAGGATTTAAACAAGAGCTAGCTGGGCTGTGCTCATAGCTACAGTTTGAGTACTAGCAAACTGCAGCGCAATATGGTGAGAAAATCGCAAACCCATTCTCAGCAATGAAAGCATGTGTGCACACAAGAGGCTTAATATTAATAATCCAAATACTATAAAGACAATAACAAATCATATTACATTTACATGTTCACTGAAAGGGTTACACATGCTGTGTCAATATGAACAGAATATTGCCATCACAAACATTATTTTATTGTATGATCTGTGTCCATACAGTACTCTTAAAACAGTGAATAGGACTGACAGAAACAGCTGACCTACACGCGCACACACACGCACACACACACACACACACACACACACAGTGAAAAGTGCCATTTAAGGGCTTTTGGAGACTCGGTACTCACCCAGATCTGTGTCTGTGTAAGACTAGGATCTGGCCCTGCTAATCAGTGAACAGTGAGATTAGAATTCAAACGGCCTGTCTGTGTCGAGTTGTGGCTGCTGCTCCCGGTGAACCGTCACTTCTGGTCCACGTCACAAAGCAGCGCAGCGCAGCGGACGGACGTCTGCCGTCACACCCACCAACGTTAGAGTCCAGTTTGCAGGCGAACGCATCGTGTGCGCACGCTGCGACTTAAACCGCGATGGCGACTTTTCTGACTCTCTAACAGTCTCTCTATGTGGTTCCACATGGCCTAAAAAAACATCTGGGTCACTTGTCTGTTTTTACAATAGCTGGCTCTCAATTTTTTGACTCTCTACAAAAACACTATCGACCATTCTGAAGCCTTGAATTAAATGTATCTATACATTGATCAGTCATAACATTAACCCAAAAGCCATTTTAAATGAGTAACAATGATCACCTTGCTACAATTAAAGTTCTGCTGCAAAACCCTTGATTGTCACTATTATTTGGACGCTGGCTCACACAAATAATCTGCCTTAAACACCCTTGAACACCAAGCATGCCCCCCATGGTACCTGCATAGCCAGATGACAGTGGGTACACCTACGGGACAAAGCATGCTGCTACACTACAAAAACTGCTCAGGAAGTAAACAGCTTAATGTGTCCAAATCTGATTGGGCATCCATGTAACATGCTTGAAAAATTATGATCCATGGAGCCCCGACCTTTAACCCACAGCATTCAAAAGAACTGCTGCGAACACTTTAGTGCTAGACACCATAGGACCACAGGAACACACCCAGAAGGTCAGGTGACCTAGTCTGTTACACAATGGGAACTCCTGGATATAATTTTTCAGGCACGTCCAATGGGGTACTTGTTGAGGATGTTATTAGGATGTGTAGGTGTCATATGGGGGTGTTTGGACTTCAACTGTGTTTGGCACTGTTAGTTTGTGTCAAGTCACATTCACAAGAATGGCAGGGTCAAGGGTTCTGCAGCAAAACTTTGCACTGCAGCAACATGATCAATGTTATTGACTTTAACTTTGTTTAATGTTATGGCTGATCAGTGCAAACCTTTAATGCTTTCTTAAAATGAAGGTCCTATTCTTAAAAATACCACTTGTTTTAAATAACTGCACTTGATTCATACTTTGTATTATTGGTAATATTAGTTTTAAGGAAGGCTAAATACAAATATGTTCAATAAATTTCATCCCACATGGTGGCTGTGCATGAGGAAAGGTCAGAGAGTCACAAAAATGTATCACTTTCATCTTCTGGGAATCACAAATACCCATACTAGTTATTTTCTTCTGGTACTTTTTCTTTTGTCATACTATGTTTCCTCATGTGCCCAATCACCAAAATTCTGGCCCCATGAAAACAAGAAGCTGGTGTTCCTGGAATATGATATATTAACATAAATATATAATCAATAATCCAAGTCCTCTTGCAGGGCTTCTAGACTGCAGTCTCCCAAAGCAGCAGCATAGCACAAAAATCTTCATCTACAAATTAAGCTACAACACAGTATTAGAGCACAAATATGAAATGGAATTGTGAACCAATCTACATATTAAGCATCTTAAAACTGATATTGTTTTAGTTGAACAGGGTGCCACACTAATTCTTAAAATGTGTGAACTGCAGATAAAAACAAACTTGTTGAAGTTTATTAATATATAATCCTCAATAGAACGTAGAATAGTATGTTTTGTATGTCACAGTAATATAACAGTGGTGAAAACTCAGAGTTTCGAGATATGCAGAAACAAATTCTGCCCTTTACAGAGAACACAAAGAGACAGTTTAACAAGGACATAACACCACGAAGAAGGAAAACCAGAGCACTAGGTAAACAAACTGAAGAGGCTCACTTCTAGATTTTTTACGGTACCGCATATTAATAAGTGGGTAAACATATTTGCAGATCTAAATGATTGACTTTTAAACATTACTTTTTAGTTCAATGAAAGAGAGGAATGCTCTTAACTTAAAATGAAATGCTCAGCAGGAGCGTTAATCTCTTTGTAATGATTGTACCCTCATAATTAGTTTTGCATCAAAATGTAATATTTTAGTGAATACCAAAAGGTGTCAACCAAAATAATCCTTTAACAAAACGTTTAATATGCACAATGTTTGCAAAAGACAACTATTAATGTCATTTAGCTACTTACTAAAGCCCTCGGCCGAGTGGCACTGTTTAGATATCCGACAGAAAAGCTACTTCCGCAATGCCTCACAGTCAGTAGCTAGGTGCGCTTGTTTTGTCTTACGTTTGTAAAGAACCGCTATGGCTGAGGAGTGCAGCCTACAGACGCCGGACTGATCTTAAATAGAAATCAAGCGTTCCCGACTGTGTTGAAATGACGTTCAGCTTCTGAAGTCACGTGACCGCAAGTGGTTTCGTAGTATGGCTGAGCAGGCGATAACAGCGAGCGGAGGGTGAGTATTTCCTCAAACATCATTTCAAAGTATGTACAGTATCACGAACATTTTTTTAATATACGATATTTCGTAGGTGTTGCGCCTACACTGTTTAATTTTGTGCAACTCACACGAGAAGTGTTAACTTGTCAACATACTGACTTGTTTAACAAGGACAGAAGCAAGACACCATCCTGTATTTCAAATAAAGACGTATTAACGTGATACCTAGAGGTTTTTTACGTGACACTTAGCGGAAGCATGTTATCAGATTTAACAAGTTTGTGCCCTTACTGTGTCGAAAAGACCACAACATTGTCTTTTTACACAATCACTCAGTTAAGTTTAAAAATGGCATCTGCCACAGGCCAGGTTAAATGCCACCCACAGCACTGTTAACAACAGGTGACTGATGTAGCAGGCCAAGTGCTAATGTTAAATACATTTGTCACCATATTAAGCCACAGCACAATAGTCGGACAACTCTTATCTTTCAGCCAGAGGGTTTCTCTTAACCATACTGAGTTTTCGTTTCTTTTTTCTGGCTTCAGGGTTGTTCAGAGGATGTTGACTGTTGTTGGTGCTCACAGCTTGATCAGTAGTGTGCGGGGTTACTTGGACACCACTATAAGGTATGTCTGGTCCCTGTGTTGAGGCAAATCCTGCAGAGCCCCGATTCACAAGACTTCTATGAGATGCTGCCTTGTTATACATAAGGCCTCAGTGTGTCGGATAATGACTGGCTGTGCATTGTTTGATACTACAAGACTATTTTCACATTTAATTGTTTAAAGGGGGAAAGTTTGTCATGCTCATTTTAAAACTCTGATTATTACATGTTCATCACAGCAAAGTTGGAGCCATTCATGACCCAATACATACTCCTTCAGTGCGAACACACTAAGACATAATAGGAGCATTTAAGAACAAAATTTGTATATTCATAGATTCTGGATTTATTATGAAAAAGAATGGACACAAAACATTATTCCACAAAAAAGGTTGTTATATTTAATATAAACATGTCTCCAGTGAACTCCTAATATAGATACCACAGTATGCCAGACTGACAGCAGCACCCATATCCATTTGTAAATTTACTACTTACATTATAAGTGTAATACAAAAGCCCCGCAATATGTCTGGTCATTATGTTTCAAATAATGTTCAGTTTTCATTGAAACTACGGTATGGTGACTTTGGAGGAGTCAAACTCTGTTGTGAGTTATTTCAAATGTTATGGAAATATTATTATTATTAATTAGGGGAGAGGAAGTAAAGTAGAAATACCTCTCAACTGACAACAGCAACAAAGCAGCAATTAGGGATGTAGCGGTTCACTCAACTCATGATGCGATATGATGCACGATACTGGTTTCTTGTTGGTTTGTTTTTGTTTTTTATGTAAGACAAGAGATTTACAAACCCCAATTCAAAAAATGGGAAATGGGAAATTTGTGGAATGCTAAACAATCACCTGTAACATTCCACAGGTAAGTGAGTTATTTGGTAACAGGTACAGTACCATTATTGGGTATAAAAGGAGCCTGAAAGGCTCAGTCATTCACAAGCAATGATGCAATGAAAGCAGTTGCAATGAATTTAGAGATTTCACCATCTGCAGTCTATACATTTTGAGTGTTGTTGGAAGAAAAAGTGATGTATCCCAGTATACCATGATCCTGTCCCATCTCTTTGGGAATGTGTTACAAGCATCCTATTCAAAATGATAAGACAAATAAATGTGGATCCAGATCCACTTCATGAATGAACATAATAAAAAGTTCACTTGTCATGTCACTTGGGTTTTTGGGTTACCTGCAGCCTGAACTGACATTAAAAGATTATTCTGTAAAATTTACTTTGAATACTTACTAGATAACCAAAAGTTTAGAACTTGTTTCTCTTTCCTTTTATTTCTCTGTTTCTGTCAGAATGAGTGACACCATGTGACACCATGGTGTATTTTATTTACATAATGTTCATAAACCTGATGGTTGTACTGTTTTTCTGTGTGCAGTTGGTGGTGGATTCCCAGCTGGCTGCCACCATGGTGTCCCACCTCGCAGATACAGCTACAGACTGCAGAGGACATGATGCTGCGATGTAAGAATCTGAAGCTCTGGCTACTGAATTTTTTTTTCTGTTGCATACTTCTTTTGTACTTTGTTACTGTACACTTGTCATCTCCTCTAAAAATGACTACAGCTTTATTGAATAGTTTGCTTAGTTGTATATAACAGTATCGCAAACATTTCATAGAAGAATCATCATTCCTTTTCATCTCTACATCTCTCTCCCTCTTTGCTCTACCCTTTCTTTTTTAGGTGTAGACAGCACTTTCTCCAAACAGTTTGTCCCCATTTCCAGCGGCAACCGACTATGGACCCTGATTTTTAGCAGTGAGAATGTCAAAGAGAAAACCCCCATGGTTCTGCTGCATGGGTTTGGAGGTGGAGTTGGCCTTTGGGCTCAGAACCTAGATGCCCTCTCCCAGCATCGGCCCATCTTAGCCCTGGACCTGCTGGGTTTTGGGCAGAGCAGCAGGCCCCTATTCTCCACAGATGCTCAAGAGGCAGAGGACCAATTTTTGGAGTCTATAGAGCAGTGGAGGGCTAAAGTGGGTCTGGAGTCCATGATACTGCTGGGGCACAACCTGGGAGGATACCTGGCTATGTCATACTCTATTAAATACCCTGGGAGGTGAGTGCAGTTTATAGGTTTCCTCTTATATTCCTTTAGGCTTGGGTTGTTTTGATTTATATGGTATGTTTTATCCTTTGCTGCTCAATCTTAGCTAAATTAGATAAACTGATAAATTAATATTAACTTGGGGTTGAGTCATTAGGATTTGCGTTGTCAGTGGTGGGTGCAACATGTCAAAGTAACATCCACATGAGTGCCAGGACCTAAAGTTTCCCAGCAGAACATAACATTGTAAAAAGGTGATCATTGTTATTTGCTTCACTTGTCAGTTGATTTATGTTGTAGCTGATAAGTGTGTATTATAGGAAACATATATGGAAACTAGAGGCTAATTAGGTAAAGGAGCCATGTAAGTGTGTCAGGAAATTACAATGTAAATTTGACTGGTCTTAAAGGACAACATGAGCCCAATTTTCCAGTCTTTAGGCTCTAAAATTTACAAAATAAATATTTTCTTGAAAATTATTCCATTGCAGAGTTTGGTCACTAGGAACAATCAGCTCAACAAAGCTATGCAATGCAAACGGCATTGGGCAAGTCAAAATGTCAGAATAAATTGCTTTTTATTTGCCACTGACTAGGATCATAATGTTATGTCTGCTAACATGGAGTAGGTACCTACAGTGAAGTACCTGTGTGTTTTAACTACAAAGATACTGTATAACATGATTGTTTGTAAAGGTCTATTTTTCTCTGCTTCCTGTTGCTAACAGGGCACCATAGAAATAACCAGTCAATTGCTGAGGGAGCACTGTTTTTCAAAGTTTTCTGATGTTTACAAAAAACAAACAAATTTGTGTAGATTTCTTTGCTGTAAATGTCTACTTCATGTTTCCAGACATGTATAATAACATTTCGAGCATATTTACTGGTGTTTTGACTCAGACAATGCCATTTGCTTTGTGGAGCTAAACTGTCTTAAAGCCTCTCAAAGTACATTTTTAGAGGATAAATCCTGTATATTATTATTGAACATATAAAAAACAGTGTTTTAAATAACAATTTGGCCCTTTCTATGTTAACATGACAGTCACAAAACATGCCAGCATGTCTATAGGATACAATTGTAGCAGTGCGGCTGTAATGTAGGTGCTGGCAGGCTGTGATAACAGTGGTGTCCTCTAAGCCTCTTTCCTCCCACTAGGCTCTATCTCTCCTGAATCATCGCATCTCCTCTCACTGCATCTCCAGCGCTGAGCTTCCAGCAGGCGCCTGCTCTCCTCAAGGGACGTCTGATAAAATGTCCTCAATCCCTTATCATGCTCCTTCATAACTAACATTAAAATATCCCTCTTCCTATCCTCTAATTATTATCTCAGTGTTCCAAATGGCCTTCACGACAGTTCTAACTCAATATGCTCTTATTTAGGAACGTACACTATTTACTGATATGCACTGGTTTTTGGGTTGTTTCGGATGCAGGGGCAGTGTGTACATACTGTGGTGTTCTTTCACTGTTGCCCAGTGCACAGGGATGGTTTGTCTGTAGATATAATAAATTATATTTTTTCTCATTTAGTTTGACTTTATGTTTTTGCTATGAAAGCCCTGCATTCATCAAAGTATTTTTAAAAGTCTGATGATCAGACAGGGATAGAGAAAGGCTTGAATGAACCAGAACCAGGAGGTCAGTCAGTAAACTGTTTTTTGATTTCTATAGCTGGCAGTTTGGCTAATAATGTTGACATTTTTACCTTGTTTTCTCCTTAATGTGTATGGATAACCTGATGTTTGTTTAAGAACTGTCTAATCATTAATACCAGAGGCCTGTTGTTGCTGAATTAATAGAACTGAACATTTTGGAGTAGTGAAAGCTATTTACTCCTTATGAAGTTTTTGGCAACATATTTACTAAAAACTTGTCCATTTAGGGATTGGTTTTTTTGTTAGGTTTTTTGGTATTGAAACAGATTTTTAGCAATCAAGCAGGTAGATAGCATTTATTTAGAACTGATACACTTTCCATAGAAACAAACGTTTTTTGAATAGCCAGTATTTTAATGTAACTAAGTACAATTTACTCAAGTACTGTACTTTGAAGGAAGTTTGAAGAACTTACGTTATTTGAGTGTTTCAATTTTCTGCCACTTTACACTTTCACTCCACTACATTTTGGTGTCAGTTGCAAGAACTAGATGATTATCGGATCTGATCATAAAGATTTTGAAGTGGTTTTGGTTTTTATACTGTAGCTACTTTCATCTTTCTAGTACATTTTGTGCTTGGCAGACAATGTACACTGGATTTTTTTTTCTCAATTTAAACTTTTTTTTCTTATCTTTC
>KV751342.1:5955476-5981969 GCA_001698575.1 Mola mola
TATATATTTATAAATACATAAATATATATATATTTACTCACTTGTGTCCTTTAACAGAGTATAGCATTAACTTGAAGCACATGTGATCACACTTGAGATATACAGATTAGGAATACTGTCGTGGTTTATTGGTGTATTGTACACAGGTATATACCGATGTCAGAATCACATATTAAAGTATGGGCATGGGTGGGCTGGACAGCAGTAAAGAGGTAAGAGGAAGAGGAGAAACTTGTAAAGTACCAACAATGATGAAAATTAGGATTTGATCCGTATATTTGTTGCCTACATGAATGGCACACTGCATTTCTCAAGGGAAACCATCATGATTGCTCACAAACACCAATCAGCTAAAATAGAACCACCTGCCTAATAGTGAATAGTTTAATTTTATGCATGCCACTATAACAACTCTAACTTGTCAGGACATGGACAGGGGACCTCCAAGGGTTGTGTTGTTGGCACATGATCACTGGCATTGGATCCTTTGGGTTATTTGGGGTGGGGAATGGGGCCTCTGTTCAATCCATGACTCCACTACATCCTAGTAATGCTCAATTTTATAAGGATCTAGGAAGATTGGAGGCTAGGCCAAAGCCTTGGACTCTATCACATGTTTTGCGAGCCATTCCTGAATGCTGTTTGTGGTGTGGTAAGGCACACTATACTATAGCCCAATTTCTCATCAGAACATTGTTATAATAAGATAATTATTATTATTCACTTCACTTGTCAGTGATGTTAATGTTGTGGCTGATTGATGTATGTTCAGTTCTTGTCATGTCTTGTCATGTCAATGATGCCGACAATGAATAAGGTCAAAAACAAATTATAGTTTATCCAGATTATCAAGTTTATATGGGAGAGAGATAGAAAGGGAGTGAGCACATGTATGTATTGATACGACAAAAGCAGGTTTGGGAAGGGCTACGTCATGGATCCAGACTGTTTTTTGTGGGCAGGCCTGCCCTTTACAAATTGGTTGCTTTTTTGCAATGATTCTTGTTTTTGAACCCTGGTTGTCTTCAACATGATCTGAGCCTTTTGTCTTTCTGTTAAAGAAATAAAAATAAACCTGCACTGCCTCTGGTATCAGCACCAGGGTCTAATTCTTGCATTTTTGAAACAAAAAAGATGACATCCCCATCTTCTTTAGTTGCCTAAGAGAACAATGCAAGGTCCACAAATGTTTTGTGGACAAAGAACCTTCACCTCAGCCCTTCCTTTAAACGCAACATTGCAAATCCCTGATCAATCTACTGACTAATGAATTACAGGATGGATGAGTGGAGCTACTGTGAGAATCAGATGGGAGGTACCGCATTATCAGAAAATGTGGTTCAAATTAAGGTCACTAATCCTCTGAGGTAATAATGTATCAAAAGGAGATGCACATAATTAAGAGGCAATTATATTTAGATTCTGTAACAATTGGAGGGACTTGAGCATTTTTAGTCATTTAGAAATGATCTGTTTTATTCCAGCAGACAGCTATCAAACCACTTCTGTAACATGCAGAGCTGAGCTGCAGCCTGCCTCTCTGTCCTGTGACTTCAGTTCCCCCACAGTTGAAGAGCAACTTGATATGAGCAAACCTATATCTTTTCTCTTTCGGTCAGTCACACAATATGTAAATCTCCACTGCTGAGGTCTGACTGTGTCGGTCTAAAAACTTGTGAGTTTGTGTGGTCCAAAAGGTTGTCTCATTGTGAACTTAAAATCATATCTGGAGCTCCTTTTGCACGTCCCTTCACCACAACACAACCACTTTGCACTGGTAAAAATATTTTGGGCTCATAACGTGAACGAGAAATAAGAAGCCCTTTCTGTGCACCTCCAACAAAACGGCAGATTGTTCATCTCTCCCAAATCCATGTGTGTGTGTGAAGTTTTCATGTTCAATTGCTTTCTGTCTGATTGCAGACACTCTGGACCATGTTTGTGGTTTTGAGAGGGTACACCCAAACATGTTTTAGAAGCAATGGGAAAAAATGGCTTTCCACTAGACTCCACGGAGAATAAAACACTCCTGGTCTAGTTTTGAGGGAAACTGGCTCAAACTGCGTAGTGCAAATCAATCCAGACAAGGTCCAGGCACAGGAATGACTTAAAGAATCTGATACATACAAGTAAAGAAGTAGTAGAAGCACAAAAATCAAAGGAACCATAAAATAAATCAACAAAACTGGGCAGTCCAAATACTCACATGGAACAATAAATTTTGCCTAATGAATAAGATATTGTCTTAAAAAGTGAAAAACACTAATCTGCACTAATTCAACATTTTTTTTTTTTCCCCAGTGCCTTCAAGTTTGTGTCCCTAGTCTTTAATTGTCTATAGCAGTAACCCATCTTCAAATCAGATGAATGGTCCTTTGGTGTGTGTTCTCTGTCTGCCCTTCATGTCCTATCAAGACACCATCAAAACAATTTAAATATTTCTTGACAATGTGGCTATGATCTAATCATGCATTATTGAATTGTAATCTGTTTTAGAGTTAGTTCTTTGCCATTTTACATAATCCCCATTACATGTAACCCAGAATTACCGAATCTGGTATGCATTATAATCTAACAGAGAATATTTATGAACCATAACACCAGCGAAATTACTGAAGTAAAAGTTTAATGCTATTTATCCTTTAAAAATGTTAATGAAAAAAAAAAAATCATGTAATGTGACACATTGTGTATATGAGCATTATTTTGGTTCACATAGGATATGTGGTCATTCGAGTCACATGTTTCTCAGACCCTAATAGAAATTTTGGGGAAATGTAAAAATCATTAAATGAGAATTTCAGAAGATGTTCATGGCAGTTAATGAGTCATTTTATTTTTTGAAAAGAAGAATAACACAGAGTGATTTGTTTTTGAGTAAACAACCACTGTGGCACTGTCTTACCTTAGTACATGAATCTGCTTCTAAATATACTCATCTGTAACAATGACTGAGACAGTGATTGAGTCCAGTGCTGATATGGGTGAGCGGAGGAGGTGGAAGGAAATCGGAGGGCGATGGAAGAAGAGGCGTGGGAGAGAGACCTTTACTCTGGAGCACAGACCAGGCCAGTCCAGGCTCATCTTGTCTGGGTTGCTAGGAAACCAGCAAGGCTCCTGATCTAATTTATTAAATTCAGCCTCTCGCCTCCTCTATATCTCTCTGTTTCTCTTCCTGTGTCTGTCTCACTTGCTCACTTTCGGCCTCCATGATGCTTTCCCTGTCTATTGTTATCTTTCCCACCCTCTGAGGTGCTTATCTCCCACCCTGGCTCTCCTCTCCTCACTCCTTTTTCTGCGCCTCTTTCTCTATCAGGCCTCCCCAGTTGCCTGTGTGTTTGTATTAGAATATCTATCCCTCTCTTTCTTTCATTCCCAGTCTTCCTCCATCTCAGACCTCAGACAGTGTGTCCTCTCAGGGTGTGCGTCAGTGCCACCCCCGTATCTTTTCACACTGAGTACCGCCCTCAGGCAGCCCAGACCTTCTGTAACTCACCAAGCACACAAAACATACTCATATGTAAACACACACACACACACACACACACAGAAGACATCACTAGGAAAATAAGTGCCCCAAGTGCTGTCTTATGAATTATCTTTGAAATCTATAAACTGACTTATGACAAATTGTAATTTTAGATAAGAAATAGCCATTTTTGCATTTAATTCATTGTTAGGCAATAAATATATATTGCACAGTATAATGAGTAAAAGATTGACAACTGCAGATTCACTCCATGTAATCCCTGCTTTTTTTTTTTGTTTTTTTTTATTACAATGTTATTCATTCTGCCACCAGGCTGGATTTTTTGATTTATGGTGGTGAGTCAGACATAGTGAAACAGAAATAGGATGATGCATTGCTCTCCCTTGTTGCTATTCCTATTTTTTTTCTGACAGTGGGACAAACGGAATATCTCTGGACACCTTACCCCTCGGATGTAGAAGGAAAAGTAGTTGGTAAAGAAAGTGATAGAAGGTAAGAAAAGAATGAATAGATGGGTATTTACTGTCATGTCTCATCTGATTTGTTACTTGTGTTTCAATCATTTGTTGCTTCTTCCATTTCCTGTTTTTTGGTCAGTTGCTCAAACTCCCCCTCTCATTATAGGTCCCACATCAACTCCTTGTCAGTCCTTCTGCCACTGTAATTAACTGCTGCACTCTATAATGTCCTATAATGTGATCCACCTGCCTGTGTCCAGTCACATGCAACTTCCCTGTGTGCTTGACCCATATATTTCTTCGGTCCTTTGCTAGTTCTTTAGTTCAAAAGCTTCCAGCAATTAACTTTTATGTGCTGGTTTCCTGTTTCTTGCTTTTTTTGCTTGTTTTTTTTACTATTGACATCTATTTTCTTATTCTGGATTAATTTGACTGGATTAAAGTGGCTGATTACTTGTGTACTGACCTACTTTCATATCATTGACCTCAATGGACTTTGATTTTTGAACAGTGATGTGTCTCACTCTTGTGTCTCACAAAGTAACACAGTAGCATTTACGTACTTAATGTAAAGTGCTCTGTTTTTTGTCAAAATCTGTTCCCACATCATTATGGGTTTCGCCCTTACCACCAGGGCTTCAGAGGTGTCAAAACTGACCTATTCACAGTAGGTCAATTAGAAGAAACACCTACTTAATACAACCAGGTGTACACTTGCCTTCAGAGGCGGCCCTCCTAATAACTGAACTAAGCGACTGCTAAGAGGCCCAGCGGCCACTAGGGGGCGCCCAAACTAACCTCAGCTGTGAGTCTGACCTGGCAACCCAGTCAAAACTAGCATTTTAAAACTATGCACTGAACAGTTTGCAAGTTGGTGATGTCTGAAAAAGTTTATCCATCAGGCCCAGAGAAAAAGAAAAAGAGAAAGGTGAAAAAGAGTCAGCATAAGTTACTGAAAATTTCTGCAATTTTTACCAAGTGATGAGCCTTTAATTGACGTCATTATTTTTATTCAAACCTGTTTAAAAAGATGCCAACATGTGTGTGTGTGTGCTAGACTTCAATGGGCTCTAGCCGACGGTCTGTCTTCACAGTGAAAATAAGCACAGTTTTCATTGTGTGTGTGCAACAATAATTATGAAAATGAAAATGTTAGTTTTAATTAGCTCAGCATATTTATCTTCACGTAAAGCCAAATTTGACCTGTTTTAATTGTTGCATGGCTAGCAAGGTTGTAAGTGTGAAGATTAGGGCATGTGGTTTGACCACACTTTTCGTTGAAATGATTATAATGAGAGCTACTATTCAATAATGTTGTAACCTTTTAAAGTGCCACTTTCAATAAAATTCATTGAAATAATTATGATGTTTATGTTCTATATAAAATTACATGACTTCACAATTTTAACTGTATTTTGTGTGCAAATAAATACTATCCAACCATACAAAAATACTCTCTACTCTATAACAATCATGGAGGGTTCACTCATCTATTAATAAAAAGATGATTAGATATCTATGAATGAAAAATACATCTATGGTTCAAATTTCAGTATAATTGTAAATTAATTGGTAAATTACCTGGTCCATATAGTGAAGAACTGTGACCCCAAACCGTTTCAGTATCAAAAAATGTTAATGCCATTTTAAAAGTTTCAAAACTAAGCATTCAGATAAATAAAAGTAGAAGTAAAAAATACAGTTAGTACAGTGAGTGTGATCTGAATGCTTAATTAACATTAAAATAACTATGGCCCATCAAATTGATAGAGAAAATTAAAATAAAGTTTATAATTGCAGATGGCATCTTGTTCTATAGCTATTTTTATCCACCGTGAAGCAGGGCCCCCAAAACCTATCTTGCTTAGATGTCCAGGGCTGGCCCTGCCTGCCTCCTGTTTAATTTAATTATACAGTTGTACAATGAAAATAAAAAGGATTCTGATTCTGATTCTGAAAACCTTTCTATGATATAAACCTCTGTGGAAAGACTATCTAAAGGGATTTTGTGACTGTTTATGTAGAGGTTTTATGTGCTTTATGTGTTACGCTTGTGATGAACTTTGCGTGAGCTTTATGAACAATGTGACAGGAATTATCAGTTAGACTTGTGAGGAATAATTGCCAGACCATTTATTTTAAACATCAGCCCTCTCTATTTTAGTATTTTAAGTATTTATAAATGTGACTATACTCTGTGAATATGCGCAAATAAAATCATAGCCAGAAGTTGTTTAGTTGTTAAAAATAGTGGCCATGCAGAAGCTCCCATCACTGGTCTGCACAGGTCATGAGAACTGAGAGACTTCGATTAGGGAACACTGAGAGCAGCACACTAGTATACTGTCTCTCGTAAGTCATACTCTTCAGTCCTCCAAAATGTGTTTAAAGATCTGTAGAATAATCTGCAGTGTCTCTCTCCCTCTTTAACACACACAGACACACACACACACACACTGACCTGCCTCTGCCCCGTCAATGTCACGCAGAGCCTGACATGTACATTATAATTCAGTTCAATTCTACTGTCAGAAAAGGGAGAAGATGTACCAGACTTAACACTGAAGTCAGACACTGTCATCCTCTACACCCCGCTGCCAGGAAAGAAGACAGCTGCACCTTGGGAATCGTGGTTCTTATCATCAAGGGTGTGGTCGATTATGACCTCAGCAGAATGAGGTCAGGGATCCAACAGAGGCTCATATTCATAATTTTTTGTGTTAGCCACAGTGACACAGCAAACTGGGAGGTGGCAGGTTGCCCAGGGGTGCTGTTAGCGGCTCCCAGCCCCGGATGGGATGTGAAGCCTCAAAACATTAAACACCCAGGAATAAAAGGCACTCAAAATGCATGTTAAACCAGAAATTCTAGTTCTCTCTTCATCCAATTCCTCCCACTATGGCTTTGGTTTCTATGAATCATCACCACCTTTAGGTGCTCCTGTGTGTATGACAGAATCAGAGGATGATGAAAAAGAGAAATAATACCCACCCATTGCTGTAAACCCCTGGGATTTGAAGGCTTGAATAAAATTTGAATAAGAAGATGCAGTAGCTTGTGTGAGTGTGCTTTTGTGTGTGTGTGTGTGTGTGTGTGTGTGTGTGTGTGTGTGTGTGTGTGTGTACATACAGTACAAGAGTTAAGGAATGTGAAATACCATGGTCTTGAAATACCTACCCTATGGTTCTGCTCTTCAGTTTTTAACCTGTTTGACCTCTTTCAACTTTGACATATGGTCTCACATTTATATTTCTAGGGAGCTGACTCACAAGATGAACTATCACATTTGACCACATTAAAAGGTAGCCAGGAAGTACATAAATACTTAAAAGTATTTTTGATAATTTTGTATTTGTTCTTCTCTTTTAATGACAAATGAACAATAATCTAGAATTGTCATTGACATCTTGCATAATGACACTAAACCAGGAGCACCAGCTGTTGCCTGCAAACCTTCTTTGTGGGGCATTTTTAAATGAAAGGTTTTACCATATATCAAGAAATGATATTGTGGTTGAGAAAATCAACAGAATAACTGGTTGCTCTCTTTCAACAAACCAGGGATTTTGTTGAAACTACCAACAGTAGTCAGTGTATCAGTGTATCTTAGTGGGGTTACCCACAGTGAAACTTGGGAAGAGTCTGTAAACCGTATCAGATCTCTTTTCGACTGCTTTTTTGGCCAGTCCCACTGTAAATCCTGCTAAATTGGAGTTTATTCGAGGTACTGCCAATTATTTAGGGAACAGGGCTTGATTTAATTGAACTGATTTAATTTCCTCTGCTTCTGTATTGGCAGCTCCCTGTCTGGATGCACTGTTCAAAAAAAAAAGTAAATGGCAGCTATATGGGGGTTACAGCTGCACTCAGAATGATCCTGACTGTATTTATCACCCAATCACTGCCTTTTCTAGGCAATTCAGTCCTTAGCAGATGACTTACTCCATTATGGAAAAAAAGACTTAGCTGTAAGCACAATGAAGTAAATGTGAGTGATGGAACTAAACACTGAATCAGAATAGGAATCAGATTTATTGGCCAAGTTTGTGCATACAAAAAAGGAATTTGACTGTAGTTAAATGCCACTTTCAATGTAGGAGATGATTAGCGAAATTATAAGGAGATGTAGAAATATGCATGTGAGGTAGAGAGTTATTATTATGACAGCCTGGGTGAAGAAACTGTCTCTGTGTCATGTGGGCTTGGCAAACAGCGGTCTGCAACACTTACTATAGGGGAGGAGTTTAAACAGTTTGTGAAGGATGTGAGGGGACCAGAGAGATGTTACTTGCCCGTTTTCTGACAATGGACCGGTACAGTTCATGGATGGAGGGCAGGTCGGCTCCAATGATCCTATCTACAGACTTGTTTGGTGGTCGATCCAAACGACACAGTGATGGAAGGGCAGAGGACAGACTAGATGATGGCATTTTAGAAAGTGATCAGAAGCTCTCTGAGGCAGGTCAAATTTCCTGAGCTGTCATAGGAAGTACAATCTCTGCTGGGCCTTCTACTGGACAGTGTCTTTGTGGGAGTTGCACTTCAGGTCATAAGGTAGGATTTTAAAGTGGGAGGTCCAATTCATGTCCCGAGAAACTGTGGATCCCAGAAACCTGAACGAGTCCACAGTAGACACTGTGTTGTTGAGGATGATGAGACGGGGTGGTGTCGGGGGACTTCTCCTTAAGTCCACTATCATCTCCACAGTCTTGAGCAGGTTCAACTTCAGGTGGTTCTGACTACACCAGTGGACTAGCTGTTATGCTTTCTGTTCTGTCTGTTTGCCGACTTGTCATTGTCCTGGATTAGACCGAAGACTGTGGTGTCGTCTGCATACTTTAGGAGTTTCAGTGAAGGATCCCCTGATGTGCGGTCATTTAACTGACAACTATGGTAAATGGCAAATGTCCTGTATTTATAAATCGCTTTTCTAGTCATTGTTGACTACTCAAAGCGCTTTACCCATTCACACACACATTCATACACTGGTGGCAGCGACTACCTCGCAGGGTACACACCTACACACACACACGCATCATGCTACTGATGATAATAGTTCCTTAAATTAGCATAAGTTATTTGATAAATAACCTTCTAAACTATTCTTAGTGTGTCAACTCTGCTTTTGTAACAATCCTTGCATCTAATAAAGAGCCAATGAGCAGCTCCGCTGTCAGAAATATAACAGGAGAAAAGTAATTTCTAGCTGTTTGAGTTCACTTTTGTGACACTAAATGCACCCGAAAACCTGTGCAGTCTTATTTTGCCATTTATTCAGCAATTTGAAGATATGTAAGAGTTTGAAATTCATTAATGGTGTATTTTATGTAATGGAACAAAATGAGAAAATGTCTTATTTCAGACATTTAAACATAATAAAGTAATGGCTTTAAGACAAGGGAAACAGAAGTGCAAAAAGGGGCATTCTTCTTTTTTAGTCACTTGGGGGCATAACTAATCAACAAGTTAAACATTTTACACACATTTGATGTACAATATTACTATTTTCACACACCCAGCATTAACCAACAACCCAGAGCGACTTTCTAGTACAAATACTTGCTCCTAATAATGAAATTTAAATAAGATTCTTAGAATTATAAAAAATTCCATTTAAAGTTAAGACTAGATTTCAATAAAGATATACAGTAATAATTATTCAGTCAAAAAAAGTGTTTTATCCTTTAAGAGAACTCATGAGGTCGAAAACTGACGCAGGATGTCTAAGAGGCTTAAAGAGTCTCTGAAGCAGAGTAGAATATGGCAAAAATGGAAAGTTAGAAATGACAGTGAGTTCATAAAATGCTACCAATTAGATTGTTAAGGGATAATATATTTGGTTGATCTCATTAAAGATGTGCTCATATGTCATAACATGTGATGGCAGCAGAAAAGAAAGTGATCACGACAAAAAGATATTTGGCAGCTGGAAAAATGCAACCCTGCAGCAGTGACTTGGCTCCGTCATAACCTTCCTCAGTGGTGATGACACAAACAATTACTTTGATAGTCGCCCTCTAACCTCTCATCCCCAGCCATTTGACTGTCACACCGTACTACCAACCCATTTTCATTACTTGTCTTCACATGTAGTTGTACCCCTTGCATCGTATCTAGAAAATCAAGGGTTGCCAACTTTACCAATATCAAATAAGACAAAGAATTTTGGACCAGTGCACGATGTCTTTCATTGCTTTCATTGCATCACTGCTGACTTACTTAACCCGTAATATTTTTTAACAGCACCAGACATTGCTAAAGCTTCTTGTTTACTTTCCTCTTTACTTGTTTCTTGCAGTATAGTTATGATTTGATGCATGATCAGCACATGAAATTTTGCTACTGTTCTTGTATCAGATCTGGGGTAGAGTCAGAAAGCCATCTATGTTCATTGTTATTGTGAGATGAGGCAATCCTTACAAAAAAATAGTATACTTAGGTATACTTAAAAAATAAACCTAAGGATAAGTACAAGTATAGCAAGTATACTTATATCAATGTATTTCAAATCAAATTCAGATCAAATCAAATTGTATTTGTATAGCCCAAAATCACAATTTACACATTATCTCACTGGGGTTTGACAAACTGTACAGATGTGACATCGTCTGCCCTTAGACCCTCGAACCAGGTGAGGAAAAACTTAAAAAACCCTAAACAGGGAAAATAAGAAACCTCAGGAAGAACCACAGAGGAGGGACCCTTCCTCCTAGGACGGACAGACGTGCAATAAATGTCACTTGTACAGAACACAAAAACATGATAACAACAGTTCACTTAGAATGCATAAAACATCCATGAGTCCCAGAGTCTGTGGATTCTATAAATCCGGATGTATGGAAAGTCTAGTTGGTCCAGGAGTCATTGTACTCCATGTAGCAAGATATTAGTGTTGCTAGGTCCAAGAGTATGTAGAATCTGTAAATCCAGGGATATGTGAAGTGTAGTGATCCAGAAGCAGGTGTAGTCTCATGATCCAGAAGCCATTGTGATCTGTGGATCCCGATTTGCACTTGGAAGGAGAAGGGGAAGAAGTAAAGTTAGTGTAAGGATATGGACATTTACAGGAGCAGAGAAGGAGTCAGAGTCAGAGGGAGGACAGAAGAAAACTCAGTGTATCATGGAGTGTTCCCCCAGCAACCTAAGCCTATATCCTGGGAGCGTAAGGTTCTGGATGGGCGATAGGGTACTATGAGCTGTTCAAGATAAGATGGTGACTGACCATGAATAGCTTTGTAGGTGAGAACAAGGATTTTAAATTCTATTCTGAATTTAACTGGGAGCCAGTGCAGAGAAGCCAGTATGGGGGAAATATGGTCTCTGATATTAGTTCTAGTCAGTACACGCGCTGCTGCATTTTGGATTAACTGAAGAGTTTTTAAAATTTTGTTAGGGCAACCTGAAAATAAAGAATTACAGTAGTCCAGCCTGGAAGTAACAAACGCATGAACTAGTTTTTCTGCATCTTGTTGAGACAGGATGTGCCGGATTTTAGCAATGTTACGGAGGTGAAAGAAGGCGGTCCTTGAAATCTGTTTAACATGTGATTTAAAAGACAGCTCCTGGTCAAAGATAACACCCAGGTTTCTGACAGTGGTGCTGGAGGCCAAGGCAATGCCATCCAGATTAACTATGTTGCTGGATAATGAGTCTCTAATGTGTTTGGGGCCCAGCACAATGACTTCAGTTTTGTCAGAGTTTAACATTAAAAAGTTATGAAACATCCAGTTTTTAATGTCCTTAAGACATGACTGTAGATTAGCTAACTGATGGGTTTCATCTGGCTTCATTGATAAGTATAGTTGTGTGTCATCTGCATAACAGTGAAAATGTATGGAGTGCTTTCTAATAATTTTACCTACAGGAAGCATATATAGAGTAAATAGTAATGGTCCAAGCACAGAACCTTGTGGGACTCCATGACTAACCTTGTCATATCTTGATGATTCATCATTAACATGAACAAAATTATATCTATCAGATAGGTAGGACTTAAACCACCTTAGAGCAGATCCTTTAATGCCTATTTGGTGTTCCATCCACTGTAGTAAGTAGTGCCAAAAGCTGCACTAAGATCTAATAAGACTAGTATAGAGATAAGTCCCTCATCAGATTCAGTGAGGAGGCCATTTGTAACTTTTACCAATGCCGTTTCTGTGAAATAGACTATTATACTGAAGAAAGCCACATAGTTGTTTCGCTACTGCTTTCTCTAGAATCTTTGAAAGAAAGGGGAGGTTGGATATTGGTCTATAGTTGGCTAAAACTTCTGGGTCTAGGGTAGGTTTTTTTAGGAGCGGTTTAATTACAGCTACTTTAAATGACTGGGGCACATAACCTGTTACAAGGGATAGATTGATAATGTTTAGTAGTGGATTTCTAATTAGGGGTAAAACCTCTTTGAGCAACCTAGTAGGTATGGGGTCTAGTATACAGGTTGATGATTTAGATGAAGATAATGTTGTCGTTAGTTCCTTAAGGTCAATTGGATGGAAGCTTTCCAAACACACATCAGGACTAATAACAGCCTCTATAATTCCTGTTGCTGAACTGGAATCTGTGGAGTGTAGGATATTTTCTCTGATAAGTCTAATTTTATTATTGAAGAAGTTCATAAAATCATTACAGGTGAGGGCTCTAGGAATGCATGGTTCAATAGAATGATGGCTCTCAGTCAGCCTGGCTACAGTGCTGAAAAGGATCCTGGGCTTATTCTTGTTTTCTTCTATCAACGCTGAATAGTAGTCTTTTCTTGCTTGGCGAAGGGCCTTCCTGTATACTTTAAGGCTATCCTGCCAGGCCATGTGTGGCTCTTCCAGTTTAGTGGAACGCCATTTCTTTTCAAGTTTATGAGTTTTCTGTTTTAACTTGCGAGTGTTAAGATTATACCACGGAGCTAGTCTCTTTACTGGTTTTGTTTTCTTTTTAACTGGGGCAATGGAATCGAGTGAAGCACGTAGAGAGCCGGCAGTGAAATCGGCAAGGTGATCAAGCTGGGAGGGGCTAAATTTAAGATATGACTCCTCTGTTATTTTGGGATATGGCACTGAAATTAATGCAGAGGGAATAATTTCTTTAAAATTTTCAACAGTGTCCTCAGATATGCATCTGCTATAATAACTAGTGACTCTTGGTTTATAGTTGATGAGCAGAAATTCAAATGTTAGAAGATAATGATCTGATAAAAGCAGATTTTGCGCAGAGACATTTGAATGCTCAATTTCAATGCCATTTGTCAGAACAAGATCAAGGGTGTGATTAAAAGTGTGTGTTGATTCTTGTACACACTGACAGAAGCCGAATGAATCTAACAGTGAGAGAAATGCCATACCAAGGCTGTCGTTTTCAACGTCTACATGGATATTAAAGTCACCTACAATAATAACTATCTGTTTACAGGACCAAGGCTGAGAGAAACTCTGAAAATTCAGATAAAAATTCAGTGTAGGGTCCAGGTGCTCAATACACTATAACAAACATAATTGGAGTTTTCATGGTTGCATCGGAAATGCTAAGAATGAGATTTTCAAATGAACAAAATTTTTGTTTGGGCTTAGGGTTTATTAATAGGGCAGAATTGAAAATGGCTGCAACTCCACCACCTCTGCCAGTGTCTCTGGGAATGTGTATGTTAATGTGACTGGGAGGAGTGGATTCATTAAGACTTACATATTCGTCTTGGCACAGCCAAGTTTCAGTAAGGCAGAATAAATCAATATTATCATCTGATATAAAGAAATTTGAAGTGTACTAGAAAGTATAATAATTTAATGCTTCTTGGGATTAAATTCGAACGCTTTTTAGTATATTAAAGTATGTTTAAAGTATTCTTAATTTAGTATACTAGTTATATACTGAGGTATAGACCACTTTTGGTTCAAAAAGTACACTTTTAAGTATATTGTCAAGAAACTACTGGTTTACTTATTTCTTTAATACTTAATTATACCTGTAAGTTTACTTAAAGTTTACTTAGTATATTACTTAACAGTATTCTATTGCACTCCATAAGACTTGTAACAACAAACGTGAACTTCGTCCGTGAAGGTTCTCAGTCATCCAAGTCATCTTGATCTCGGAGTGTTTAGTAGGAAGCAACTGGACTTCTTATCTTGTTTGAAGACGTTTTGCCTGTCATCCGAAAGGCTTCTTCAGTTCTGAGGGTCAGTGCGGGAAACCCAGGTATTTAACCCCGTGTGGGTAGAGACAATCACAACAAAGAGGACGTGTTTTGAAAAACAACAGCCTCGGGGGTGCGGTCGTCTGGCTAGGAATAATGTGAGTCGTTAAGGTCACATGAGCCCGGGTGTGAATCACTCAAGAGTGTTTGCCCCTGACCCTTGGTTTCGTGTGACACCTTGGGCTCACATGGCCCCAGGTGTGTGTGGGGGTTAAACCGCCTGGGGAGGACTCCCAAGACAGCATTGTAGGTAGCAGACGAATGGTGTCTTAGTCCACCACCCCTGTTTAGAGAGGGTTTCTCCAAGTGGACATAGATGGCCTCTTTTACTCCTCTTTCAAACCATCTGTCCTCTCTGTCCAGAACGTGGACATTGGAGTCCTCAAAGGAGTGACCTTTCTCCTTAAGATGCAGATGTACAGCTGAGTCCTGTCCCGATGAGGTGGCTCTCCTGTGTTGTGCCATGCGTCTGTGGAGGGGCTGTTTGGTTTCACCTACAGTATATAAAGGTCAGAGCACTCCTCTGTGCATTGAATGGCATACACAACATTGCTGAGCTTATGTCTAGGTGTTTTATCCTCGGGGTGGACCAGTCGCTGTCTTAAGGTCTGGCCCGGTTTGAAGTTGACTCGAATTTTGTGTTTTTGGAAGATTCTTATGAATTTTTCCGATAGAAACGTGAACTTCCAAGTGTATAACATGGTATTTAAAATACATGATGAGGTATTAAAGCCAATTTGGAGAAAATCATTTTATTGCCTACTCAGTTGACAGAGCATTTACAAATTATTAACTTACAAAATACGTATAATTGGTTAAATACTTAGTGCATCTTGGACAAGTATACAAGTATATGTCAAATATACTCAGACTTTTCTTTAAACTTTTAAGTATTAGCCAAGTTTACTTAAGTATACTATTCTTAAGTATATATCTATTAAGTACTTGCAAAGAAAACTTAAAGTATACAATCTCATTTTTAAGTATGCTTATAGCACACTTACAACAGTCCAAAGTCCAGAGACAGAGAAAGAGAGAAAGCAACATTTCAAACCCTTGGAAATTTATGAGGAATAACAGGAACAAAGGAAGACATGTCTGAACATGTCTGAACAGTTTGGACTGTCAAAGGAAGCTTGTGGACTTACATATATAAAGAGAGGGGAACCACAGGGGGAGAATATGGGCCAATAACTACACATGCAGGAATTATTGACAGGAAGTAGGGGAAATACATGTGACAATGAGGGAAAAAAAATGTCCTTCTATTTGACATTGTTCATTGAAAAAAAAAAAAAAAAAAAAAAAGAAATATACAATTCTGGACAAATATCATTCACCAAAATCGTATTTTGTTTATTAGTTTAATTGCAACATGTCCAGCCTTCTCTTGTGCTTTCTCCTACTGTTTCATGTTTGCCTTTCCTCATTTTCCTTAAAACACAATCATGCCAAGTTTAAAAGCCGTTAATGGATGTCAGGAGAACATTACTGCTCTGCTGAACATCGCAGAGCAGTTGTCTCATTGTAATTCCCCACCACTGACAGCACTGTCAAGTTCACAAAGAACTGTCAGCCTGATAAATGAATTAGTTCAATGACCACGCACACACACACACACACACACACACACACACACACACACACACACACACAAACAATCCTCTCTCTTGTCTTGAGCTTTAACTTTGTGTCAAACTATCTTACTTCTACTTTGTTCATTTGAAAATCTCATTCTTAGCAACTACTTCTTTTGAAAAGCATTTAAATTCACATCCAAGAGATTTTTTTTCAACATGATGGTGAGCTGTGGTTTCACTCTTTATCAGGTTTCATCCATTCCATGCAGATGGCTCAATTTGTGGTGTATGCTGACAGTATAAAATTGTCACAGTATTGCTTCTTATACCCTATGAGTCATTATCACTAATTCTACAATACACTTGAACCTGATGCATTTTTTAAATTTTATATTGTTTTTGGTGAGGTACATTGCTGGATGACCTAAAATATCTTGTCAAAATTTTCTGAAGATTTAACAAGTTAAAATAGATTGAATAGAATTCAATGTAATTCTGAAATACAACATAGTATAATCATATTTGATTAGCATTGGATGAGTAATATTAATCACATGTCAACAAGATAAAATAGATACAAAAGATAAAGTAGATAAAGAAGATAACACGGAAA
Source organism: Mola mola (assembly GCA_001698575.1). Taxonomy (NCBI): domain Eukaryota; kingdom Metazoa; phylum Chordata; class Actinopteri; order Tetraodontiformes; family Molidae; genus Mola; species Mola mola. Next base: position 5,971,798 of record KV751342.1, read on the forward strand.
ACACAGACAAAATAGAATTCATAGAATTCTGAAATACAACAAGTTTAAGTAATGTTAATCACATCTCTGCATTAACTATGTAGCAAAATTTGTTTACCTTAGTATATGAATATCAAATCTAATCAAATCAAATTTTATTTGTATAGCCCGAAATCACAATTTACACATTATCTCACTGGGCTTTGACAAACTGTACAGATGTGACATCCTCTGCCCTTAGACCCTCGAGCCGGGTGAGGAAAAACTTAAAAAACCCTAAACAGGGAAAATAAGAAACCTCAGGAAGAGCCACGGAGGAGGGATCCTTCTTCCTAGGACGGACAGACGTGCAATAAATGTCACTTGTACAGAACACAAAAACATGATAACAACAGTTCATTTAGAATGTATAAAACATCCATGAGTCCCAGAGTCTGTGGATTCTATGAGTCCGGATGTATGGAAAGTCTAGTGATCCAGACGCAGGTGGACTCTGTTGGTCCAGGAGTCATTGTACTCCATGTAGGAAGATCTGGGTGTTGCTGAGTCCAAGAGTATGTAGAATCTGTAAATCCAGGGATATGTGAAGTGTAGTGGTCCAGAAGCAGGTGTAGTCTATTGATCCAGAAACCATTGTGATCTGTGGGTCCCGATTTGCACTTGCAAATCCAGCCTAGGATCCAAGTCACAGGATCCAAGTCACAGGGTCTCCTTTCCTAATGTGGCCAGGAGGCATCAGGCAGGACCACAGCAGCACCTCCCACCGCGACCTAGAAAAACCTGCAGGATGGTAAAGCACAACGACTCCGGGGAAGAAGTAAAGTTAGTGTAAGGATATGGACATTTACAGGAGCAGAGAAGGAGTCGGAGTCAGAGGGGGGAGAGAAGAAAGCTCAGTGAATCATGGAGTGTTCCCCCAGCAACCTAAGCCTATAGCAGCATAACTAAGGGCTAGATAGGCCAGCCTTAACTATAAGCTTTATCAAAAAGGAAGGTTTTAAGCCTACTCTTAAAATCAGAGAGTGTGTCTGCCTCCCGTACCAAGACTGGAAGATAGTTCCACAGGAGAGGAGCTTGATAGCTGAAAGCTCTGCCTCCCATTCTACTTTTGGAAATTCTTGGGATCACCAATAACCCTGCATCCTGGGAGCGTAAGGTTCTGGATGGGCGATAGGGTACTATGAGCTGTTCAAGATAAGATGGTGACTGACCATGAATAGCTTTGTAGGTGAGAACAAGGATTTTAAATTCTATTCTGAATTTAACTGGGAGCCAGTGCAGAGAAGCCAGTATGGGGGAAATATGGTCTCTGATATTAGTTCTAGTCAGTACACGCGCTGCTGCATTTTGGATTAACTGAAGAGTTTTTAAAATTTTGTTAGGGCAACCTGAAAATAAAGAATTACAGTAGTCCAGCCTGGAAGTAACAAACGCATGAACTAGTTTTTCTGCATCTTGTTGAGACAGGATGTGCCGGATTTTAGCAAAGCAACCTAAGCCTAAGAAGGCGGTCCTTGAAATCTGTTTAACATGTGATTTAAAAGACAGCTCCTGGTCAAAGATAACACCCAGGTTTCTGACAGTGGTGCTGGAGGCCAAGGCAATGCCATCCAGATTAACTATGTTGCTGGATAATGAGTCTCTAATGTGTTTGGGGCCCAGCACAATGACTTCAGTTTTGTCAGAGTTTAACATTAAAAAGTTATGAAACATCCAGTTTTTAATGTCCTTAAGACATGACTGTAGATTAGCTAACTGATGGGTTTCATCTGGCTTCATTGATAAGTATAGTTGTGTGTCATCTGCATAACAGTGAAAATGTATGGAGTGCTTTCTAATAATTTTACCTACAGGAAGCATATATAGAGTAAATAGTAATGGTCCAAGCACAGAACCTTGTGGGACTCCATGACTAACCTTGTCATATCTTGATGATTCATCATTAACATGAACAAAATTATATTTATCAGATAGGTAGGACTTAAACCATCTTAGAGCAGATCCTTTAATGCCTATTTGGTGTTCCATCCTCTGTAGTAAGATGTGATGATCGATAGCGTCAAAATTTGCACTAAGATCTAATAAGACTAGTATAGAGATAAGTCCTACATGAGATGCAGTGAATCTATCTATTATTCCCTTAAAGGAATAATAGATAAATAGATAGATAGATGGACTTAAGTGATCCCAGTGTGGGAAATTACTTCTGTACGTGCGTACATAATACAGTTGATTGTTGTGTCTTGTCTTCTCCCCTGGCCTTTATTTGTCAGGTGGTCAAACGAGGATCTACACTTAGAGAATTTAATCATTGCTCTGTAACATATGTTTTACAAGTGTCCAAATACCCCTCTCCTTTGCATCTCATTCTATACTGCCCATTAACGCTAAATAAAAATGGCTGACATGAGAGCTTCCTAAATGTGAAACATAAATATCTTGGTCGCTCACTGGTGGTTAACTGCAGTGTAGGTCATACCCCACTAAACAGCCTAATTTAGATATGATTTACCAGTGTAAAAGAAACAGTGTGGGTTCAACATAAACACATGTTTTTAGTTGCCAACAGCCATCTCCATTGGTGTATAGATGCACCAATACTTAATGTAGTTTTACTTATTTTGCTGGTCCTATGCCAATGACCATCTCTTTTCCAGAGCAGATGCCAGGAATGTTGAAAAAAGGGTGTTTCACAAGGGCATTTGCTATTGAGCTTTTCTATCAGCTGGAAACTATAGCTTTCATGTGATTGACAACGGCTTGGGGTTTTTCTCTTCTTCTCATATTGCACACTGAATGCGATAGTGACTCACTATCGCCTCACGATACTCATGCAGCATTACAATCAATTCACATGATGTAGCTATCCTCCCATTATGTGGATAATGTTAGTTCATTTTATGAACATTTCAAATTGAAATATTTGCCAAATTGTACACATTTCAGATTTAATACATGTGTGAAGTAGATCTTTAAGTTTGCAATGCAGGACTTTTGATTTTTATAAATTGGTACTAGCACTTTTACCGAAGTAAAGGACCTGAATACCACTGGTATACAGGGACACTTAGTTGTTGTTCTTTATTTTGTTCATCTGCTCTTCCTGTCAGAAATGTCACACCAGATGCAACATTTCTGCTACAATGCATTAACATTCAATTTTAATATCCCCAAAAAACCAGGGATATTAAGGAATCATTAGCGCTACAGCAGATTTTTCATGTCAACACAGCTCAAAAAACAGTTTGAAGCGGATCTTCATATTTCACATACTATATCCATGAGATATGGAGATTAGATTTTCAGTATTTTCCTATGTCAGGATTGGTTACCACATATATTCAGACAGTATATAAACTTAAACAATATATATATATATTTTGAGTAATATCTACATTACTATAAATCTTCTCTGCATGAAACAAAATTAAAATTGATCACCCTCCGGGTACCCAACTCTCCTCTCCCCTCCGAGGTTAGGAGGGGGGGTTCAATGTCTCCTGCCTATCAGGTACCAGATCTGGGGGATCCAATAATGCAGAGACAACAGGGAGCGTTCTGAATCCATAGTCGTTTTATTAGCAATAGTCAAAACCAGGATTTCAAATTATGCGAAAGTACAGGTAAGGATCAGGCAAACTCAGTAATCAAAACACGGAATACAGATCAGACACAAAGAGATTCATAAGGAATAAATGCTGGAATGCTCGCTAAGTAGACAACACAATCTGGCAAAGGAGGAAGGGAACACGGGGGTTAAATACACGAAGGAGAAGTAGACAATTGGACACAGGTGGGACAAATTAGGGAGAGAGAATAATCAGACACACTTGACAGGACATGGGGAGTAAGACACAAACAGAACTTCAAAGTAAAACAGGAAATACCAAATGACCCTAACAGACAGACACTTTACACTAGCGGAGCCTGACACTTTCATGGTGGCACCCTGTGTGTTCTGCTGTGCTGGCATCTTTACTGTGGTGCTGAATTTATACTTGTACTTCAGGTATCAGGTCCGGAGATGTCCCTTGTGTCAATAGACTAGTTTGTACATTTGATTTTTCCAAACAAAGGGATGATTTTCAACAGAAACTTTTGCAACATGATTGTCAAAGTTAGACACATGATATCAAGACCTTCAAAAACTTCCAGTGTGATATGTCAATGGGATGTCAGCAATATGAACCAACACACAACTAAACAGGCAAAAGTCTCAGGTACATCCCCAAAGGCTGTTTTGTTCCTTCAGTGAAAAGTACTTGCTTGATCGATTGTGTGTCACTGAAACACATGGATATCAACACAATGGTGGGGTAGTCTTATGCGGAGTGCTGCTGTGTGAAAAATGAATAAATTATCCAGAGACCATCCAGGGTGGGATTTTACAGTTTGAGAAGCATGAAACCTGGAATCCAGAGCACAAACAGGAGCACAATTGAAGATTAAGAACATTTGGAACAGAGATATATTTTTAACATTATCTATGGGTCTCTTTCTCTCTCTGTCTGTCTCCTATTTCATCCTTCCTGCATACAATGGCAGTGTGCTTTAGCACTAGGAAAAATACAGTTTGCCCTGTGGATGTTGTTTGTGCTTCCACCCTACAGGACTGCTGGCCCTGTTCTGCATGCACACACACACACACACACACACACACACACACACACACACACACACACACACAGAAACACACATACAAAGTATCTACAGATTCTGTTAATGGCAGGCCTCAGCTGCTGGGACATGGCACAGGGAATATGAAAGTAGATGAAAGAGGGGAAGATGGAAAGAGGCACAGATGAATAGAGGAAAAGGCATTGCTGTCAGAGTGCACTGAAGTGAAGAGAAGGTATGTAAAAAAAAAAATGATGGAGATGGTGGGATGGAGAGAATTAAAGGAGAGGGAGTTCTGAAAAGAGGCAAAAGTAAGACAGGGAGCGGGATTGAAATCGATGCTAAGCTGGCTGTGTTGGGTTATGCACAAGCAGAGAACAAGTAAATATACGTTGTAACTGTGATCAACAGCAAGGGGAGCGACAAACAAAAGTGGGATGGATCCATAATACACGATGGACATAATATTACGTATGTGAGGAGTTGTGCATTCAACCAGCCCGGCGTTGGCCTGACACCCAGAGGTACACACCAGTCTGATGATGATGATGATACACACCTGCCCAAAAGAATGTCTGTTTGCCTGCCTGTTTCTCTGTCCATCACTCTGCAAATGCTCAGGTGAAAAGCACTGAGATCTCCAAACCCTCAAAGGCCAGATTACCATAGCAACCAGGGGAGTCCCAGTTGAAAGCAGAGATGTTGGCTGTTGACCGAAAAACAAGGCAGACGTGAGAAAATATGTGAGAAAATGACAGGTAGCAGCCACAGATATTAAATTTTGTTTTTTTGTTTGATTTTGGGTTAGATTTACCCTGAAAACTGCGGGTGTGCTCCCACAGTGGTCTGAACATATTGTCTGGCTAAATGAATATTAAAGGTGTTGAGCCTCATTCGAAGGTTATCAAATGCCAACACTCTAGGATTCCCAGGTCATCAAATACTGATTCCTTGTTTGGTTCCCCCTTACCAATCCAATTTGATAACCTAAGAAAGAATTGGAGAATTGACACCTCCCTGATTTTGATTCCTATCAAACATGTTTGATATTTGTGACAATAAAACATTGATTAAATAATGAGCGTAAACCAGTGACAGACACTGAGAGTGACCAAAAGTTGCATACTCGTGGAAAAGAGACCTGTGGCTGCCAACAGTAATATAGTGTTTTTTCAGGTACAGCCGAAGAGGAGAGACTCAAGAAATATGGCAACATAGAGCCCTTTTTTAAAGATCCTTGCAAAACCGAGCAAACACCAAGTGTGTCCAGCTGACAACAAATTTCCATCATATTCGATCACATAAATTTCCATTCCAGGCTGCTCTGTGAAATTTTGGGTGTCCTGTGTAAGTGTGTATAATCTAAAAAAATCTGTCTGTGCGCATAAAGGCCACTAGTGTGCACCAAGCAGTAGTTGGTTCAATAGTCCAATTGAAAATGTTAATGTTAATGACTTATCTATGTTAACGACTAAGCAAAGATGCTGGAAAACTATTCACAGATCTTGGGTCTTTAAAACCTTAACAAAATGGGTTCTTTTCCTTAAAGGGGTATAAATGTTGTAGGTTATTGTCCTAAATGTATGATATTTTACCCAGTTGTGCTTCTAGTTTGTCATATTCTACCGCAAATAATGATTCTAGTCATTGTTCAATATGGGCAGATTGCAGGAATCCCAGGTGATGCTGTCCCAAAGTTATTGCCAACTTGGTAACTACAGCAGTCAAAGACTTTGGTCAGAGAGAAAGAATCTATGGACACATATACACAAGCAAACAAGATAAGAGACCAATGTATTTATATGTATTTATAATATATTACTAACGTTGCTAGGCTAGCAGGAAAATGTCTTGCCATTTAGTAAGGTGCAAATGATAAAATCTCTTCATGTGGTGCATGCATTCTGCATATTTCAAGAAAGTAAAAAACACAATGAATAGACAATGTGCTTTACAGAAACAACTTCAGTAATGCTATAGGTGGACATTCATAAAATTAGAATACTCCAAACAATTAAAACAAAATCAAAAAATAACAATGGCAAAACTTAAGTGAATGTGCGTGTGGATGGTTGTTTGTCTCTATATGTCGACCCTGCGATGAACTGCTGACTTGTCCAGGGTGTCACCCGCCTTCGCCCGAAGATGCTGAGATAGGCTCCGGCCCCCCTGCGACCCCTAACGGGATAAGCGGTAGAAAATGGATGGATGGATGGTTAATCCAGTTTAACAGTTCCTAATATCATTATTTTTGAATCACTCTTAGATAAAACTAAGTGCAAATAATTCAGAAATTTTAATCGATGAATACTTATCCTGGTCTGGGCTGCAGGCCTAGACCAGGAAAATACACATGTGAAAATGAAAGAACAAAAAAAAATTGATAATTAATCTGTAAAGTACAAAGTTTACTGTTGCCAGGGGTCAAAGTGATCTTTGATGTCAGGATAAGACTTTCTCAGGATTCCACTGATGGAAACAAAGGGCTCTGTGCTGACGACATCCACTGCAACTCCTGACTCCAGAACAGACTGCATCGAGCCCTCTATGCTTCCCAGCTGAGTCCACAGCAGATAAACCTTTTGCTTCTGTAACTTTTTAGAAGTGAAACAATGAAAACGGGTGTTGTCTTTTGTTTTATATAAAGGGCACTAATTAAATAACGTAGCACAACCTCCCATGATTGTATGATTCTGCATTGAGATCAAATTACATTTCACATCCATGTCATGCTGTGGAGGAATTTAATATAATCTGTAATATGTTAAGATCTTAATGAAATGGAAAGTAATACTGATGTTTATAAAGAAGATGTAGATAATCAGTACTGTTTCAGTCATCCAAGATTTGTCAGTTCAAGGCATTTTCTTTTCTTTTGCTACAAATCAACAATGCAATCATGAGTACACATTTTGACAAACCTTTAATGAACAGAAACCTCAGAGCAGACCCAGCCACAAGGTGTAGAGCCCTTTGCTATGACCATTTGGGTTAATAATCCATTCATCCATCCATCCATCCATTTGCTACTGCTTATCTTATGCAGGGTTGTGGGGGGGCTGGAGCATCCCAGCATCTTTGGCTGAAAGTGAAGTAAAGGTCGCCAGTTCATCGCAGAGCTAACATTTAGATACATACAACCATTCACACTGGGAAATTTAGAGTAACTAATCAACTTAATCGCCCTTGCATGTCTTCGGACTGTAAAAGGATGTACCCTAAAAGAACTCACGCAGACACAGGGAGAGCATGCAAACGCCACACAGAATGGGCCAGACAAAAATGCAACCCAGGACTTTCTAGCTGTGAGGCGACAGTGCTAACCACTAATAAGAATCATCAACATAACCATTATAATCATCGTCATCATGATGAAAGTTGTGTGTATGACCTTCTACCCCACTTAGCACTGTCTTGCCTTTTAAAGTAAAGAAGTCAAAAAGGCTCTAAAGACCTTTCTGGACAGCAGGTACATTAAAACCTTCTGCACCTCTACATGACATTAAGGGTGTTTCATCTAGATCTACCTTGTGTGGCGGATTGAGATTCAAGGAGTTGGCAAAATTATGATATCTGATGAGTGGGGGGTGGGAACTGGCTGTTCTGTGTTACAGTGCTGAAAAAAATGACCAGAAATGTGGTTCTGCAAAACATTATGACACATGGAATTTTACCTTTGACCTGTTCAAAATATCATTCATTTACCATTCTAATACAGATTTTTGAGAAATTCTGTCAAATATCATATGAATTATTGAGGTCTGGTAATGAAGTTATTGTTACCACCAAAGTGAATGTTTATACCAGATGTAATTAAATTATCTCAAGGCATTCATGTAACAGTCATTAGAGCAGTCATTATAATGAATGATTATGATTTGATCAGCCATTCTAGCCATGTTTTTGGTAAGGCCTAAACATTAAAGGAGATAATGTATCTAGTATGGATAATGCCTACTAGCAGGTATTCTCCATATCAATGGACAGAATGCAAAAATATCTACAGAGGATATACAGGTTCCAAACAAAAGTTGGATTTAAAAATGTATGCTTGCTTTGGTGAGCTGTAAACTACAACATGTTGCCACTGTTTGGTTAAGAATTAATCAAAGTCACCATTGTGGGTCTGGCATGTGTAAAAACAATTTAACAATGTGTTTCACTATTTACAGATAAAAGACGGAACATATACCTGCCTCTGTTGCATAACAAAAACAAAGTTAATCAGCTGGAAAGAATAAGACATTAATCTTTATGCTGCCTTCCTGTCAAAATCACAGGGACTCACCTACTGGCTGGGGAGAGTGTTTTGAAAATAAAAGAGATAAGCAACTCATTCTTATTAGCCACTAACTCTAAAATGCACAGGCAAGAAAACAAAAGAAAAAGAACCCTCATCAAAGGGAAGAGGCACAGGAGGTAGGAAGCTTAGTCTCAAGGATATGACTAAGTTTATTTTCAAGAGCACTTGGAGGCTTAACCTCTGGAACACCAGGAACTTCAGTCTCTGGATATCTGAAATGTCCCTTTCTTAAAGAAGGTGTCCAGATATTTTCTGAGGCATTGGGGAATGAAAAGAGTCCCACACAAGGAACTCGCTAGGGAACAAAAAAAGTAAAGCATCAGTGAAATGTGGCAATATGAGGAAGACAAATGGGTGAGATTTAATCAATCAATCAACCAATCAGGTTTAACACTTTAACAACACCCTCTACCTTTAGACCTTCGAACCAGGTGAGGAAAAACTCCAAAAACCCTAGACAGGGAAAAAGAAGAACCTCAGGAAGAACCATAGAGGAGGGATCCACCTCCCTTGGACGGGTAGACTTGCAATAGATGTCACAAGTATAGAGCACAACAATATGACAGTCATGTCTATGGACACCAAAACATAAGAACTAACACCAGAAAAATGTTATCAAAGAGTAAAGTCCAGGAACCAGACGGTGATCCAGGTCAGGATTCCAGGCCACTCTGTCTTTTGTTGAGTACGATAGGTGAAGTTGATCATTATCTCAGACACGAGGTCACATCTCCACCGGGTACCTACCAGAACTGTCACGCCCACATCACCAGGTTGCTGAGAGACAATAAGACAGAGGGACTCAGGGGAGAAACTCTGCTGGTCGAAGTTAGTAACACAAATACTGGGACACGACAGAGTAGAGAGTAGAAGAAGTAGGGAGAGAACAAAGTGGAGAAATAGAGGGGCTCAGTGTATCATGAGAAATCCCCCAGCAGTCTGGACCTGTAGCAGCATAGCTATGGGCCGGCCTGTGCCAGCCCTAACGATAAGCTTTATCAAAAAGGAAAGTTTTAAGCCTACTCTTAACTTAGCTTAACTCTTAACCTGTCCTTGTATCAACTCTGGTGAGCAAACAGAAATAATCATTATCTATAATGCTGGTCAGTAGAGTAAATACCCTGAGCGGTCACGTTAAAAGTAACCTTCCTGTATCCACTTCTTTATCAAGAACTGCACCAAAAATGTTATGGGTTCTTCTTATCCCATTCCCCATCCTCCCACCGAGTGTCACTGAAATACAGACAGGGTTTGCATTATCCTGCTAACCAAC
>KV751342.1:5982004-6025086 GCA_001698575.1 Mola mola
TGATCATATCAAATTCTAAATCTTGCACAATGTAAAATGTATTTTTCTGCTAGTTGTGGGTTTCTTTTCCCTAAGGAGCCAAATATAATTAATGCAGCATTAAAATATTAACCCTCATTCTTTCGAACTCTTAATTTTGTCCTTAAGAATCACTAGATGCATCATGGGTATGAAGCTGAATTGTTTGTGTCAGGCTTCACCTGCTGAGCTGTAATTTCATTGTTCAGAGCAGCCGAAAGACGTGTTTTTGAAATTTCACTATTGCTTCCACTGCAGGCAGGTATAAATGCAATACAATTGCGCAGCAAGGCATTATGGAGAAAAGAGTGTATGCACAATTTACCTTACAAGATAGAATGAGTATAGAGTGACAACAGACCTGTTACATCTTTAGATAAAATGGGTAAATATTTCTTGAAAAATGTTATCCAGTGGAAGTGAAGTATCAGTTCAGGACATCAATGTTGAACACCCTCATCTATGTGTATATGTGTGTGTTTGTCTTTGTTCCACACTTAATTCATTTGGTGTGCCACTGAGTCGGTGTGAATATTTAATAGCTGTGTCATTTTCTATCGTGTAACCCCTGTCACTCCACAGTATATATCTGCGATCCAGACAAGGGGTCCCAATTAACCACAGAGATAAACAGAAAACCTATCCACCAATGTACATGTTCAGACACTATGCCCATACACAGGTTAACACACACCAAGGTATACCTTTTGATGTCAGAAGGAGGCACATGTGTTTATTTTACCTGTAGTCTTAAGCCGTCTACATTGGTATCAGACAACTTGAACAGTTTGCACAACATACTTTCCAAAAGGGATAAGTGCCGAGAAGGATGAAGGTTGGATGCTCACAAATGTGCCATTTGGTGTCAAAGGTGACATAGCTGGACATTCATTCTTATCAACCAATGGATCTTTTGTCACAGATCAATCCTGACACTTTTCTCCACCCACTCCACCCTGCCTGCACTTGCTTCTTCACCTCTTTACCACCCTCCCCCTTGCTCTGAACAGTTGACCCTAAGTACTTAAACTCATGGACCTTTTTCACTTCTACTCCCTGTAACCTCACTGTTCCACTTGCCTCCCTCTCATTCACACATATGTATTCTGTCTTGTATTTCATTCCTCATTCCAGTGCATACCTTCACTTCTCCAGGTTTTCTTCCACGTACTGTTCTCATACATATCCTGCACTAACATACTTTTCTGCCACTCCAGACGCCCCCAAACAGAACCACAGTTCCTCCTTCGGCACCCTATCATAGGCTTTTTTCTAGATCCACAATGACACAATGCATCTCTTTCTGACCTTCTCTATATTTCTGCATCAGAATTCTCAAAGCAAACATGGCGTCTGTAGTGCTCTTTCTTGGCATGAAACCATATTGCTGTTCATAAATAATCACTTTGTCTCTTTGCCTCGCTTCCAATACTCTTTCCAAAAATGTCATTGTGTGGCTCATCAACTTAATCCCTCTGTAGTTGCTATAATTCTGCACATCACCCTTGTTCTTAAAGATCCGCACCGGTGCACTTTTCCTCCATTCCTCAGCCATCTTCTCACTGTTCTTGTTAAACTGCTTCATCAAAAACTCCACTGCCCTCGTTCCTAGACACTTCCATACCACTACCGGTATGTCATCAAGACCAACTACCTTTCCATTCTTCATCCTCTTCAAAGCTTCTCTCACTTCATCTTTACTAATCTTTGTAACTTCCTGTTTCACAGTTTCCACCTCCCCCACCCTTCTTCCTTCTCATTTCTTTAATTATCAGCTCCTCAAAGTATTCCTTCCATCTTCTCAGCATGCTCTCCTTAATGGTTGGTACATTTCCATCCCTGTCCTTAATCACCCTAACTTCCTGCAAATCCTTCCCACTGCGATCCCTCTGCCTCGCCCTCTCACACAACTTATCATACACTTTCTGTTTAGCTTTTGCCACTTCCTTCTTCGCCCTATGTTGCATCTCCCTTTATTCCTGTACTCATTTGTATTCCTCTCCTGTACTTCCTCATTCAACCACTAAGTCTCCTCATCATCCGTCCTCTGTCCCGATGACACAGCAAACGTACCTATCTCCCTGATCACTGTTCCTGTAGTTACCCAGTCATTTGGTAGTTCTTCACAACCACCCAGAGCCTGTCTCAACCTCTCCCTGAAGTCCTTGCAGCAGTCTTCCTTTTTCAGCTTCCACCATTTGATCCTCTGCTCCACATTTGCTCTCTTCCTCTTCCTCAACACCAGTCATCCTACAAACTACCATCCAATGCTGTCTGGCTACACTCTTGCCTGTCACCACCTTGCACTTCCTCTTTCAGATTGCATCATCTACACAAAATGTAGTCCATTTGCATGCTCCTGCCTCCACTCTATTATGTCAACCTGTGTTCTTCCCTCTTTTGGAAGTAGGTATTCACCACAGCCATTTCCATTCTTTTTGCAAAATCTACCACCATCAGTCCTTTCAGGTTCATTTCCTTGAGACCAAACCTGCCCAGCACCTCCTCATCACCTCTGTCCCTTTCAACAACATGCCAATTGAAGTCTGCTCCAATCACCACTCTCTCCTCCCTGGGAATACTCTCTACCAGTTCATATAATACGCTCCAGAATTTCTCTTTCTCTTCAATTTCACAGCCAACTTCTGGGGCATAACCACTGACAACATTCATTATCACACCTTTAATTTCCAGTTTCACAGTCATGACCCTGTTCGATACTCTTTTCACCTTTTTAGGATCATGCCTACTCCATTTCTCTTCCTATCCACACCATGATGGTACAGCTTTAACTCTGCTCCAATGTTTCTAGAATGTTACATTTCCACCTGGTCTCTTGCACACACAAAACAACTACCTTTCTTCTCTGCATCATGTCAGTCAACTCTCTACCTTTGCCTGTCTTTGCCTCTTGACTTCCCACTTGTCTCTCTGTCTCCCAACGATGTTCCCTCCTCTTGTTTTTCTACTAACAGTAGCACAATTTCCACCAGTACCCTGTTTTTCAGCAGCACTGGTGGCAGTCGTTTTTAACCGTGCCACAACTGATCCTGTATGAAATTCATTTTCTTGATTAATATGTTTGATTTGGCTCCGTTTTACCGTTTTGGCAGGCTTGGAGCCGGAACTAGAAATATGCTGGTTTGTGATCCCAGTGGCCGGTTAGTTTGTATTTGAATGTTGATATTTTTGATAGTATAAATTCATTTTCGTAAATGAAGTTACTTAAGTTACGTAACTTATGTCACATAAGTAATGTAAGTTAAAAGACCTGCATGTAATTTTTACACCTAAACCTAACCAAATTTTACAAGAGGTCATTGTTTCCTGCATGTCTAAATTTAAATGACATTGGAAAAGCTTTAAATGTGGGAAATCTCCCAAGAGATTACAATGGCCTGAAAAGCTGTGACTCTCTTGGATTCACTGAGGGCAACAGTATTAATGTGTGATCATGTTAGTCATCTATAGTAATTTTAGTGTAATCATTTTTTGAAACCTCACCTCACTTTATAAAATTACTTATTGTGACTTGGAGGATTATCCCAGCCCTATGGAACAGACACTAACTGAGCTGGACATAATGGTGCATGGTGTGCACTCACTGTCAGGGTTGGATGGTGTTCACATGATAATCTGTCATGCCTCGCCACACACTAAGAAGCAGCTGTTTAAATCATTCCCCACCAAGGAACCTCATCCTACAGCTCAGCTAAGGTTGTATATCTTACTAGTAGCATGCAGCATAACTGAGGGAGTAAAACCAATTACCTCTGTGTTCATCAGGAGCTAAAAATTCTTGATTATTTTGGGTTAGGAAGGTCTAGCACTTTTTTTTTGTAAATTTCTTCTGAATGAATTGACATGGACAGGTCGAACTGGTGTCATTGGCAGTGACTACAAATGATGCACTTTTGTGATTTCTGGGTCATAGGTCAAGGCCATTGAAAGGACAAACACAAATTTTGGACATAACTCCGGAAGGAAGCAACACGGAGAGGTCTAACTGGTGTCATTTTGTAAATAATCTGAAGGTCCATCACGTAGCCAGCCATGTGTGCTCTTTTTCAAACTAAAAGACTTTGACCTAAAAATCACACGTAAGTCCCTAAGGATTGGTAGTAGGCTGAAATATAACATCACAGAAAAGAATTGACCTTGAAAGCTAAGCATTTATTGCTGAGGAGTGTATGTTTAAGGGAATTTAGTTGTGTTGGCGGAGGTTTGCACTCTCTGTGTGCATTCTTTCTAATTAGATTCTGTTGATAAATGATTGGAACAAATGACCATTACAATGTCTTGAAGACTTTCATAATGTAATTTGCAGAATTGTTTTCATTTAACATTATCTTTTAATCAGTCTATTGTTTCCTTGCTGCTTATGAATGTTTTTGACTCTGTCTGGTCTTCTTTCCTTTTGTGTCTAAACAGCAAGTTGTGTCAGAGGGCTTCCTTATTCAGCTTTTTTTCATTAGGCTTTTGTTGTTTCATTCTTGGACTTTTGTGAATGCTGTATTTCATATATTGATTTTGCTTCAACATTTGTTTGAGCATCTCTTTCGGGGGTTTGCAGTCACAAGCTAATAAATGTGTAGATCTATGTAGTTTTGCAAAAATATTTAAATGCACATGTACAGCAGAAATACATATTTAATAAAGAGACTGAAATGTTGGCATGTGTCAAACGTAGTACACACATACCCCACATTTACCCCCACACTTGCTCTCATTAATGAATTTGTTAGAAAAATTTGGTCCTATTTTTCCTTGAAACAGCAACTCAGCACACACAGCACATACATGACACACATTAAAAAAAAATAATAGGGATGAGACAGACAAAAATACAATATGCACACTGTACAAACATGAGACAGACACACAAATGCACTCTATACACAACTGTAACTCACTCCCTGCTGTGACTGTTGACCCTCAAGGTGTGCTGATCCTTTGGCCTCATTGCCTTGTTTGCATGTCACTGGCCTTGCAAACTTACAAACACCCGCACAAACATATTGCAAGTACGTTTATGTACATTTATTTACAAACATTTTTTTTTCCAGCTCTTCTCTATCTTCAAGTAAAGTGACTGCACAAGTGTGTGTGCAGACAGACAGAGTGTACTGGATGTGTACTGCATCAATGCATATGTGTGTGGGTGTCTGGGTCTGTAGGTGTGTGTTCCTGCCAGGCCTGCACTAATAGTCTTAATGCTTCCTGAGGAGTTGCCCAGAGCTGCATTAGCCTCTGGATGGGCCATTGATTTGACGCAAAGAGCCTCAGCCCTCTATCCTCCCCATCCCAACACAGATGCACTCCACCCATCCAGCCCCTTAAAGCTCTATAATGACAAGCCCAAGGGGTTATCTCGCCAATGCAATTAAGGTCCTTTAAAAGTGCATTTTCTGAAAGAAGAGGGATGGGGATAATAAAGGAGAGTGCTGGCTGGACAGCTACGATGCTGAATGCGATGGGAAGCCCCTACAACTCAATGGATGGACACACCCCAGCTAAGAGGAGAGTAGGAAGGAGGGTAGGAAATGGATACTTTACTAGAGGGGGGAAATATATGTGTAAAATTAGATGGGGGTTATAGTGTAACAACACTTAAAGGAAAAGAGGTATTATGACTTTCTTTTCTCTCCTGTCAGCTGCTCCTTGATCGTTGTTGTTGTAAAGCTGATTGTTTCATTAATCTAATGGTAAATGTCCTGAATTTATATAACGCTTTTCTAGTCATTGTTGACCACTCAAAGCTTTTTTACACTACAAGTTTTGCATTCAAACATTCACACACTCTTACACTGATGGAGCAGCATCGGGAGCAATTTGGGGTTCAGTGTCTTGCTCAAGATCACTTCGACCTGTTTACTGGCCACCCTAATATGTTTTGCTGGTTAGATAATTCCTTCATATGTCATATTCAAAATAACTCAACTCAAATTTGGTTAGTGTATCTTTTCTCAGCAGGGAAAAAGGCTCAGTCTCATCTTCAGCCAACTTTGATAGCAGTTTAAAGGGTCCTGTGGAAGATTTATCATAGTGCGAGAGTGACTTATCAGTGACATGTCAGACAGTTTAAGATCTTTCTTGCAAATAAGTGGCAATTAGAACAGCTTTTATGTTTAGATTAATGGAGAAAATTTTTGTCACAATCCAAATATTTTGAAATAAGCAAACAAGCAAGGTTTTTCATCAGAAAATTGACATGGAAATGGTAAAAACTGATTTAGCAAGCTCTTGTTAACACGTACGCCACCAATTTTAACGGAACCTTGATCTTAGATCAGTCTCAATATCAAATTTTGTATGATAAACATCAAAACAAGTGAAGGTGGTAACGTCACTGATTTTCACTTGCAAACGTAATTCTTTCCCCGCCAGTGTTTTTTATTTAAGTTGCAAGCCAGGGCTAACTTGACCCTTGGATCCAGCTCAATCATCTTTAAAGCTATCCAGAATATTTAGCTCTATGAATATATAAACAATGAATACATCATCGCTTTATTGTAGTATTCATCCATTTCAACATTTAAAAGTTGGTTATTTTCATCAACAAAGCAACATTTCATACAAAATGCAGACAAAAATGCAGAAATGCAAAGAGGGTTTTTTTTTTTTGTTTTAGCATAAAATTCATTATTTACTTATTGCCATCCCTCTTACTTCTGTGGTTGCACTTGTCACTGTCATCACCTTAGTTATATCAATTTCTTCCACTAAACTCATTTGCAACTTTATCCCAGTAAAACTTTTCATTTCCATCTCCCTCAACTCTGTGGCTTGCACATATTTTTTTCATTTGTAGGATTCTTTGCTAATTTTTCCATAGCAGTCTTTCCTTTGTTAATTTTTGCACCCAGACATGCAATACTATTTCAAAGATATGTCAGGGCACTTGATAGTGATTACCAGAATTTCTCATCAATAGCAAAAAGTTCATCCCACAAAGGATTGGAAACCATATTTTTTGTCTTTTGTCTTTTTCTTTTACCTTATTTTGTACAGCAAAATTTGATGTACAGCTAAATATATTTAGCTAAAAATTTAGCTAACGTAAAATGTTTAACTTGAATGTAGAGTTTGGATTACAATAAATGATTTTGTCTTCTGTTAGAAAATGGCTTAAAGAATTGCCATTTATATTTAGGATGGGAACAGGACAATCTGACTTTTTTGACTTTTTGCTCACTAGATTCCTTCACTATTTTAAGTTAAGGATGGCTTGTTTTGTAGAAGTTTATTTGTGGAATTTAACCTCATATAATTAAAGCTTTGTTAAAAAAAATGGACAATTTTGTGTATAATTTTTTTATAGTTGTGTTGTTGTTAAATATGGTTTAGAGTTCATGTGTTAGCTATTTTCTTTCTATTTTGTTGTTTCATTTTCTTGTATCTTCCCCTGTATTGTCAAATTGAACCCTTCCTTTATGGTTCTTTTCCTTCACTGTTGATTGTTCTTTTTCATGTCCACTGTAGTGTTTTCCATTGGCTCCTGGCCTTTTTTCTAGGGTTTCTGAGTTTTGTTTGTGTTTTGTTTTTTGGACATTGGCTTGTTGTTGGATTTTTGCCTTTCCCTTTTTTGAAGTTGTTGCTTTTTGTACCGATATTTATCTGTTAGTTTACCTGTCCCAAATATAAAAGAACTGATTCCATCCTGTCTGTGTCATCTGCACTTCGGTTCAAGCCTCTGTCTCTATTTTTCTTGGCATGCGAAATTAAACCTGATAAATCTCACCAGCGAATACGCCAGTTCACAAATTGTAGGGACAAAATGCATAGGGATTCTGAAGGTGCATATAATAGTTCATTATAGTCTTGTAATCAGAGAACTCTGTGGGTTTTTGGTGTAACTAGGGGTGGTTATGAGCTTACAACAGACTTTGCAGACATAGCTAAACCTGAATAAACAACAGAGAGTTTAAAGAAAAAAAAAGATGTATTTTGGATTTTCAGGTTGTCTCTTTAAAAAGATCAAATTCCTTAGCTTTATCAAGTCACCTATTAAGTATCTAATATTTTGTCTGTTATTTTTTGTAAATAAACAAATTAATCACTTGACTAATTAGAGCTAAATCCAAAGAAATAATGAAAATCCACATGAAACAAAGATGAGTCTCTTTCTAGCACAGTGGGTTTTCAAGCTCTCGCAAGCTCAGTAGTGTGATTACTCGTGCCCTACATTAAGACATTTTCCTGTCCAGATGATTTAGAAACATTTGGGTTAATGGGCTAATTACTGCTGCTCCTCCAGCTCTCTTGTTGCATGTTATGCAATATCAGGGAGGATATAGACAACTGGGTTTCAGGATCTGAGACTGACAGTGAATGTCTCTCTGACGGCATCCCTGCTGCCCCAAGCAGTCCTCCAACAATGAGCATA
The DNA here is from genome assembly GCA_001698575.1 of Mola mola. Lineage (NCBI taxonomy): Eukaryota > Metazoa > Chordata > Actinopteri > Tetraodontiformes > Molidae > Mola > Mola mola. Next base: position 5,990,409 of record KV751342.1, read on the forward strand.
AATCACCGCATATTGGGTTGGGGCACTTTCTGAAAAATATGGGACCAATAAACTTGCTCACACATTTTTAGTGACTGTGATTGTCTCCATCAGCATGTGTCGCCACAAACTGTTATTCCCAGACGTAAAGAAGGATGAATTGAAAAGAGGCTGTGTATAATAAGATAACTTTTTTCCTCCCCAGATGATATTCAAATTGCAGCTTGAACATTTTGAGTAAAAGAGTAGAGATGAAGAAAAAAGAGAGAAAGGAGGGAGACGTGAGAGGGAAAAGATACGAAGAAAAAGGAGATGCTTGAGGACAGGAGTGTTACTACTGTGAAACTGAGGTTAAGGAAAAAAAGAAGGGGATATGTGACAAAAAGAGGAAATAAAAGATGGCACGCAGAAAGAAGAGGATGATGCGGTATCGCTAACACACTGTAAGTGAATAAAGTGGGAGGACTCTCCTCTCCATAATGTCACCCAACTAGCTGCCCCCGCCCTATGAAATTGCAACAAACCACAGGCACAGCAGCCACGGTGGTAGCAGCTTGCTCAGCCCCAAAGCTTTGACGACAAGCCAAATATTCTCTTTATCTTCCTTCAGATCACTGAATGGCAACTGTGAATAAAATTTGTGACAAAAAGAGAGATATGTGAGATGGAGAAGAGGGGGGCAGAAACATTGAAGAGCGAGTGCAGCAGCAGATCTTCAAGACTTAAAGGCACGGAGGAGATGAGCTGTTTTATACCAGCTGACTTTGGAGCAAGAAATTGTGTTTTAAGTACATTGTTAGGACTTTTTTTGAGGTCTAGGCACATCTCTGTGGCGAGGAATGGTGACGTCTCAGCCTATTCGAAGCTTTTGAAAAAGCCTCAGTGGAGTGTTTCTTTGGTTCCAAGTCACACATACTTCATTTGAGTCTCACAGCGCTTCATTTAGGATGTGCGCATAGACAACAGAAAACAAGAGAACAACACTGAGATCCATGTTTGTGGTGGACTGCTTCCTCAAAGTCTCATTGTAAAAATACTTTACACTTCTTAACTTTGTAGTGAAAAAGTGTATTAAGAACATACAATAGAAATAAAGCACAATAGCAGTACTAGAACACAAAAATATAGCTTTAAATTTACAAGATAACAAACTTCCATTCATCCATTTTCTACTGCTTATCCTGTTAGGGGTCCCGGGGGAGGGGGGGGGGTTATACACTGGCAAAACAAAAGGAAACAAAAAAATATGGCCTTAGGATCCATCAGCAGAAAACATTTGTCACATTCTTCTGGTTCAGTTTTTAAGTCTGTGCATTGGACTAACTTTTTGCAACAGTTAATAGCACAATACTGGACCTCTTCCCTGAGCTCTGCTGACATCTCTGATTTCAAATCACTGGCCCTCGCTAATCTTATATGAACAGGAGCTATAAAGTTAATTTTATACAAATTTTGGTTCTTAATTCTTTATATTTGGAGGGAGTAAGACATTTTTAAGACAAGGTGGGGAAGGCGTGGTTCAAAATAAGGGGACTGTATGACCTGAGAATATTAAGAAAAAAAGGTGAAGGGTAACTTAATTGAATGAATGATGCAAATTGGCCATTGATATATTTCAAAAAGTTCTACTATCAGCCCTCTGTCTTATGACTTCTAATGTCCCTGACAATGTGGCCAAAGAAGAATCTATTCATTATCATCATCTTTTCTAGTAAGGCCAGTAATATCTAAACAGTAAAGTTTTTGTCTCTCTGGGTACCTCTGAGATTACTTATCCCATCTTAATAGAATATAGATCACATTAGAGATGTTACAGTCACTATACCATGAACAGGAAACTGGTTAATATGTCAGATGCTGCTCTAAATAAAAGAGGAAGTACTGGTCTGGGGGCCATTATGGAGGGTAAATTTGATATAGTCAATGGAGTGCAGGCACACCTCATGGTGCAGTCATTAGATGATGTAGACAGGCAGACAATATTATCTATACAATATATTTAGTATATAAAAGATGTGAGTGCTGAAAAATAATGTGAATTATGCATACCTCTGACTCACCATCTGACAGACTGCCTGTTCTTTGAAGTGAGTCTTGCAGCAGAGAGGCCTTTGAGCACACTCCCTGTCTGTCCACAGGCATTACTGTGAGGATTACAATCTTTCATATAAAACTTGACCGTTATTCAACCGGAAAATAGCAAAGAATTAGCATTTGTTTTGAGCACTGTCACATCAGTTTGACATAAAGCTGTGCCGGGAAGAATACCAGACTACCTGCAACACATGAGTAATAATTTATTTGTAATTACAAATAAATTTGTAATTTTTCTCACTCCTTTTCAAATATGTAGATTAAATAATGTAGTGTTTGAATTTTTTGCCCCCCCATCACTATTTACTTTTTTTCTTGTTTTCCTGTTGATTGTATAAGTTCTCTTTTTTACATTTAAATAAATTTTCAAATCAAAAAATCAAATACATCAGTTTTGTACTGATAAGTAAACAAAAAAGGAGAAATGATTCTCCATGAAAGTTACTTTTCAGAAATCATGCCTTATTTCATCTCTCATAAATGAGTTGCAGTGAAAGTGATGTGCATAGGTAATATTGTGCCCTGTAAAGCCTGATGATGGCAAAGCAAAATGTGTTTCCACTATGTAAAACAAACAAAATCACCAATATATTTTGTTTCTGTTTCTAAAAAAACAGGGATTATGTCTAAATTTTCAGTTGATATTCCAAAGATTTATGTTAGAATTTTAGTGACAGTCACTGGTTTGTATGTTGGTAATCTTGAATGGTTTCTTGCTTGGCTAGAGCCATCGTTCTCCTCCAGAAAATCAGCTGATGCATGTCATTTAAGTGTGCTGGATGTCTCATAAAAAAAAAAATTGATATTTAGGACACATGTAAAGTCCTGTTCCAGCCATTGATGAAACCCTTAAAAACGCATTCCTGAGTCAAAAAATTACATACATAACATTATTTTTAAATGAAGAAATCCCTTAAACCTCTTGGACATTAAGTCTAATCCTTTGTTTCTATTAGGTTGTTGGGATCTTTACATGTGCAACTTTAGTCCTGCTCTGGCTGCAGGCAAGAGGCAGTGAGATGAGCAGGGAGATAGAACTTACCTACTTTGTTACCTTCTGATTTTTAAACAAGTCTACTGTTCACTGCATAGTAGCAAGCTCTAACATTGGAGTATTTCAGCCATACATGTTTGAACCAGGCAAAAAGACGAGGAAGAGCTACTTGTAGAAGTTCACTTACAATATTTTGCATCAGAATCGCAAGTTTAGTTTTTACATCGTTTAGCCCCACCACTGCAAGTCATCAGGATTTGCTCCTTGGTTTTCTATGCAGAAGATCCAGGCTGTCAGACTTCATTGTTCGGAGACTGTCAGTGGCTGATTGGAGAACAAAGTGCCAACTTCTTATTTTTGTCAGTGAAACTCTTCAATACTGATATGAGTTTAAGTGTGAAATATTCTTGCAATAGTTTCATTAAAACAAACATTTTGGTGCAGAATTTTACTGTAAATGAATGGCCTGAAGTCTGGTTTAGTGAGACACGAATTCATTAATCTTCAAATGTAAATTAGAATTTTAAGCGCGATGAGCATCACTGAGTGACATGAGAAATCTTTAAATCTGTTCTGAGAAAACCAAAAGTACTACCATGGCTAAACAACAGATATAAACGAAATCATTTATTATCAGTTTTATATTTTTTGTCTCTCCCAGCTTCTTGACATTAGGGTAAATGTTACTGTAACCTTAATACCCTGCTCCTTCTCGTCTATCCTCAATTCATCTCTGACTTTGTGCTGTCCAAAAGGTAATGTAGGCTGGGCAATTTTGTATACTGTGAAATAGTCGATATGTCAGCAGGCCAGCACAATTTAAGCCTACACACAGCACTGTGACGGAGACAGACCGTTACACATTAAGAGGCTCTCCCTGGAGAATTCTAGTAAAGACTGGGACTTAAATCAGAGTGCTGCCAAAAATGTAATAACATTTTTGTGCCCCAGTGCCCCAACACCCTCACAAGGGTGCTGCACTGGCATGGGAGTTTATACGTGTTTGTAGATCTGGAGAAGGCTTATGACCGTGTTCCTCAGGTTAGATTGTCAGGGATTCTCTAGGAATATGGGATTAATGGCCTGTTGTTAAGGAACATTTGATCTTTGTAGTGTTAGAGCCAGAGCTTGGTTCGCATTGCTGGCAGTGAATCAGACTTCCCAGTTCCCAGTTACGGTTTGACTCGGCCAGGCCTGTCCTTTGTCACAGGTTATGTTCAGAATTTTCACAGATAGAATTTTATTGAAGCCAAGTGTCAGATTCAGTGGCCTTAAAATTCCATCTTTGCTTTTTGCAGATTATGTGGTCCTGTTTGCTTCATCAGTGACATCCAGCTTCAAATTGCACACTCCAGGTTGAGGAAAAGTTGCTGCCCCAAGTGGAGGAATTCAAGTTTCTCAGGGTTCAGTTCACAGGTGAGGGAAAATTCAGGAAAAAGGCTGGGTAGACAAGTGTCTGGGCTTCCCTGCTAAGACTGCTGCCCCTGCAACCTGAAACCGGTTAAGTAGAGTTCAGTGGACATTAGCTGCTTAGCTGGTTAAGTTCTGGGTCAGAAAGACCTGCAAGATGATAAAGCACAAAGACACAGGGAGGAAGTAAAGATAGTATAAGGATATGGACATTTAGAGGAGAGGAGATGGAGTCAGAGTCAGAGGGGGCAGAGAAGAGAGCTCAGAGCATCATGGAGTGTTCCCCCAGAAACCTAAGCCTATAGCAGCTTAACTAAGGGCTAGATAGGCCAGCCCTACCTATAACCTTTAACAAAAGGAAAGCTTTAACACTTCTCTTAAAAGAAAGTGAGTCTGCCTCCTGTACCGAGACTGAAAGATGGTTCCACAGGAGAGGAAATTGATAGATGAAGGCTCTTCCTCCCATTCTACTTTTGGAGAGTCTTGGGATCATGAATAACTCTGCATTTTGGGAGCGTAAGGTTTTGGATGAGTGATAGGGTACTATGAGCTCTTTAAGATAAGATGGTGCCTGATCATGAATAGCTTTGTTGGTGAGGACAAGGATTTTAAATTCTATTCTGGATTTAACTGGGAGCCAGTGCAGAGAAGCTTATATGGGGGAAATATGGTCTCTGATCTTAATTCTAGTCAGTGCACCAATGGCTGCATTCTGGATTAATTGAAGAGTCTTTAAAATCTTACTATGGCAGCCTGAAAATAAAGAATTACAGTAATCCAGCCTGGAAGTAACAAATGCATGAACTAGTTTTTCTGCATCTTGTTGAGACAGGATGTGCCGGATTTTAGCAATGTTATGCAGGTGAAAGAAGGCCGTCCATGTGAGTTAAAAGACAGTTCCTGGTCAAAGATAACACCCTGGCTTCTGACTGGTGCTATCAAGATTAACTATGTTGTTGGATAATGTGTCTCTAATGTGTTTAGGGCCCAGCACAATTACTTCAGTTTTGTAAGAGTTTAACAATAAAAAGTTATGAGACATCCAGTTTTTAATGTCCTTTAGACATGTCTGGAGATTAGCTAACTGATGGGTTTCATCTGGTAGTATAATTGTGTGTCATCTGCATAACAATGAAAATGCATGGATGCTTTCTAGTAATATTACCTGAATGAAGCATGTATAGAATGAATAATATTGGTCCAAGCACAGAACCTTTTGGGACTCCGTGGCTAACCTTGTCATATCTGGATTATTCATTCATCATTAACATGAACAAAATTATATTTATTAGATAAGTAGGACTTAAACCATCCTAAAGCAGATCCTTTAATGCCAATTTAGGGTTTCATCCTCTGTAGTAGGATCAATAGTGCCGTACAGAGATAAGTCCCTCATGAGACGCAGTGAAGAGGTCATTTGTAACTTTTACCAGTGCTGTGTTTGTGCTGTGACACTTTCTAAAACCTGACTGGAAGTCTTCAAATAGACTATTATCCTGACAAAAGCCACGTAGTTGTTTAGCTATTGCTTTCTCTAGAATCTTTGAGAGAAAGGGGAGGTTGGATATTGGTTGGCTAGAACTTCTGGGTACAGGGTAGATTTTTTTTTAGGAGCGGTTTAATTATGGCTACTTTAAAAAACTGGGGCACATAATGTGTTACAAGGGATGGCTTGATTATATTCAGTAGTGGAGTGCTAACTAAGGGTAAAATGTCTTTGAGCAGCCTAGTAGATAGGGGGTGTAGTATACAAGTTATGATTAAGATGAAGATAGTGTTGTTGTAGTTCATGAAGGTCAATTGGATGGAAGATTCCTAACCCATATCAGGACTATTAACGACCTCTATAGTTCCCGTTGTGAACTGGAATTTGTGAGGTGTAGGATATTTTGTCTGATGAGTATAATTTTATTATCAAAGAAGTTCATAAAAATCATTACTGGTGAGGGCTCTAGGAATGCATGGTTCAACAAATCCTTTGTGTCAGCACAATAACAAAACAAACAAAAAACTAAATACAGGAGGCTACATCTTCATTTTTAGCACACTACTAGATATGACTTAAATTTGGAGCCCATTAGATTTCCTGTATTTTCTGATATCAGGATTGGCCACCAGTGGCATTTTTTATAGTTCTCAAAATGCAACAAAAAAAACAATTTTGATACTTTTATCATGCAGACATGACATGACTCCTGCCATGCTGCCATGTTGTTCCTTGAATGTCAATGACACTTGTCGCAAATGTCATAAATATGATAATGTATAGTCATGTGTAAAAAGAAAAAAAATCCCTAAAGCACTGATTCGTTACTTGCAGATAAGTCATAGAATATAAAACAATATTCACACTGTGAAGAATGCCTCACTTACACAGATATTATGGCAAAAGAATGTAGTATATACACTATGTATATAGAAATGGGAAAAACGCTAAATCTTTGAGGCAATCTGAATCGATGGAAAATGAGATTGTTTACATTACACACCTCAAGAAAAAAAGAGCAATGCTGAAATATAGTTTCGTAAAAAAAGTTGAAATGTTGAGAATTTAAAGTCAACCTTTAAAGTCTAATGTATATATATACAACAATCTAAATAATGCCTCATATAGATGAGCTGGTGAGATGAGTTTTAGTAACCAAGAAATTATTACAGATTTAGTTCATAAGCACAATGTAGTTATCTGTATTAGTAATTTGGAGGTTGTGCCGACATCAGTGTCTGTTCAGAAGAAAAATACACACAAGTTTGGAAGAGCATTTATGAAATGGTGGGTAATGGACAAATGTAAGTGTAAAAATGGTTGCACCTGCGTGCAAATTCAGTATCAAATGACACAAAAGGACAATTGATCAAGTTGTTTTATCCTGAAGGTGTGGAGCATCAAAAATATTTTTCAACGTTGTTCTTGACATTTCATCTTTTTTGTTATTCTATACCTTATACTTTACTCTTGATTGCAAATGACATTGCATTTCAATTTTATTTCATTTCATTCTCCGCGTTGAGAGGAGCCAGTTGAGGTGGTTCGGGATTCTGGTCAGGATGCCTCCTGGACGTCTCCCTGGGGAGGTGTTTCGTCCATGCCCATCCGGGAGGAGACCCCGGGGGAAACTAAGGACACACTGGAGAGATTATATCTCTCGGCTGGCTTGGGAACCTCTTGGTGTCCCCCTGGAGGAGATGGTGGAAGTGGCCGGGAGAGGAACGTCTGGATCTCCCTGCTCAAACTGTTGCCCCCGTGGACCAGACCTGGATAAGCGGCAGAAAACCAAACAAAACGAAAACGAAACATTTCAACTTTTTTTATGGGCATAATGAAAAAAAATCTTCTCATAATTTGTCATGCCTGGCCCTTTCATAGAAATATGACGCAATGTTATTTTATCTTGGGTAAGGCAAGGCAAATAGTAAGGCAAAGGTATTTAATAGGTGAAAAACAGGGAGAATCACTAATGCTAAGAAAACGAGATAACTGCTGAAATGCTCACACAAAGGGTAAAGGTGATCTGGTATAGAAGGGAGTGGGAATAGCTTATATACACTAGAAAGGGGGAAACAATTCAAGATAAATACAAGAGATTAGGGCGGGGCAAGTAATCAAACCAGCAGGAAACTTGACAGGTCTTTGGGATTATCAAAATAAAACAGGAAACAACAAAATCAAAACAATTAACAACAGAATAAATTACCTCACTTGACTGGTCCTGAAAAAATCTGTAAAACAGTAATATTCTATAAGAATCCTGTGATTATCACTTGCAAAACACATGGACACCTACAGAGCAATATTTTTTACCTAACCTTAACCCTTTATCCAGGCACACATAAAACACTAACATTAGGCACAGCAATAATGCTCCTTCTGACTTCACTGTGATAGTAAAATGTGGGCCTTGTTTGAGAAGAGGGTGACAGCACTGTGTTTACTGCTGTTTCCTCACAGAGGGCAGACTTCAGATTTGTTAAATCTACCATAGAGGCCTACCATCAGAAAATCATATATGGCAGTATGATTCTGTTCTGGGAACTCCTTGCCCTTCCATGAGTCTATATGCAAAGCCTAATATTAGGGAAAGCATAGCTCCCTGCCTGTCCATGTACCTGCAGACAGCTAAATCAGGGAGTTGAGAAGCAGACAACCCCTGGGGTGGAGAACATTTCAGGCATCAGTGACATCAGACATGGCATTTACTATTGGGTCAGTCACAACATAAAAAGGGGGACCTGCGGCAGAGGTGGATTCAAAAGCAACTTGCAGGGGTACCAGGAAGAGTATAGACAGGACAAAACAGCTTAATCAGAACACAGCCATCAGATGATGTTAATTGGCTTTGAGATTATGCTATTAAGCTGGAATTGTGAGTTGATCTTGACTTCCATGGCCATATGGCAGTAGAAATTTGGAGACAAGCTGAAGGTGGCACAGCAGTGAAAAAATATCTTAGCAACAATGGAATGACAGTTGATTCTGCTCTAAGCTCCTATTGAAAGTAAGGAGTAAGATCTCTATGAAAAGTGCTAATTTAGGAACGGGATCCATATTACAAGCAAAGATAATAATGATGTATTGATGATGTAATGATGATATTTTTCAACATTTTCCTTTGGTTGGATAAAAAAAATAGATTTATCTTCCTTCTTCTTTCAGCTTTACCCATCTTTTTCTAGGAGTTGCCACAGCGAGTAATCGTCCTCCATCTTTCCCTGTCCTCTGCAACTTCTTCTGTCACACCAACTATCTGCATATCCTCTATCACCACAGCAATGAATATCTTCTTTGGTCTTCCTCTTTGCCTCCTGCCTGGTAGCTCCATCTTGAGCATCCTTCTACCAATATATTCACTATCCCTCCTCTGCACATGTCCAAACCATCTCAATTTGGCCTCCCTAACTTTGTCCCCAAAATGTCTGACCTGTGCTGCCCCTCTGATGTGCTCATCCCTAATCCTACCCATGTTCGTCACTCCCAAAGAGAATCTCAACATTTTTAAATTCCATCTCCTGTTCTGTCTCCTGTCTTTTGGTCAGTGCCACTGTCTCTAAACCAAACAACATTGCTGGTCTCACTACCCTCTTGTAAACCTTTGCTTTAACTTTTGCTCTCTAGTCTTTTGTCACAGATCACTCCTGACACTTGTCTCCACCTTCTCCACTCTGCCTGCACTCACTTTGTCACCTCTTTACCACACTCCCCGTTGCTCTGAACAGTTGATGCTTAGTACTTAAACTCATGTACCGTTTCCATCTTTACTCCCTGTAACCTCACAGTTCCACTTGTCTCCCTTTCATTCACACACATGTATTCTGTCTTGCTAGTAATGCCTTTCATTCCTCTTCTTTCCATACCTCATACCTCCACCTCTCCAGGTTTTCTTTCACTTGCTCCCTGCTCTCACTACAGATCACAAAGTCATCTGCAAACATCATCGTCCACGGAGATTCCTGCCTGACCTTATCTGTCAGTCTGTCCATCACCATAGCAAACAAGAAGGGTGTCAGGGCTGGTCCTTGATGCAGTCCTACCTCCACCTTGAAATCATCCGTGACTCCTACAGCCCTCACTGTCATATTGCTTTCATACATATCCTGCATCTGTCTAACATACTTCTCTGCCACTCCAGACTCCCTCATACAGAACCACAGTTCCTCCCTCTGCACCCTGTCATAGGCTTTCTCTAGATCCACAAAGACACAATGCAACTCTTTCTGACCTTCTCTATATTTCTGCATCAGCATTCTCAAAGCAAACATGCCTTCTGTAGTGCTCTTTCCTGGCATGAAACCATACTGCTGCTCACAAATCATCAATTTGTCCCTTAGCCTCGCTAAGGTACAAAGTCAAAGATTACTCGCTCCCAAATCTTCATTGTGTGGCTCATCAGCTTTATCCCTCTTTAGTTGCTGCAATTCTGCACATCACCCTTGTTCTTAAATATTGGCACCAGTATACTTTTCCTCCATTTCTCAGACATCTTCTCACTGTCCAAGATCGTGTTGAACTTTTTCATCAAAAACTCCACTGCCCTCTCTCCTAGACACTTCCATACCTCTGCCGGTATGTCATCAGGACCAACTGCCTTTCCATTCTTCATCCTCTTCAAAGCTTCTCTCACTTCATATTTACTTATCTTTGTAACTTCCTGTTTCACAGTTTCCACCTCTTCCACCCTTCTTTCCCTCTCATTTCTTCACTCATCAGCTCCTAAAAGTAGTCCTTCCATCTTATCTTGAGCATCCTTCTACCAATATATTCACTATCCCTCCTCTGCACATGTCCAAACCATCTCAATTTGGCCTCCCTAACTTTGTCCCCAAAATGTCTGACCTGTGCTGCCCCTCTGATGTGCTCATCCCTAATCCTACCCATGTTCGTCACTCCCAAAGAGAATCTCAACATTTTTAAATTCCATCTCCTGTTCTGTCTCCTGTCTTTTGGTCAGTGCCACTGTCTCTAAACCAAACAACATTGCTGGTCTCACTACCCTCTTGTAAACCTTTGCTTTAACTTTTGCTCTCTAGTCTTTTGTCACAGATCACTCCTGACACTTGTCTCCACCTTCTCCACTCTGCCTGCACTCACTTTGTCACCTCTTTACCACACTCCCCGTTGCTCTGAACAGTTGATGCTTAGTACTTAAACTCATGTACCGTTTCCATCTTTACTCCCTGTAACCTCACAGTTCCACTTGTCTCCCTTTCATTCACACACATGTATTCTGTCTTGCTAGTAATGCCTTTCATTCCTCTTCTTTCCATACCTCATACCTCCACCTCTCCAGGTTTTCTTTCACTTGCTCCCTGCTCTCACTACAGATCACAAAGTCATCTGCAAACATCATCGTCCACGGAGATTCCTGCCTGACCTTATCTGTCAGTCTGTCCATCACCATAGCAAACAAGAAGGGTGTCAGGGCTGGTCCTTGATGCAGTCCTACCTCCACCTTGAAATCATCCGTGACTCCTACAGCCCTCACTGTCATATTGCTTTCATACATATCCTGCATCTGTCTAACATACTTCTCTGCCACTCCAGACTCCCTCATACAGAACCACAGTTCCTCCCTCTGCACCCTGTCATAGGCTTTCTCTAGATCCACAAAGACACAATGCAACTCTTTCTGACCTTCTCTATATTTCTGCATCAGCATTCTCAAAGCAAACATGCCTTCTGTAGTGCTCTTTCCTGGCATGAAACCATACTGCTGCTCACAAATCATCAATTTGTCCCTTAGCCTCGCTAAGGTACAAAGTCAAAGATTACTCGCTCCCAAATCTTCATTGTGTGGCTCATCAGCTTTATCCCTCTTTAGTTGCTGCAATTCTGCACATCACCCTTGTTCTTAAATATTGGCACCAGTATACTTTTCCTCCATTTCTCAGACATCTTCTCACTGTCCAAGATCGTGTTGAACTTTTTCATCAAAAACTCCACTGCCCTCTCTCCTAGACACTTCCATACCTCTGCCGGTATGTCATCAGGACCAACTGCCTTTCCATTCTTCATCCTCTTCAAAGCTTCTCTCACTTCATATTTACTTATCTTTGTAACTTCCTGTTTCACAGTTTCCACCTCTTCCACCCTTCTTTCCCTCTCATTTCTTCACTCATCAGCTCCTAAAAGTAGTCCTTCCATCTTCTCAGCACGCTCTCCTCACTTGTAAGTACATTTCCATCCCTGTCCTTAATCACCCTAACCAGCTGCCCTTTCGCCTTCGCCTTACGTTACATGTCCTTGTATTCCTGTCTACTCTCTTCCAATTTCTCACCATAAAAAAATTATTAATTTCATGTCGTCTGAAAACCCTACAATGTAATGTAAGGTGTTGATACAAGGGGACTATAAAATAATGTGTGTCAAATGCCATGTTGACTGTTTTTTTGGTCTTTCTGGGAGTTTGAAACCAAAGGGGTATGAATTCAGCTATATCTGATGTTATAGGAAAGCCAAGGAAAATTTTGATGATACTTTAATTAACTGATGTGCCGTTGTACTAATCATCATTTTTGATGATTTTGTCTTATCAGACTGAGCATCACTATGAATATACCTATATTTTTATACTTTTTAAAGATGTAAATTTATAGCCTAAAGACCAGAAAATAGGGCTCAAGTTGAAAAATACAGCAGTACCTTCAACAAGTCTTTAATCTTTGGTCATGCTGTTCCCTCAGTTTTGCTATGATTAAAACTTATGGGTTACCATTTCAATTGTATCCATTTAAGACTAAAATATCTCAATGAAGGCTTTCATTTGATATATAATACTCATATTTACCCAACAAGACACACAAGTGACGATTTGAGTCTAAACTATTTGTCTCAGTATCTGATGATGTCTTTGAACAATTTCTTGACCCATGCTGGGAGATAGACCCAAGAGATTCCAGGATTAAAAGAAACCCAATATTCAATATTCAAGTGACTGAAATGGCTACAACTGTAACCATACAGTAGAGCAGAGAGAGCTGATGAAAAGTAATCTTCACCACTGAGCCCTCTGCTCATTGTGCTGCCTTGACTAAAGCTGTTAGCCTCCACTGGCTCATTTTAAAGGCAGGGGAGTGGAAGCGAGCGAGGGAGAGCAGGCAGAGCGGATTGTAAGGGAAGCAACCTGAGGAGGAGACAAGAAACAGACAGAAAAGGGAGTGAATATATGTTAATACGCATCCATCTATTTGTGCATGTGCAGAGAGAAAGAGTGACAAGCACGCGTAGGAGGTGGCTGCAGACAGGAGAGGCGGCACGCAGTTGCTCTTATCCTCGTCACCTAGCAGCCTAAACTTGTCAGTGCTTCTTGAACCCGCACCTGCTTAATGCTGTGTTTACAAATGCACAACCACACTTACACACATGCACACCCACACCCACACACACGCGCATGCACACACACACACACACACACACACACACACACATTAACCCTCTGTTACCGAACGTGTGGCCATATATGTCCTTGGAAATCCAAAAAGCCTGAGCAAATGAGCGTAGCCCTTTTGACTTTCCATAAATATATATGTAAACCCTTCTTTAAGTGTATGATTACTAGCGCTTATGCAGGCGTGCATGCATGTGTGTGTGTGTGTGTCAGGGGACTAGCAGGGACGAGGAAAAGAGGCTAACAGTATATTAACAACACTAAGAGTAGGTGGGAAGAGAAACTTACTGCCTATTTTACAGCGATTAAACACCACAATCAGTTTTTTCCTATAGTCTGGTGCACCTCCCCTATCTCTCTTTGTCTCTTTCTTTTGTTATCTCTGTCTCCCACTTCTCCCTCTGCTCTATCATTACCTTCCTGAATCTCGCCAGGTTTCTCTGTTCTCTCCCTGTGCGGCTTTTACTGCTGATGATTTCACTTTTGATTTCCAGCCAATGATTTTTTCAAGGTGTTGCGTCTATAAACTGTCAAATTTATGTAGCCCATAATTTTGCCGTTTATTTCTGTAATTTATATGAAAGAGAACAGACAAATTTGATTTTTTGCTGAAATGTATACATTTTAGTTATTGCCTTCTGTTAATGTTATTTCAATCATATATTTAAAAATCTTTCTAATGTGTATTTTGGCCTGGTATTAAAAGATTATAAATGTAATGTCTATTCATTTATTATTATTTTATCAGAATTTTAACAGAAAAAATAATAGTCTGGTTGTCTATTTTTTCAGGCGTGGGAAAGTGTTGTGTCCTGTCTAGGACCACAACAGGGATAGCTGGGTAAAGGTAATGGATGGTAAGAAATCACTGGGATTAACACCCATTATTTTCACATTCAAAACTGACCTAACCATTTTAGTGTCGTCCTCACACAAAAATTACGCGATTGTTACCATGGTTACATTTTCAAGGGGTCAAGAGAACACTATTGTATTATACTAATGGATATACAATAGTTGATATACGGAGCAGCTATGGCTCAGATGGTAGAGCGGTCGTCCAGTGATTGGAAGGTTCCTGGTTCAATCCCAGACCCTGCAGTCGGCATGTTGAAGTGTCCTTGAGAAAGACACTGAACCCCAAATTGCTCCTGATGCCATGCCATCAGTGTACGAACCTGTGAATGGTTAATGCCCCTGATTAGCAGGTAGTCACTGTCGCCAGTGTAGGAATGTGTGTGTGAATGATTGAATGCAAATCCTGTGGTGTAAAGCGCTTTGAGTGGCCAACAATGACAAGAAAAGCAATTGTGTCGAGACAGGACATTTACCATTTATTATGAGGTGAACAACCACATAATAGTACCAGAAACATTCTCCTGAAAAATTTTACAATAATGTTTTCATATGTTTCATGTTCATGTGGGGTCTGTGTTATGAGCTACCCACAAATTCGTCAAAACTGACAAGAGTCTGTAATACTGGAGCAAGGACAAAGACCTCTGCCACAAGAGCTGGCCATGGGGAAATGGAGATGTAGGGTAGCCCTGGGGTCTGTCAGATTTGCAGTCCAATATTTTAGTCCACAACCGGGAGGGCTGGTTTATAGCAATTCATTAAAACATGCTCTGAGTTACAATAAAAGTCTGCAAAGTCCACTATGAATATTTTGTCCTTGGTTTCCATGCATTCTTGCAGATGATCATATTGCTGACTGCTAGGTGGCTAGGACTACCAGAAGCCCTACTCCACGTAGGAAGTGTTGCATTCTGCCTTTGCTCCAGAGAAGGGCCAACTGTTGAGTTGCAGCCTAGAGGACTAAATTTCGATCTGGATCGTGTGGGACCGAACCAAAATCTTGGTGGAAAAGGCACTTTTAGCTTTGTTGCTGGTGGGATTCTCGTGGAACTAAAATTTAACCCTATACACATTTGGATAAATTCTAAGATATGATGTTGGCTGATGGATACATCAAATTCCACACAGACTACTGCTTTGTGCCATTTTGCAACTTTTTTTTTCAGTGTGTACTGATGCACTATCTTTGATAAAGTATTGTGTTTTAATACAACCTTTATTGCTATTATACTGAATACAGCAAAATGTGAAACACCACTGTTAATGAAATGAAATCACAGCCAACAACATGTACTAAAATAGTATGTAAACCTAGAAACACTCAGAGTACAAACATCAGCCGAGAACCAATAATCCCAAAATATTCATTCTCCATCTGCATCTCCATTGTCCAGATCTGCACCAAAAGGTAGTGGTCTTTTATTTTCTTAATGGGAATTGCTGTATTGCTCAGTTAGTGTCTGAGTGACATGATAGATAGTACTCACAATCACGTTAATTTGCCCCTTTCGATGCAATTAGTGGCAGTTGTTTGTCTCATCACTATTTGTAATGTCACAGAAACTAATTCTGGGATTTTGATCACACTACACACCATTTAACAGATAGTTAAATAGGGGGGCCCATCCACCCATTATCTTCTGATAACCTGGGACCAGGCCAAGTTGCCAGCAACACTTTCCATTATTTCTTATACTCTTGGTTTAAACTGAACCAAAAAAAGATGATTATTCTGACGACATTGCGTCGATAAAATAACTTGCATAGCGACTGGTGTTTGATTATGAAAGGGTAAAATTTCTTGGTAATAGTCCAAATAGTATGTATTTGTTTGTGTATGATAGGCCAAGTGTGTGTGTGTGTTTTCCAGCATGTGGCCCACAGACACGCTCTAGTGAGTCAGCCATTTCTTGGTGCCAGCCAGGCAGAGCTGCACTGATCATCCATTCCTGTCCAAATCCCACTGAAGCTTCACGGTTACAAACAAAAACACAACACTGAGGAAAATGCCTTAATAAAATGTTCAGGTGGTATTCCATCTATATTGTATCTTATATTACAGTAAAAGGGAGATTTAATCTGCACGATGACTCTGCAGTTGATCTTTGGGCTCTGTTTCCTGAGCACTGCCTTCGAGTCAGTTCCAGAAAATTAGCCCTTTACTGTACAGTCTGGGTTTCATGAATTTTGACCAATGTAAATAAAAGATACCTGCCTTACAAGCATAACTTACACATCCCTTCACCAACTTATTCTTTTTGCTTTTTTTTATGTTTTTGTAAAGGGTCAGACTCAGAACAGAAAACGTCTCCGGGAAATTAGTCAGAGAATTTGAGTCGCTTACTCTTTCAGATGACCTATGAGTTTAGATCATGAAAACTACAGACGCAGTCAAACATGTTGCACTTTACATTGGGGTAATTTTTCAGCCCTGTGTGTTGACTTGATTGGTTGTTTCCATTGTGTTTCCTGATGTACGTACAGGTGTGAAACGGGACGATGCAACATATCTTGAGTAGCTGAATGATTGCTGCAGTTGCAGAACAAGTAACATACCATAAAAGCAAACGATTTTCATGTTGATTTTCAAGAATACATACGGAAAAAAAATATGATGAGCATTTTAAGCCCATGTTTATATTTTGAATATACAATATGATAATGCGCATAAACATTACCTAAGCACAGTACCCAAGTACTCAACTATTCATTCAGTACTTTACTAAATCTTTGTCATCAACAATTTGCTTTGCTCTTTCAAATTGATTTGATCAGTTAACAGCTATTGTTCTGTAATTAATACACACTGAATATCTTTATCTACGATAAATTTATATACTGTATATATAATTTATTTATTTGTTTGGTTTTGTTGTAGATATTTGTGGCCATGTAGATTGATCTATTTGATTACTGAGTTTCTTGCTACCCTGGCAGGCTATTTCCTAAGACAGAAGTATTAAATTGTACCTTGAATAAGTCAGATGAGTTTGCTCAGTGGTCAGGATCATGATATATAACTATGAATGTCCTTTCAGCCTGCGTTCATTAAATCTGATGAACCTGACATATACACACCTTCACTTAACAGAATCAATCATTTCTTGTGAAGACTGTATTGTAAAAAGTTATGCCTTCAAATATAAACAGATTTACTTTATGATTCTGGTAAGAGCAGAATGTAAAACCATGCAAATGAGACAGCATTCACAAAGCTAAAATGCCTTGCACAACTTAATGGAATTCATTCGCGTTTATTTAATTTACACCTGTAATTTTTCTATTCTGACCCATCAGAGTGTCTTCCATGAAAAAAGGCTATGATAAATGTATGTAAAAATATTAGAGTATAGGATGGGACCTCTACAGTAATTAGTAAGTAAATTCTTGGCTGAAACTGATATTTAAATTAACAGTTTGGCTGATAACTGATACTGATACCTTTATGTGCCAAGAAATAAAGAAATCATCTGTGCAAAAAAATAAATTGACAGAAATGATTAAGGCTGCAGCCAGGTGTAGGGCAGCAGATGTAGCCAGTGCAAATTTAATGAGATACAACAGATTATGAATACTGCCTTATTTGCAGCTAACCAACATCAGCCAATACAAATATTGAACTACTGAAGCTGTGCATCATCTGATCAGACACTAATTTGAGGAGGGGGACACCCTGGCCATGAGCTCACAGGTTAACAAGCACAAGTGCTGCCTGACCTACCTGGACTCCTTTTAAAGTTCACTCCAGTTCGATACTGTCTTCAGCAAAAAATGAAGAAAATTATACATTTATTCAGAGCACATTTATCTAATTACACAAAATCTAAACTATTCACTTTGTATAATCTTCTGCCTGATGGCACAGTCGCATGACTCATGGATAATGATTCTGTTATTGGTGGTGATGATGATGATGATGAGTTACACTGATCACCACCGTATCAAGCTAAATCACACTGTGTGACTGACAATGATATATACATAAAAAAAAGAGACTGGTAAGCTGTGTGTACAAAAATAGAAAAGCGAGAGAATGCGAAAGATGAGATGGTGCAGGCTGAGAGGGGAGGCTGACTCATTGGTAGGTAGAGGGGTGAAGGGGATGACAAGTGGACAGCTGGTGGTTGCTGTCTGGTAGCTGTCATATTAATGACTGTGGAAACTCACGAGATAGAGGAAGGTTCCACCTGCAGTTGTCACGGAGGGGTGTTTGCAGTTTCACTTTGGCCAAAATGACAAAAGCCACAGTAACAGTTAAGAAACACTGGTAGTATTGATGCAAATAAGTCTTTGTTGCTTTATTGCTTTATTGTTCCAAAGCATAATCCCAGGGTTTTTTTTAATTGAAAGTTGATGATAAAGTCGACAAGTTCCTGCACAAGTATTGTATAGGTACATACATGTGCACACATGCACACACAGCGAAAAGGAAAATTCATGATTGAACATTCATGCTCCCCCTACATAAGACATAATCTGTCCAGATTCTGTTTAGACCTGGTGGTAACATAAGCATATTAATAGGCAAAGAGTTGATTTCCTATTAAACTACTGAGTGACATGTTAACTCTTTTACAATACAGGGTTCAGAACACCTCTGTGTTCTAAATTAGTGTTTCAGCATAGAATAAAATAAAAATAAAACAGATACTTAATAATATAGCCTTACTTTAACATGACTTCTGTTTCACAAATCTCACAAACATTCAGGAGGTTAAAATCATTGTTTTTCTTTTTTTCTTTTTCTTTAATGAACAAATGAAAAAACAACAGAACGTAAGCACAACAGAATACAACCAACACAAGAAAGAAAATGTCTCAAGCTCTAACCGCTAAAAGGTAGACACTTGAGACTACAGTAAACCTGTTAACCATCTTCATTGCAGGAAATGGCAGTCTCTGCTCTGCTTTATTTAAACTGCTCAACAGCAAACACAGTAAAGCCAAGGTAAGCAGTTAAACAATAGAGTTTTATTTAAAAGCCACAATTAGCAAATATGATAGAGACCCATAATCAGATGGCCTATTATTAAATTTGTAATGAGTTTTATTCCTTGTTCTTTATAGAATTCTACATATTTTCTATTTTTATTTGCTTTCTTCTGTTCCTTTTTAAAAAAAATACTGTCAGTGATTGTAAAATTGCAAGTGCATTGCATGAGTCATCAATGTTTTATGGCCGAATTTGAATGTAAGGCTTTTACTAATCAGGAACAAATGCATATGTGGGCTGATGAAAGGTGGGGAATAGACAAACTCTTGTGGAAACTGCCTGAGCTACCTCCCACTGCTTTAATCTGCACGGACATACATGAATGGATAAATATGCCTGCACACATACACACATCCCAGACACATGCTGAACCTTATAGTCCAGGAGCTGGTACGAGGATGAGGGAGAAGAGATTGCCTCATCTTGCTGCTCACACCCACACTGACTGACTGAGACCTAGACAAAAGCTGAGAAACAGCAGCACAGGCAGGGAACACATTCTCAACAAATGCACTCCTGATACAGCAACACACGTGCTGCAAAACATACACATTCTGCTGCACACAAATGCTATATTTTCCTGGGCTGCAGGAAGTTTGCAAAAGAAAAGAACTTTTTCACCATCAGTGTGAAGTACTTAGCTTACAATGCTGCTCATGAAACTAAAATAAGTTAATGATTCAATTTCTTACACAAGCATAGCGGTAAAAATTGGTTTCCGTGCTGCACATTGGTTTACATAGTGGGATGTAAATGGCAGCACGTAGAATATGCTTGAGCTTTGACTGCAGGGCTTCTTTGTCCTTCTGTCAATCAGGCAGCCTGTCAATATGAGACCTGGCGCCCATTAGCTTCACTGCATGGTGCTAGAAGCTGCAGGAGTCTGCTGCTTGCAAAGTTGTGCGTGGTGAGTACTGAGATATATGAGATATATTATATTTGTCCAACTACTTTTTTATCTTTTGTTTCCCTATGTACTGTATATGCTTTTCTTTTTTTTTTTTTTTTGTAAAGGCAAGGATATATATGTATGTATACAGTATATATAATTTCCCTCTCTCTGTGGGCGGTTTTGTGTCTCCTTCCAGCTCAGGTCCTCTACCAGAGGCCTGGGAGCCAGAGGGTCCTGGGCAGTGTCTTGCCTGTTCCTAGGATTATGCTCTTCTGGACAGAGATCTCAGATGTTCCTGGGATTTGTTGGAGCCACTCCCCCAGGTTGGGGGTTACAGCCCCGAGTGCTCCTATCACAACAGGTACCACTGATACCTTTACTCCCCACATCCTTCCAGCATCTCTTTCAGCCCTTGGTATTTCTTGAGCTTGTCGTGTTCCTTCTTCCTGATATTGCTATCAATTGGGATTGCGACATCTACCACTACGGTCTTTTTCTCCTGCTGGTCGACCACCACGATATCCGGTGGATTAGCCACCAACATCTTATCGGTCTGGATCTGGAAGTCCCACAGGATCTTAGTTCGGTCTTTCTCAATCACCTTTGGAGGTGTTGTCCACTTTGATCCTGGAACCTCCAGCCCATACTTGGCACAGATTTTCCTGTATAGTATGCCGGCCACTTGATTATGACACACCAAGTATGCTGTACCTGCCTGCATCTTGCACCCTGCTGTTATGTGTTGCACTGTCTCAGGGGAATCTTTGCAATTTTGGTCCTGTCTGGTGTCGTAGATCTCGGCCTATATAGATCTTGTGTTCAAGGCCTGTTCTTGTGCTGCCATGATCAGTGCCTCTGTGCTGTCCTTGAGACCAGCCTTCTCCAGCCAATGGTATGTTTTCTTGATATCAGCCACATCCTCTATCTGTCGGTGGTACAGTGGTACCTGTGTAGAGGCTTGACCCTTTATGATGGTCTCTCTTCTTCTTCCTTCTCCTCGCTGGGTAAAGCCACATGTTTGCCGGTTCAGGCTTGTCAACAGAGATAACTTGCAACTTTTTCCATTTTTCCGACTTGTAAATTGGATATAAAGTATTTATGGTTTGGATTACTGCTGAGAACAATGACTGAACTAAACATATGTTCATTTTGGGTGTAATTACACTGTTTTGGATTTATTTTTTAGGATAGTTTATGAGAAAAACGGTTTCAGTTTCATGCTTGTGAATTATATTTTCAGTTTGGGAGATCTATGATTTTCATCGGACAGCAACACATAAAGGGTCATTGGGAGCTAAATTCCAGTTTCATTTGGGTGAAGGCAGGGTTCCTCCTAGACAATGGTCACTTAGAGGGCAGACATACTGTATAGAGACACTCATCCACACTTACAATCAAATCCAATTACAATCCAATTACATATTTTCTCATTTCTTTTTGTAATATTGTATATTTCAACATTTTACTTTTTTCCTTGTAAAAAATCCCTTGTTGCCTTTAAATGTCAGTGTAAGTGTACACTTTAGCCTCATAGCCCCACCCTGTCTCCACTTACTACTGTCATCTTCTGACTTTTAAACTAGTCTACTATATGCTGCACAGTGGCATGTGGCAAGTTCCAACATTGGAGTAATTCAAACATTCATGTTTGAACCAGACATGTCACCTATAAGCTGATGTATTAGAGTGGTAAATTTCATTTCTACAACATTAAGCCCAGCATTGTAAGTCATCTGGAATGGTTCCTCAGATTTTCTATATAGAAGATTCAGGCTGTCAGTATTAATGTTTGGAGACAGGTGGATCGCAAAATAAAGGCAGACATCTTTAGCCATGTCATTGACTACCAATTTTATGTTATCATGTGTGTGGTAGTACATTAAAAACAATATGATTTTCATTGAAGACTGTCATTAAGTATCATATACAATTATCTTGTCTTGTTTATTTCTGTTTGTTAAAACTAAGCTAAATAAGTTTATTATTGTTATGTTTATTGTAATGAAAATCAATGACTATATCAGTTTATTGCCATTTGTCTGCCAATCTATGTTTTCACTACGCAGCATCGTGTGAGTTATAGATGACATTAATGTGCACAATGTAAGTTTATCATGCTCATCATCATTGGGTTTATAAATTTTAAATTATCCATATACAGCATGCTGTCTGCATACAACTCTGTCTACCCAAATTCAAATGCATGTTTGAATTTTGAAAATGGTCTTGTTAGAGGCAGAATATGTTAGGTTTAATGAGCCTCTTATGTTTTGATAAAGAAAGGAAGATAGGGTGATTTTATATGGAAGCCAAGAAATCAGGGTTTTCAACGAGGACTGAAGTGTAACATGGAACATGCAACATTTTAAAGCAAATGTTATTCAACTAGTTGTAGTCGTGCTTGTGATCATCTTTCCACTAAATCTTAGCATTGAGTTCATGATTCAGACATTTGTCACTATTTTTGTTTCCCTCAGGAATCATAACTATTTAAACATGTCGATTTCCAGTTTATCAAAGAAACCATGGACACATAAGCATACAGTGGGAGCCATACAATACAGTCCATTGGGACAGCCCATGCTAGGAAGGTAGTTAATATCTCATCTCAAAGGCATAGCTACCTTATTTCAGCAATAGTTGTGAATTACTGTATTTGCATCAATCCATGGGAACAGGTTAACGATTGATGAAACTGCAGCGCAGCATATTCAAGGCACAGAAAAGAAAACGCATTAGTGAAAACTAAGAATTTGTCTTTGTTACCAAGTAAGCAAAGGGTTGAGGTTTTTCTCCCATTCATGTCCGTCATCCACCACAAAAGCAGCCTCCCTGACATCAAACATTGTATGCTTAAGTGTTTTCAGCATTATACTGTACCCTAGGTCCATCCTTTGTGACTGAATATATGCTTTCATTTCCTATTTATCATCAACAAGAACACACAGATCTACCAACCGCCACTTGACAGCTAAATGCCACTGTGAAAATTTTTAATTGTGAAAATTATCTAAATTTAGCTTGAAAAATCAAAACTTTCAGTGTTCCAGAAATACATTTCTTTATTTCATTACATTAAGGAAGCAAAGTTAAAAACAGAAACATAAAACATCAAGATGAATTCAAATCCAGACATCGTGCCAGCTCTTCATTTTGAGACCAGATGAACACTTAACCATGGAGGCAGTTCAAGCCAGCTGAAGAAATCACACAGAAACACACATTCACCTCTCGCTCACATTTCTTCATGGTTCAGTGGTTCATTCAGTCATATTAATTTTGTTCTTTCGGACATACAGCATGTGCACACATTGACACAGCCACATTAGCATATCCCACTCTAGTATTTAGAGACAGCCTACTGTTACTTATGGGTAAAGCCTGCTCAAGTACAGCAGATTTAAATTTGCTTATGTGCTTATGCATACTAAAATGGGCCCTAACTGTAAGCTGGTTACTTCATTCTACTGCTGTAATATAATGGATAGAAAATTTGTGGCATTACAAGGTTGACAATTTTTAAAAGAAGTATAAAAAGACAGCATGGAGGACTATTTTAATTCAAAATAATAGTCTTAATCGTCTGGATGAGAAAATGTGATATGTGTATATTTTATATCCGTATTCAATCACATGATTGAGTTTTGTCTAAATAAGGAGCTGCTCAGAACATCAATTCAACCTGTCTCAATTTAAAAACCAGTGAAAAATAATGGCATCAATGCAGGCAGACATTTTTAGGGTTGTCCTACATCAGTCTATACAATGTACATCAACCTTAAAGTTTCAACCTGTCACTACCTCGATAGATTCAGTGATGATTTCAGAGCTGTATTGGAACAGTTCCTAATCAGCATTGCTCAGCTTCGTCTGTGACGTAACAGTCCAATGCCTGACCTCTGTCATCACCACAATTCTCTGTACCATTGTGTGTTTCAAAATACTGATAAACTCGAAGCTCTGTGACAGGTCGCAAATTCATGTTAGATGTGCTACTCCTTCACTAAACAGACCCTCTGCTTTACTAGTAGATTATAGGCAGTAGGCTTAAGTAATGAGGTGTAATGTTGTTCATTTTAGTCCCAATTCCTAAAACATGGTATACCATATAAAAGAGCAATTGCGGGGTAAGTATAATAAAGTATAAATGAATAAAACCTCACTACAGCAAAGATGAACCACCCCCAAATTGAACTTTTTGAGACTTTACCGTCTCCTTTTTTTGGTACATTTTCACATATACATATTCTTCACATTTTAATTTATACAGAAAAAATAAAATTAAATATGGTATCCAGTGCAGTATAAATTTGTCATTCCATCAAATTTGGCACTAGAGCTCCTAAAATATGTAAAGAAATAAGCTAAATAAGTATTTATCCTTCCTCTATGCAGGTACTACCATTTACGAACCATTATTAAGCCTCAACAAGTAATCATAATAGTGTAAAGAAGTAACAGATGTGATGCTATGCCCAAAACATATATATAAAAAAAGTATAGCCTAAAAAGTATAGACTGTATAAAATGCTAATCAACTAGCTGTGGTCCATCTTTTTTTGTAATATCATATGTGCCTCCAGAGGTGATAGTGAGTCACTGCGATCTTCAGCATACATCAAGATGGAATAAAGAAGAGGTGCCTTTAACGCTCATCAGTAACGAAGTAGTTACACCCCCGAGTTATCACAGAAACTGAAACTAATTCAAGACAAGGAGCAACTCAAGATTAATTAAAACCAATAAATTTTGGCATGGCTCTCCGCTTCCGGAGACAGCTCTTGGTAAGTAAAAACATGCGATGTGGTGCTGAACTTACAACATTTCTTTAAACTAGTGAGTAACATTTAAAATTGGCTGTTTATCAAAACATATCTTTATCAGGTACGGGGTCTGGGGGATTCAATAAGGCAGAGGCACACAGGGAGTTTTCTGAATCAAAGTCGTTTCACTAAAATTAGGTCAAAACCGGGAAATCCAACTAGATGGCTAAGGTACGATTTAAGGATTAGGCAAACTCAGTAGTCATGAAACAAAACGAGATCAAAATACAAGGGACTCACTAGAGATTAACACTGGACTGCTCACTAGGCAGACAAGGCAATCTGGAATCAGGAGGAAAGAAACACAGGGTTTAAATACACAAGGGAGAGGTAGACAATAGACACAGGTGAGACACATTAGGGAGGAGAAGTCATCACACACACCTGAGGGACAAGACACAAACAAAACTGCAAAGTAAAACAGGAAACACCAAATGACCCTAACAGACGGACACTTAACACAATCTTGTGTGCCATCAATGAAAAAATACTGTGACATTTTGTGAAAAATATTCTAAATGGGCTCAAAATAATGAAATGGTTTGATGTTGATGTTTTTCTTGCGAAAACTGAGGTAAGTCAGCTGTAATGTAAACTACAGGCAGATGCCACACTTAAAATATAATGTTTTGACTGGATGTCAGAGTTGTGGCATTCTGGTCGAATTATCATATACATACTTGTATTGTTACTGTGGCAGAAGTTGCTTTTACTCTCAACACTTGACATTCGTGCCATGAGATGAAAAGTTTGACATACATTTTTAAGGATATTGCATGCACAGTATATGTCTATATGTACACTGCTTTCTCC
Organism: Mola mola; assembly: GCA_001698575.1. Lineage (NCBI taxonomy): Eukaryota > Metazoa > Chordata > Actinopteri > Tetraodontiformes > Molidae > Mola > Mola mola. The sequence continues at coordinate 6,016,147 of KV751342.1, forward strand.
TCATTCAGAGGCTAATGATTACAGTTGCAGCACTAAGAGGGATCCTGTAAACTATGGCCAAAATTCAGAGGTACCTCCAAATGAAAGGGGAGTAATTTCTGCTCAATTACTCTCTGCTGGAGTTGAAAAATCTTATTACAATATTATCTTATTACAATATTACAGTTTACCTTTTTGATTTGATAAACTATCATGAATTATAAATCCAAATCTGCTATTTCTAAAGAAGAAAAACATTTGAAAATCTGTGCAATATTTAGCGAGTTAATATTATTTTAATTTTGGATTGACATCCTGCTGCACTGGTCAAAATTCATTGAGAGATGCAGCTACTATGTAACGATATGCTGGCCAAAAGATTCAGATTCAAGGTTAAAGACTACAGTATGGTTATAACTATACATGCGTTTAATTCTGTTGCTTGTAATAAGTCAATGAAATGGCATCTTTTAGGTTAACTTTGGAAAGCACTTAGTCACCAGTACCAACACACTGCCAGGCCGCTGCACATAGTCCTACTGTGTTTGACAATAGACTAAATTACTGTGAGGAATAGGATGGGATAGGATAGGACATATAAATAGGACTTAAAAATACACATTTGTTTCTATAATAAACACAAGTGTTTTCAAGTATATTGTTTTATTAGTCCAAATTATGTTTACAATGTTGTGGATAGTAAGTATAGTGGGGGGAAATTCTCTGTTTTTCCAGGGAAGACAAAGTCCACAACCCTGCCCCTCCATGATTTCCACCTACAATTACAAGACCGACAACTTAAGCTGATCGTTTCGCATGACAGTACACTGACATATCCTCAACATTGTTGTTTGTTGACATTTTTTGAAAGTTCAAATGAAAATTATGGCCATCTTACAAATCACTTTTAATACTTTTATCTCTTCTGTCAGAAAGTTTCAACAAAAAAAAACAATCAAACATTTTTACCAATGTCACTCATGCTAAAATTTGCTAAAGTCTTATGAATATGCAAATAGTGAATACATCAAGAGAAATCACAGAGATTCATCTTTCACAGAAAAATAATCTATATTTATAACATATAGCTTAAATCATGGGAAAAGACCGAACGCTGGATAATCCCATCAATTGCAACTGAAGACATCATATCAAGGATGCAAAACAAGTTGGTATAATTTCTCTTGCATGTGTTTGTAAGGGTTTTCACCTACTCTCCTACTGAAGCATATGGAAACATTTTCTGCATCTGGTTGCCGTGGTGCATGCTCAACAGATATCTAATTTTTTTCTTGTGAGGTATCTCACATGCATACAATAAATTAGTAAAAAAAAGAATATCCATTACATACAACATGGTCCTTTATCAACATTCTGTGTGGACAAACCTTTCATATCTGATCTGACTGTTGAGCTGACTGAGGAAAAATTAAGGATGAATGAATGGAAATTGGACCATCTGTAAAAGAAGATGACAGCTCACATCGAGGCAGACAGTCGGTCAGTCACCCTGAGACCTAACCTTCATCTCCTCCTGTCTCTCATTAGCTTCCTCACAGCCTCTGCGACTCTGTCTGCTGCAGACACACTCTCTCTCACAACCACACAGTCAGTGCTGCCAAACGTTGAAACTAGTGTGCAGAATCACAAATTCATGACTGGGCTATTTGTTCTTTTTCATGATATTCTTCATACTTGAAACTATTTCCTAAGCTAAGAGGCTTCATGGATTCAGTCTTCAACCCTTCAAGATGGCCCCTTCACGTATAACCGTGCCTATTCATCATTCCTTTCATTCTCATCTCCGTCATCCCTCTCATTTACACACTTCCTTCCTCCTTTCCTCCCCTTCTGTGCTCACTCCTATCACCTTAATGTACGGGGAAGATGTAGCAAGATGAGAGCTCCTGTTGTCAGTGGGAATAAAGGGAGAGACCAACAGCTTGCAGATGGAGGGCTGCAGCAAAGGTATAGGTTGGAAGGTAGCAGTATAGGCCTGCTCAGTTTTCCCTCCCCCTCCCCTCCCTCCCTGCATCCCATCAGCCTCAGCACCCCCCCTTTCCCTTTGCCAGGGTGGTATGACCTGCTGGATTACAAAACAGCCCTCCCATGTGTCTGCCTGTTCTCTGTGCCAGCCGGGAGACAGTGATACTAAAGCTCCTGGAGCACTGTTGAGGGCGACAGGGGGGAGGAGAAAAAAAGGAGGAGAAAGGGAGGGAGAGGTGGGTGGTAAGAGGAAAGGAAAGAAGGAAGGAAAGAAAGAGAAAGTTGAAAAAAGAGTAGGTGATGCAGTGCAAGGGAAGTAAGGGAGTGAGGAAATAAGAAACAAAGGCGGTAAAAAAGGAGGGAGGTGGAAGATGAAAGATTGAGGGAGTGCAGAACAGAAAAGGGAAAGAAAGAGAGCGAGCACGTATTTCGGAGCAGAAAATGAGGGAGTTGTGAGTGATAACGTACATAGTGTAGATGAGAGCTTTGAGAGGTTCAGGAAGCTAGAAAGCATTAGCACTGTCAGAATTGTTCAGCCCTCAGGGACAGCCAGGGGTAAGTCACACACTACTCTGCTGCAAATGCATGGCACACACACCACACACACACACACACACACACATCTTCTTTACATTTACACTACCACTCATGCACTTACACGCGTGTGTGTCTACGGCACAACTCCACTGAAAGGTGTAGAGTTTTGCACAGAGTGGACACTTGAATGTTTAATTTTATTGAGGGGGAAATACTTTTATAAATGACAACTGCTCCAGTCAGATTGACTAGGTTTTAACGTGTGAATAATGAGAGAGCTGGTATTCTTTGGCCAAACTTGCAGGTGGAAATGACCACAATGCAAATTTCAAAGGACAACCATAAACCATGTTCATCCCATAGCTGGACGTTGGCCGTGAAAGTGGTCTTGAAAGTGTTTTGTCGCACTTTTACATTCCCTCATTTGTGTCCTTGCTGCTCTCGTTCTTTGGTAGCCTGGAATAAGAGGTGGGCCTCTTTCATGATAGAAGAAAATAATATGATAATATGAGTTGATGGAGTCAGATGAAGAGCAGAGTCATCCAGGGATACAGATAATGGTGTAGATAGGGAGAGGATGGCTGTGGTTGCGTGGAATCAATTTCATATGATGTCTGACAGGCTTTCATGAAATCATTATGAGAAACCTCCAGATACAAAGAGATATTTTAAGAGGCTATGCGTATGTTTGTTTTTCCATGGGAGTGTTTGGGGTTGTGCGGAACTGCACGCACATTCCTGTAGTGCACAATCGCCCTCTCATTTGTGTGCACAAACAGATTATTTTCCATGTTTAGCAGCCGTTCAAAGAATTTTCTAGCAGCGAGTGAGCTGAAAGACTTCTGCGTTGAATTTTTCTCCAGGCTATGAGAGAGAAGCTACAGTTCCAGGGATTTGTTCAGTTCTTGTTTAGCAGAGCTGTAAATCCTATTGATTCCTCTGCCAGGAGGCGAAGGGTCGCTTCACGCGCTGGACATGAGAGGATAGAGTAGGTTTTCTTGCCTAAATGAGAGGCACTTCCTCAGATTGAGTTACTTTAACCCCCTGCGGTGGGGGAATTACAAGAAAAGAAGAGGAGTGGAGAGTGGCGGTCTCCATCTCATGGGGGCTCCGCAGCAGCCATATTAGCTCCATTACAGGTCTCAGGAGGACAGCTGGGTGACAGAGGTCTCCATGGTTAGGGAGGAGGGGGTCGTCATGGTAAGTGGTTGTCATGGAGATTTGGAATATGGTTGTGATGAGGCTCAATAGGCGGAGGCCTCCTGTGGATAAGGCTCACCTGGTCTGTTGAGAACATTTATGTTCTCGCTCTACCCGCAGCTGCTTTTGTTACCCTTTTTCCTGACCGAAGGCTTTTTGCTTGTTTTCCTACAAATAACAATGAACTCAGCACCAAAAGACAAAGCTATCCTGATGATAAGGCGGTCCGATGTTAGCAAAAAGTTGGGTCAGCAATTGTTTTGTGCCAAAATTTTCCAACTTTGAGGATTGCACTCTGTCAGAAGGCTTTGTGCGTGGTATTGACATTCATTATTGACAAACCATTAACACAGCTCTCTTTTGTGTGTTTTTTTAATCAGTCAAAAACTACACTAAATTGTGCTTGGGCTCAAGGCTTCACTGTTTTTGTCTGATTAAACTCATTTGCATTAAGGCTGAAAACAGAAAGCACATTATTCATGGGAAAACTTGGCTCTGTTTAAGCTTCTGAGGGTTCTTTTCATAGGAAAAGTTCCAGTTTAGCCAAAAAAAAAAAAAAAAAAAAAAAATTTAATTTAAAAATCTGATCTCCCCTAATTGTTTAAATCCAAGTCAAGTATGTTTAAAGAGATTTTTATTTAATACTATCATGATAAAGTACAAAGAAGGAAAAATGTGTTTGTGTTTATGAGTTACCATTAAGTGGAGTTCGGCAGCTCATTAGCTGTCCAGAAGAACAGGCACTTCATGTAGTGCCAGACACCCCCACCCTGAGGTTTCTGTCTGGGATGACATTTTTGGACTCCCACGTCCGCGCGCGCGCGCACAAACACACACACACACACAACCTTTATCTTTACAGTATCACTAGTATGACTTCTTCTTTTTCCCCTACCTTCATTCAGCAACTTTTTTTATGTACAAATAATTGCCTGAAGGATTGACACTGATAGAATATGAGTTTGTGTATTTGGCCAGTTTTTGTGTCCTGAAGCCTCTCACATAATTTGAATGTCGACATGTACAAAGCAGTTACCGTGTGAAACCATGTAATGTAATAAAACCCCTGAGCTGTACATCATTATCGGCACATCCAAAGTAGCACTTTCACACAAAAGATTATGCTTATGGTGAATGCTGTGCTGCTCCTCCGTTACCGTGACCTGTTCTCAGTGTGAAAGCAAACCTGGGCGCCTAAGTCGGATGAAATGCTGTATTCAAATTTTACTTTTTCAAAATATGTTGGGGTTTTTTTGTTTTGTTTTGTTTTTTACATAAAGCGCTGATATACAAGCTTTTAGAAAAAAAAGACAAGGACAATTCACTTGGTTTTGTTTGATTTGATCAGCAGTAATTCAATCTGTTTTTCTTGCTGAAAGCACAATCATTCGTCTTCATCTTCACAATGCTGTGAGGCGCCCGGGTCACGTTAGCCAGGCTGTGGTTTCTCTCTGCAGAGAGAAATCTGAGGGTACAGTACGATCATTGCATGTGCAGCTGCTTCTTAGGTTTCATGTAGGAGTGCTGGCCGCTGACGCTAAAGCTATTGTGCAGAGAAGGGTGTGTGTCCATATAGTGTACCTGAACCTGATAACACACATTCTGCTCATTGATCATGGATACACTTACATATTTTACATACCTTTCAAGAGTTTTTCTAAGGTTTTTCATAAAAGCTCAGTCAATTTGAGATTTTGTTTTTTCATTGGTTTTCAAATGTCAGACTTCTTTTTTTAGTTTGGGATGATGTAATTGATGAAGATAATGACACATTTTGACAAGAAAGCTTTCAATGAAACTTTGAATCCCAGGAAGTCAATCAGGACCTCTTCACTCTTTGCTCTTTAGAGGAAAAATGTTCCATGTTCCAGCTCAGTTTTACAGTCGAAATTTGAGTATTTATTCAAAAATAAATAAATTGCTTTTTTCACTCATTTAGTCATTACAAGTTGCAATACTATTGCAACATATAATCTCACACAAAACCACTATATTGATCTAGATTAGACTTTTTTTTTCCAATAATGATATATAGTTAACATTTCTCAATATAAGCAAAAATAAAGATGGCTGCAATTTTTTACATTTTAGGCCTACTTAATGTCCAGTAGAAGGAAAAATCTATTGACATATTTCCATAGGACAGAGATCATTAAATATTCTGTACATTAACATCACTATATGAAAATAAATTGATCCATTGTAAAAATGACAATGAGAGAACATAATTTCTTTAGCATTCTTGTGTTTAGCTATCTCTTGCACTGTCACATGATCATCTCATCAATAGTCAGACATGCAAACCCAGAAGGAACTCTCAGAATTTACATTTTGTGGAAATGTCAGTGATGTCGCAAGGAACAGGTTTTACAGAGCTCATAAAGCATTTAGTATTTTAACAAAAATAATGCAAACAAATTTTCCATTCATGTTTTAATTGTATTAAAAATTTAATTCTAAAGTGTGCATGGTCAGCTATGTCTGGCCTATACCACTAACAATATGATATAGGTCATGCACAAAAAGCCTCTGCTAATAATTTAAATGTAAGTTGATTATATACGTAGAAGTATGACAAAAAAATATACACATCAGTAATAGAAAAGTGCAAAAGGAAAGAATAAGAGGAAGGTCATTGTGGCGCATTTCATACATGTGAATATGTTTCAACAAAGAAAATCTGAATTTATTATTCAATGGCAAATTATTTCCCTTCATTAGGTACTTAATGCACACATCACTCTTGTGTCAAATGCATGTATGTGTGCCACATAGAGAATGGTGACGTGTTTTGTTCTCCATCACAGGGTGTGTAACAAAGACGAATGCCTACAAATTTAATTTGATTTTTAATGAGTGTTCAAACAAATCTTTACTCTGACTTTTGTTGAGCAAATTGCTCTACTTAACACTGAAACATGTTGTAAAATCATATAAATGTCAGTTCCACTACAGAGCTCATGATTGCATTTGCACCAATTATTTGACTTAATCATATTTGACTTAATCATATATCGTGAACTGAACTGAACTATTAAAAAATCATATCAGACGAAACTTGAATTACTCTAGTCTTAATTGAAAAATAAAATCCCAACAGTGTAAGATAGATAATATAATTTATTCAAGGCTGCTGTTTTCCATTGGTACATTAAAAATTAAATATTACGGCAAAGAAATGAACAATTGGAGTAAGAAGATAAAATATTCATCTTTGCTGAATAAAATGCAATGTTCTTGGTTGCCATCAAAGTCATGTGTTTGGTGTGTGTGTAGAGAGCAGGAAAGCCACACACCTGTGTTTATATATTCTTATTTAGTTGGACAGATTGTAAGTGCTACTTTAATTGTGTTGTGACCCTCACAATTAATTTTGTTTCTTCTTTGAAAAACACTGCAGATGCAGGACTAAAGGAGTAGCCAACATGCACACACACACACAAACACTTGGTATTACTAAAAGAAAGCAGTCAACTTTCTTTAAGATTTACACCAAGTCTGCACAGTTACAAATTCCAGTTAGCTACGTTGGCGACTTTACTGGACTCACACAACCGCTGTCAGCAAGAAAAAAACGGGACCAGCCTGATCCACACCAGCAAAACTTATCATACAGTTTGATTGGCCTCCTATGTCCCTATGTTTCCACATGTATCAGCTGTGTAAATGGTGTGATGGTTTCAGTGGGCCAGATGTGCTTCTTCCTTACTTTTTTTAAGTGCAATAATTTAATGAGCCTGGCCCAGTGGACTTCCACACATGCCTGCATCAGCCCTGTGTTAAAACCTTCACCAGCACTCCCTTCCGTTGTAATGGCACCATTACCAGGCCATCAATAATGCACAGGGATAAGTACAAGTAGACATACTGCCCCTCGGGACTAATAGACAGGATGTGAGAGCTGTTTCCTCCGCGCAGAACGAGGGCTTTTAAAGGTACAAATTTGTTTATTCTAACACCTAAAACCCCCTATGGCAAAAACACACACTCATATTTATGTGAATAGTGAACATACACACGGGCACGCACCTGGGATGTCATTACAGTGGGTAGAGAAACACACACCACAGCATGTTGCCCCAGCACACACAGGGAACACGGAGTACCTGAAGAGGATCAAGTGGCAAAGAGGACACCACATTCTCTCACATGTATGCATGTGTTGCACATCAAACGTGTCACATGATCACATGGTCTTTGTGTGGGGGTATTTGTGTGTTGTATGAGAGTGCAAGATGTGTGTGTGGGTTGGAAGACTGTGACAAGGTAGACTTTTGATGCTGCATGTTTTTTTTAGCTGGCCACTGTTAGAATGTGTGTGTGCATGTACGAGTGTGCATGCCTGTGTGTGTGTGTGTGTGTGTGTGTGTGTGTGTGTGTCTGTATGAGCGCTACACATTCCCATCCAGAGAGAGCTCTACACATCCATGTGGGAGGAGTTATGAGAACAATGATGGGTCCTCGCTTCTCCCTCCTCGCACAAATTGTGTGGGAACGCATTAGAGGACATGTGTGATGACTGTGTATGGGTGTGTGTGTGTGTGTGTGTTTGAGTATGAAAAGAAGTGACAGTGGACTCAGTGTGTGGATGTGGAATCTAAAGGTAAGCTCTTTTCTTTGTCTTTGTGTTGCCAAATTCCTTCAGTGATTGGCTGTGTTTGATCATTACATGATTTGTTTCGTTTTTTAACATTTATATTTCTTATTTCTGTTTTCTCTTTGTAATGGGATATGTGATTTTACACCATCAAAAAGAAATGAATGTTAACTGTCCACTCATATTTCTTTGTTCTCATCTTCAGATTTACTGGTATTGCCCGCTAACCCTTATCTACTTTGAGCACTTATAGCGCTTGGTGTGGTTAAGCGGGTTTGGATGCATTAAAGAGCTTATTGGTTCATAGTAACTCCATCATCCACACCTACCATTTGTCATGTGTCAGAATGATGTGTGTGCATATTGGCAGTGGGCATGCGACAAACCCTCAGAGATGACATACCCTCAGTCCCAATCTGTAAAAATGGTTTATGACAAGGTTTCCTGGGGATTCACCCTCTATTTTTCATTGTCTTCCCACGCTCTCACACACACAGAACACAGACATGTAAAACCAAATGTAGTCAACATGTATGCATCTAGCGACGCATCATTTCCATATCAAAGATTGCCTCGCATCTAAGGTTCTGCAATGGCCATTAGTTTCTATTACAATTCGTTGAAGGCTAATATTAGCTTCT